>CM056053.1:59956833-60191927 GCA_029574335.1 Rana kukunoris
AAGACAAAAAAAAAAAAGATCAGTTTTCGCTTACTGGCAACATTATAGCATGCTGCCCACAGTTAAAATGGCCGCTACTGGGAGTTGCAAGGGACAGCCTACTAACCCCTCCCTTCTCTGTCTGGGTAAGAGGGGGGGGAAAGAACTAACAATGTGATTAGCCCCCATCCACGAGAAAAAGTGGGACAAAAAAAATCTTGCTGCTAAAGAGAGGTCTGCTGCGTTGATTGGTGCACCGGTGACAGCAAGCTTTGTCAGCCTGCAACTTTTCCATTGTTCTGGGGATCTGATCAGCTGCCAGTCATGGAGGATTTACATGAATCTGCTCTCTGAAAACTTCCTGCTTTGCATATTTATGAGGTCTTTCACCTACCTTGGCAGCGGTTCAAATCAAGTGGGCTGGTGAAATGTGATGCCTGTGTGTCTTTTCATTGCAGAGCTGACTCAGGCTCTCTGTGCTGCTGCTGTAGATAGGAGTGAAGCTTGCTGTGCATAGGGCTGCTGCTTAACCTTTGGGCCCCCCTCCCCTGAGAGATTTGCATTATTTTACACTGCAAAGTTTGCTTTTTAAGAGTATTTTCTGTATAGTAATTATGATGTCTTTTATATATATTTTAATACTTTTTTTTTTTTTATATCATGCTTGCATATTTTCTATATAATTCTTAATACTTTAAAACATTTTTAAGCTTGTATATTTTCTATATATTCATTATACCCCCCCCCCCCTTTTATTTATATTTTTTTATATATATATATATATACATATATATTATTTAAAGCGGAGCTCCACCCATATAAACAACATTTTGCCATGTTGTTTAAAAAAATAAAAATAAAACCTGAAAATTTTTTTTTAAAAATACTCACCCGAAATAGCTGTTGCTATGCGGAAGTCCGTAATCTGCCTCACCTGCACCGCGGTCCGATTTCTTCTTCTCCTTCTCCTTGTGAATGGGCACGCTGCTTCCTGGGAACTGTGTGTGTTCTCAGAGAGCAGCGCGCCCATTCACAAGCCAGCGTGAGACTCGCGCAGGCGCAGTAGGAAACGGGCAGTGAAGCCGTACGGCTTCACTGCCTGTTTCCCATAGTGTGAATGGCGGCGCGGGACTCGGAGCGATCGCGGGACCGGCATCGGGGGGGGCCATCAGCGCGGGCACCTAGGACAGGTAAGTGTCCTTATTTAAAGTCAGCAGCTACACTGTTAGTAGCTGCTGACTTTAAAAAAAAAAAAATTTGCGGCTGGAGCTCCGCTTTAATATAATTTGTATTTATTTTTTTAACAGTGGGATTTTCTAGCAAATAATTAAAGTGTTACTAAACCCAGGATCCTGCATTCACTATATCTGGTCTCCCACAGTACACAGAAATGCAATTATTTTAGTAAACTCTAAGACCCCTGTGCGCCTGTAAAGTGCCTCTCCTGTCTCTTCCAATGTGACATTGGAGCGGTATGCTGGCTGCTGTCAAAAAAAGTCCTGCAAGCAGCATCCTTGAGGTGCTGTAGGAGCGGTGTACACACCGCTCCTACAGCGCCACTGCCCATTGAAATCAATGGTCAGCGGCACTCGGGCGCTTTTAACCCTTTTTCGGAGGCTAGCGGGGGTTAAAAGTGCCCCGCTATTGCCCGAAAAGAACCGCTAAAACAACGGTAAAGCGCCGCTGTACCACCGACGATCACAATACCCCAGTGCGAAAGCCAAGGGTTCGGATCCCGGGCTCTGCTACATGTGAATTGAGTTTGATGGTCTCAGCCCGGCTCCCGGTGGGTGTGCTATGCAAGGTACGCCTGTGCTTAGTACGCCCACCCCCCCACAAAAACCACCACACTTGCACGCACACAAAATTGGTTTAACACACACACACTTTGGCCATGCGGTCTCCTAAAATAAAGAGAGGCGAAGGACCTACGGGGCTGGCTGGGTGGTCCCAAGAGGAGCAGGTAGGGCGGGGTGAGTGGGAGGCCCCCCCTCACACCCGCCATTGCCACCGGGGGCATGGAGAAGGATAATGATTGCCTCCGGGGGGAGGGTCTGCCTACTCCCAACTCCTGCAGTCCGGCTCCTCTCACTCGAGTTCACGCACAAAAAAATACACTTAAAGCGGAGTTCCACCCTTAAAATCACTTTGTTTCATTACATCCAGCATACTGGCGTCAGCGCCAGTATGCTGTTTGTTTATTTTTTTAATGCACATACTTACTTTATATAAAATCATTGAATTTCAGGCGCACCGCGGAATGTCGCCGCTATAAGGCGTCACGCCTTCCGGAAACAGCCGATTAGCATTCGGCTTTTCTTGTCGCCTGCGCACAGACCCAGGAGCTGACTGCGCAGGCGCCGTATATAGCCGCGTCACGCCCTCCGAAAAAACCTGAACTAGGACCGGCTATTTAAAAAATAATTAAACACAAGAACAACAAATGCAATATATTGCAGCTTACAGTCTTTAAATGTGATGGTGGCCTTGATTTTCTTTTTTCCAGGCTGAGAATACTTTCAGCAATACCTATTGATCTTGCCAGAAATGCTGTGTGCTTGTAACTTCCTGTGAGCTGCACCAAAGAATACATTTTCCAATTATCTTCTGTAGACTTCCAATTGCCATGCCACCCATGTAATGGAGATGAAGAGATACAGACATGTTTGTAGTCCACACTAGGGAAAACAGCCTAGGGTGACAACTATGGCTCCCTCAGAGGATACAGTGGAATAATGACCTAGCCACCCAGAGACAGGATGTATGTTATTTGGAGGATCACCAGGTGAAGCTTGAAAAATCAAAGCAGCCACCACGCCAAGGACTAGTAAGTTGCAATATATTACAGTTATGGTTTTGGATTTAGATATGCTAACATTAATCCCTCCTCTTCTTTTATTTTAAAGCACTAACATCCTCCAAGACGACCTACACCATCAACTACAGTATCTCACAAAAGTGAGTACACACCTCACATTTTTGTAATTATTTTATTATATGTTTTCATGTGACAACACTGAAAAAATTACACTTTGCTACAATGTAAAGTAGTGAGTGTACAGCTTGTATATCGGAGTACATTTTCTGTCCCCTTTAAAATAACTCAACACACAGCTAATAATGTCTAAACTGCTGGCAACAAAAATGAGTACACCCCTAAGTGAAAATGTCCAAATTGGGCACAATTAGCTATTTCCCCTCCCCGGTGTCATGTGGCTCGTTAGTGTTACAAGGTCTCAGGTGTGAATAGGGAGCAGGTGTGTTTAATTTGGTGTTATCGCTCTCACTCTCTTACTGATCACTGGAAGTTCAACATGGCACCTCTCTGAGGATCCAAAAAAAATAATTGTTGCTATAAGAAGATTGCCAAGACTCTGAAACTGAGCTGCAGCACAGTGGCCAAGACAATACAGCAGTTTAACAGGACAGGTTCCACTCAGAACAGGCCTCGCCGTGGTCGACCAAAGAAGTTGAGTGCACATGCTCGGCAGCATATCCAGAGGTTGTCTTTGGGAAATAGACCTATCGGTGCTGCAGAGGTTAAAGGGGTGGGGGGGCCAACCTGTCAGTGCTTAGACCATACGCAGCACACTGCATCAAATTGGTCTGTGCATGGCTGTCGTCCCAAAATGGAGCCTCTTTTAAAGATGATGCACAAGACAGCCTGCAGTTTGAAGACAAGCAGACTAAGGACGTGAATGGTATATGGAGGGGGCGCTAATAAAGAATAATAAGAGAATAAACAATAAAGTGAAATCTAATAAATGGCCTGTCTGAACCAACAATAGCAGACTTGGTGAACAGCAACACACTGAAAATAGTGAAATGGAAATAGATTGTACAAAAAAAAAGGTAAATAAATAAATAAACTCAAGTCCATTCAAAGAGTGTTAAATAAAGTCCAATCAAGGCTAATCTTTCTCAGATGCAAATTGTTGAAAATTCATTGTAAAAGGTGCACCAATGGATGGCTTCTTACCGCATGGTGTTGACCTGATTGTTTAGAAAAGGTCAAATACAGCAGTTGGTCACTAAACCAGTTGAATGATTCAGCTGCCCAGCTCTATGTTTCCCGTGATTAACACGTCGTCCGGACGCTTCCTGACGACGTGTTAATCACGAAACGTACGTCGAAGCACCTGGATACGTACGAACGACGCACTTCCGGTCCCGCTGGTCCTCTGGCTTGGAACGCAGGCCAGCTCCCTAGCGAGGAACTCCTATCCGGCTTGGACTACACGCCAGTTCCCCAGCGAGGAACTCTCATTATAGCCCATCCTGCCATGCCGACTAGCTTCAGTGCGGGGTCCTAGGCACTACTAAAGTAAGAGGCCATTTAGCTATGCTGTTTTATCTGTGACATATTTTAAATAAACTGTACTTCACTATGGTGGTTTCCCCTCTCCCTCCTTCATAAGAGTGTTTGATTCCGGGAAACATAGAGCTGCGCAGCTGAATCATTCAACTGGTTTAGTTACCAACTGCTGTATTTGACCTTTTTTAAACAATCAGGTCAACACCGTGCGGTAAGGAGCCATCCATTAGTGCACATTTGGGGGATCTTCTTGGTGGAGGTGAACACCTTTTACAATGAATTTTCAACAATTTGCATCTGAGAAAGATTAGCCTTGATTGGACTTTATCTAACAATCTTTGAATGGACTTGAGTTTATTTATTTATTTATTCATTCACCTTTTTTTGTACAATCCATTTCCATTTCACTATTTTCAGTGTGTTGCTGTTCACTAAGTCTGCTATTGTTGGTTCAGACGGACAATTTATTAGATTTCACTTTATTGTTTACTGTATTCTCTTATTATTCTTTATTAGCGCCCCCTTCATATATCATTACTGTTCAGTTCAGACCTTTGATGAGGTCTTAATTTTAGGGGAGCTGCTTATTCACTATAATTATTTGTTGTTGTCACATACATTTTTACTATTGGCGCGAGATACCACACCTTCTAGACTAAGGACATGGATTACTGGAACCGTGTCCTGTAGTCTGATGAGACCAAGATAAACTTATTTGGTTCAGATGGTGCCTAGCGTGTGGTGGCAACCAGGTAAGGAGTACAAAGACAAGTGTGTCTTGCCTAGTCAAGCATGGTGATGGGAGTGTCATGGTCTGGGGCTGCATGAGTGCTGCCGGCACTGGGGAGCTACAGTTCATTGAGGGAACCATGAATGCCAACGTGTACTGTGACATACTGAAGCAGAGCATGATCCCCCCCCCCCTCCCCCCTTCGGAGACTGGGCCTCAGGGCAGTAATCCAACATAACGACCCCAAACATAATACAAATAAAAAGGACACTGTGAGGGCGTTGGCAAGCCAGTGTTTGCTGGGAGCTGAAATGATAAGTATAGTCTGATGATGTCTCTTGACTTGAATGAATGGCAGATCGAATGAATGGTGAGTGAACTTTAGCCTAAGATGGATTATTTCAATAAGATGAAGTCTGTGCTTATTAGCACAAGGCAAAATGGCTTTGTGCTCTGCATACAACCTATTTTTCCACTACAACAGCTATTGCTGGAGCAGCTGATATATGCTCACTGGTATCACCCAGATAGATATTTTCTTCCTACTAGAGGATTTTATCTTCTCTATCCTATGGAGGAAAAGTTCACTAAGGAGTGAAGTTTGCCAGCAGTAGACACTATCTCTTCTGTGAATAGGAGTCTAACTTGTCCAGTAGACAATGTCCAAATTTTTAAGGATCCAGCCGATAAGAAACTGGAATCTTTGCTCAAAGTCTTGTTTGCTGTAGCAGGTGCAGCAGCACATCCTGCAGTTGCAGCGATAGGTGTTTGTCAATCCCTAAAAGTTCAGCTCAAGCAGGTTATTAAGTGTCCCTGCTCAAGGGAAAGCAGCCCGTGAGTTAGCTGAGCTACCTAGGGCCTTATGTTTTGCAGTTGACGCTCTGAAAGATTCTATTCATCAGGTGTCACGCCTTGCTTTCCTATCTTTGCATATGCATAGAATTATCTGGTTGAAGCATTGGTCAGCTGAATTGCCATGCAAAAATGTTTTGGCAGGTTTTCCCTTTCATGGGGAACGGTTGTTCAGAGATGATTTGGATAAATACGGTATATCCAAAAAAAATTACCAGTGAGAAGGAGTAGACGTCCTTCATTTAAACGTTGTTCTTCCCTGATACCAGCCGTGACAGCCTCCATCGTCGTGTGTGAGAGGTAAGCCTCAAGGCCAGAAGAAGCCTTGGGGGCAGAAATCTGTAATGCAAAGTCCCAAGGCCTCTTTATGAAGGGGTGCCCCTTGCTCGCTCGGGTGGGGGGGGGAGGCTTCTGCGGTTTTTAGAGGCTTGGCAAGAAGAGATCCGAGTCATCTCCACCTTATCTCAAGGGTACAAAATAGAGTTTTTGAGAGTTTGCACCTTTTCGTTTTTCTAAGGTCGAACGTTCCCAAAGACCCAGTAAAAAGGCTCTGACCGGTTGTTGTCTCAGGGAGTAATCATGGAGATTCCCTCAGAAGAGGGTTTTACCATATCAGGTTTGATCAGTGCAGGAGCCACATCCCTGGGATATATTGAATAAAAGGAAAAATTACAATAATACTCTCCAGTACCGGTGGTACCAGCTCGTTATCTACTGGAGAGTATTATTGTCATTCTATACATTTTTGTTTTCTGTTGTTTTTGTTATATGTACACCTTTTTAGACGCTAGACGTTTTTTAACATTGATCATTTTGTCTAATCTGAAATGTTTATGTAACAATAAAACAATTTTTCATACTATATCAGTCTATGTGGCCTTTGAAGTCCCAATGAAGGGGGATTTTTCCTTTTGTTCCCTCAGAAGAGCAGGGCATGGGGTTTAATTCAAATCTCTTCACGGTTGCAAAACCGAATGGAGAAGTTGGACCCATTCCAGATCTCAAGGGTCTAAACCAGTTCTTAACTGTCTGCTGTTTTCGCATTGAAGTCAATCCTGTCCGTCATATCCAACCTCTGGGGAGGAGAGTTCCTGGCATAAATAGACATCAAAGGTGCATATCTACATGTGCCAATCTTTCCTGCTCACCAGAAGTTTTTGCGCTAGAACCGCACCACTTTCAGTTCGTGGCCTTGCCTTTTGGGTAAGCCACTGCACCCCGGGTGTTCACAAAAGTGCTGGCCCCAGTACTAGCAAGACTGAGGGGCCAAGGTATAGCAGTACTGGCATACCTAGACAACCTGCTACTGATAGATCAGCCGGTTGCACGCTTAGACCAGAGTGTATTCAACATAGTCAAGTACTTGAATCACCTAGGTTGGAGTACTTGGGTCTGATTATAGATACATCCCAAAAAAAGCATTTTTTCCCCAGACAAAAGTCAGAGCTATAAAAGCCGGTCCATGTGGGCAAGACAAAGAAGGATCCCTCCATTCGCCTTTGCATGAGGTTGCTAGGGAAAATGGTGGCTTAATTTGAAGCAGTTCTCTATGCACAGTTCCATTCAAGGCTGTTGCAAAACAGTATTCTTTCTGCTTGGAACACGAGAATCCAAGCCTTGGATTACCCAATGTATCTGGCCCCAATGGTGCACCAGAGTCTCTGTTGGTGGTTGATATCCAGAAATTTGAAAGGGGAAATTCTTCATGCCAGTAACCTGGAAGGTTGTAACAACGGATGCCAGCCTCTTAATCTGGGGAGCGGTTCTGGCAGAGACCACTGTCCAAGGTAAGTAGTTGGAGTCCAAGAAGGCCTTGCCCATTAACATTCTGGAGATTTGGGGAGGGCGTCTGGCATTAGTGGCCTGGACTTTACAAGGTTGTCCAGTCAGGTTACAATCCGACAATGCCACAGCAGTGGCTTGCATCAACCACCAAGGGGGTACCAAAAGTCATGCAGGCCAGGGGGAAGTAAACCATGTTCTTGCCTGGCCAGAGAAGCATGTACCTTGCCTGTCGGCAGTCTTCATTCCAGGGGTGGAGAATTGGCAGGTGGATTTCTTGAGCCACCAACAATTGTTTAACAATGGTCTCTCCATCCCGACATTTTTTAAGCCATTTGCCAAAAATGGGGCACCCGGGACGTAGATCTATTAGTGTCCAGGTTCAACAAAAGGTTGGACAACTTTGTGTCAAGGAAAAGGGATCCACTCGTATGTGGGACATATGCATTAGTTACCCCTTGGGATCAGTTCTCACTGATTTATGCACCCCCCCCCCAGATTAGCTGCTGCCGCGGCTTCTCCGCAGGGTCGAGGAGTGATGGAAGCCGGTAATACTAGTAGCCCCTGCATGGCCCAGAAGATCCTGGTATGCAGAGATCGTAAGGTTGGCAGTAGGAAAACCGTGGACTCTTCCATCCCATCCAGACTTGCTATCGCAAGGACCAGTGTTCCATCCTGCCTTAGTCGCAAAATGTATCTGTGTGGCTATTGAAGCCCACATTTTAAAGAATCGGGGGCTTTTTAGACTACTCTGATGAATGCAAGGAAGCCGGCTTCCAGGACCATTTATTATAGGGTCTGGGGGGCCTATGTTTCCTGGTGTAAAACCAAAGGATTGCTTTCTCAGAAGTGTGTCATAGGAAGAAATCTTGCCTTACTACAGTTGGGGGTAGAATTGAAGCTAGCCTTGAGTACAATCAAGGGTCAGATCTCGGCCTTGTCGGTATTCTTTCAAAGGCCACTTGCTTTGTATTCTTTGATCCGGGCCTTTATACAAGGGGTAACTCGTATAATTTCACCAGTTGGGTCACCCTTGTGCCCATGGGATTTGAATCTAGTTTTGTCAGCGTTGCAAAGACAGACCTTATGCCAATGCGCCATATTTCCTTGATCCTATTGACAAGGAAGTTTTTTTTTTTTTTTGGTTGCAGTAACCTCGTCAAGGAGAGTATCGGAATTGGCAGCTTTCTCATTTAATGAGCCGTATTTAATTATTCATAAACACAAGGTGGTGTTGCGTCCCAACCCAACCTTTCTACCTAAAGTAGTGTCCAGTTTTCCTCTGAACCAAGATGTCTCCCTGCCTTCCTTTTTTCCAGATCCTCAGTCTCCAGAGGAAAAATTGTTACATTCTCTTGATATAGTGAGAGCTGTCAGGCTTTATCTGAAGGTGACAGCTCAGATACGACTGATGCTTTGTTTGTGCTGGCAGAAGGGCAGGCAGCATTGAAATCAACTATTTCAAAGTGGATTTGGCAAGTTATAATCCAGGCTTATGGTTTGAGAAAGGTTCTGCCATTTCAAGTTAAAGTGCACACTACTAGAGCAGTGAGTGCTTCAGGGGTGGTGTATCAACAAGCCTCTTATGACTCAGATTTGCCAGGCCGCAAATTGGTCGTCAGTCCATACATTTTACTAAATTTTATCAGGTAGATGTAAGACGGCAAGAGGATGCCGCCTTCTCTGTGCTGGCAGCTCAACTGTCAGCTATTGCCAGCTCCCATCTCTCCACAGTAATCCACCTGTTGATGATCCTGCTTGTCGGCTCTGCCTACTTAAATCCTTCCAGTTCATTTGCTCTTTGCCTTCGCCTGTGTTAACATCACAAGAGACTTTTTCCTGTGTTCCTGTTGAAGACCTGCTTTACTGATGTTCCCTCTTGCTGCAGATCCTGCTTGCTGTACTACTACCTTTATCGCTGGCTTTTGGACATTGGCTTGGCCGACTACCCGATCCGGTTACTGAACTCTGGCTATGTTTTGACTACGCTTACTCTGTTTACCATTTTTATTACTAAACAAGTGTGATTTAACTGTACTTCTGTCTCGGTCTGATTCATGGTATCTGACAGTACTGCAAGCAGCAGTATAGGTCCTCATGTCTGATGGTGGCCTGCTTTTATTTGTGTCCCCCTCCCCTCAGTGGCATTGCTTTGGGATATCCCACATAGTAATTACTATGGCTGCTCTGTGTCGCGTGATGTACGATAAAGAAAAATAGGATTTTTATAAAGGCTTACCTGTAAAATCATTTTCTTGGAGTACAACACGGGACATAGCGGTCCCTCCCCTCTTGTTGAGAGAGAGAGAGACTATATATTGCATTGCTACAAAAACTGAGGTACTTCCTGTGTGGGAGGGGTTATATAGAGGGGGAATCCTGTCTTGGGTTGCCAGTGTCCAATCAACTATAGGTGGTGTATAACAAACATAATAATTACTATGGCTGCTCCGTGTCCAGTGATGTACTCCAACAAAAGGATTTTACAGGTAAGCTGTTATAAAAATTCTATTTTTTTTTTTTTTTTTTCTCTTATTGTGACAACAATCTTCCAATCGGCCAACTCCTGGCCAGGCTTTTTAATCATTGTGCACCTGCTGTCTCTGGGCAGTGGAGTAGCATGGGGGGGCAGTCGGGCTATGGTGGTTTGTTGTCCCGAGTGTGCTGCACTTGATGTCATTTCGGGTTCCGTGGTGGCGGAAGCACAGCAGTATCCTCCGGGAGTGAGATGAGAATAGGTAAGTCCATGATTTAGGGGGCGCAAATTACCTGCCTTGCACCAGGCACTGACAACCCATGCTGTATCCAGTCTGTGAAAGACAGAATTATTATTGTTTGGTAGGGAATCAAATACTTTTTTAACTCACTTTATAATATTTGTATTGTGTGTTTTTTTTTCTGGATTTTTGGTTGATATCTTGTCTCCTAACATTTTAAAATACAACTATGGGACAAATTATAGACCTTTCATTTCTTTGTAAGTGGGCAAACTTATAAAATCCTGCAGGGGATCAAAAAATATTTTTTCTCACTGTATGAGCATTAATTTATTTTAATTTTTTTTAAGGCCTGTACACACGATCAGAAAATCTGAAGTTAAATTTCGTCTGATGAATGATCTGCCTATTTTCTGATCGTTAGTATGCTTCTTTTGACAGCTGGTTACAATTTTTCAGCAAACTGTATATACAGGCTCCAATATATTTGCCTGACGTGACCACAACGTTAAATTTTTAATTAGTACGGTGTTCGGCACAAAAAAAAATTCTGAAGCGCAAGACTAGGCATGCTCAGAAATGAAAGAAGACATACAAAACAATTCAACACATTACGTCACTTCTGATGTTGAATTCTGTTGTACGAAATTTTTCTGATGGTGAGTAACCTTTTTAAAGCGGATCTCCCACGGATCCGTCCAATCCCAAGCAAGGGGGAGTGTCTATACATGGCTTGTAATGCGCGCTGTAATGCAGGGGGATTAACGCGGCGGTATGCGGCGGCATCATATCTACTACTACAGGTATGGGGGACATGGCTGTAATATGGGGGACAGGACATGGCTGCATATGTGGGGGACATGCATGGCTGCAATATGTGGGGGACATGCATGGCTGCAATATGTGGGGGACATGCATGGCTGCAATATGTGGGGGACATGCATGGCTGCATCTGTGGAGGTCATGGCTGCAATATGTGGGGGACATACATGGCTGCATCTGTGGGGGACATGGCTGCAATATGTGGGGGACATGCATGGCTGCATCTGTGGGGGAAATGGCTGCATATGTGGGGGACATGCATGGCTGCATATGGGGGGGACATGGCTGCAATATATGTGGGGGGACATGGCTGCATCTGTGGGGGGACATGGCTGCAATATGTGGGGGACATGGCTGCATTTGGGGACACATTTAAAAAAAGTATCGGTACTTGTACTCGGTCCTAAAAAAGTGGTATTGGGACAACCCTACTTGAAACAAAACTCCAGTTAATACTTTATAAGCAGTTTTTAGCAAACCATTTTTTCTTTTTTGGGATACAAATTTTACATGAATAAAAAATAAAAGCTGATCATTATACAGTATGCACCCATGCCAGTGTTAAATGGTTGGTCTCATCCCTTTAACTCATAAATCTGCCAGAAAACTTGTTCTTTTGAAAAACAGAATTACTGGCCAGATCACCAGATGATGGCCATCATTGCATCTAAGAACGGGCAAGCTCCAATATAATAAATATTTGCTTATGGATTTAATACTGCTTTAAATAGATTCTATCATTTGCAGAAATCTGGAGGTGCAGGGTGCGTAGGTAGCCAGGCATGCAGATATTACGACACCAATCCTAATGTACGCTCAATCTCAGACAGACTGATTTTTGGACAATCTGGATGTGAGAAGAAATGAAAACTTGTGATGGCCAATTGCAAGGAGGTCATTATATTTTTGCATTATCCAAGCAGATAAGAGTCGGGAGGTGTACATGTATGGGTGCCACACAAAGACCTTAGTATTGTTTGCCCACCTGCTCAGCTCTTTGTCTCATAGATACATGACTATCTGGCTTTTTACATCTGGATGTATAATGTTCACCCATCACATTCCCCTAATTAGTTCACAAAGTACACTCTACTTACTCTCCTGATTTAGATCCTCTTTCCTGTCAGTTCTTGTTTTACTCTTATGAACTACTAACTGTAATTCGTGGCCTTAAGCCACCACCATCCACCTCGAAGCACAAATCTAAATCCTTTAAATCCTATAACCATCTGCTTTCACTCTCGTTTCTCCTTCTCATATTTCTTCTATCCCTGGTCCTCTTTATCTCTCACATGTTTGCCACACCATGAATTTCATGTAACAATCAACAGGGATGTACAGCACTCTTTAGCAACCAGATTTCAGATGCCACCTGACACAGTAGTTAAATTGGTTGTATCCCCCACTTTTTTACTTTCACCTACAGGTAAGCCTTACCTGTAGCTATAAAGAATATCTCTTAAACCTGTACCGTTTATGAGATATTCCCCTCGCAATGCGCCGCTGATTGCAGCGGCGCATGCGCAGGGGGGAATCCACGGCGAAAGGACCGGCATTCGCCGGACCTTGCCGATTTGAAATCTCCCACGCGCACAGGCGGATGCCGGTCCTTTCGCCGTGGATTCCCCCCTGCGCATGCGCCGCTGCAATCAGCGGCGCATTGCGAGGGGAATATCTCATAAACCGTCTCATCGCCGCTCCAGCCAATCGCAGCGCTGGAGCGGCGATACCCGGAAGACACGCCGAGTCAAGATGACATCTCGCTTGGCGTGGACCAGGTAAGTTCTACTTTCCTCGTTCAGAGGTAAGTATTTCATAATGAG
Source organism: Rana kukunoris (assembly GCA_029574335.1). Taxonomy (NCBI): domain Eukaryota; kingdom Metazoa; phylum Chordata; class Amphibia; order Anura; family Ranidae; genus Rana; species Rana kukunoris. The sequence goes on from CM056053.1 coordinate 59,969,854, forward strand.
CTAGTATGCGGTGCATACTAGCTCATTATGGCTTTTGCCTTGCAGGTTTAAAAAATAAAATAAAAATGTATATGCGGTTTACAACCGCTTTAAGTAGAACCTGTAATAGCTGATGTAGAATTACTTGTTAGGTGTTACTGACAACTGCTGCCTTTTGCACAAGGTTAATACACAAGTACAGTAATACCTTGGATCACAAGCATAATTCGTTTCATAAGAATGCTTGTAATCCAAAGCACTTGTATATCAAAGTGAGTTTCCCCACAGGAAATAATGGAAACTCAGATAATCCGTTCCACAGCTATTGCTTGTTTATGCAGTACTGCATGTGGCCAGAGGTGCGGGGGCCCCGGTAGACACTTGGGAACTAAATGTCTCCAAGTGTCACCCTCGCACCTCTGGTCGAAAGCGGTACTGCACACCCCAGAGGCTTGAATCCTGCTTGTCTTCTGAGACAATGCTCACAAAGCGAATCAGGATTTTTTTTTTTTTTTTTAATGGCTCGTAAACTGCATTACTCGCAATCAGGTTCCACTGTATTGTATCAAATTAGCCTAGGATTAAAGTAAAACTATAGGCAAAACTTTTTTGGTATTATTACCCGGTGCCCGGTTCGCTTGTCTCTCTGCTGCTCCCCCCTCCATCCATGGTGAGGGAACCAGGAAGTGAAACGCTCCGGCTTCACTGCCTGGTTCCCTACGGCGCATGCGCGAGTCGCGCTGCACCCGCCAATTGGCTCCCGCTGTGTGCCGGGAGCCGAGATTTCCCAGCACACAACGGGAAAAACCCGTCTTTTGCCCGAGACTGCGGGCCGGAAGTGGGTGCAAATACAATTCAAAAATGTACAGGTTACCAGTTTAGAGATACAAATAAGGTCTAGGGATTGGAATTATTGCTCTCGCTATAACGTTCACGGTGATACCTCACATGTGGTATGCATACCGTTAAGTATACGTTCACTTTTGCATGGGAAGACAGGGGCGTTTAAAGCTTTTACATTTTTTTTTTTATAAATGTGTTTATTTTTACACTGTCCCTTTAAAATTTTATTATTTTTTTTATCACTTTTATTCCTATCACAAGAAATGTAAATATCCCTTGTGATAGAAATAAGACATGACAGGTCCTCTTTATGAAGATATCTTTCCATCTCCTCTACTCTGGAAAGCATGAGATTGAAAAAAATAAAATAAAAATTTGATTTCATGCTTTCCACAAAAAAAAGGGCACGGTTTATATCTGCCCTAACTGGAAATGGTGCAATGATGTCGCTTCTGGCTTCCTAGACCAAAGAGCTGGCAGGGGACCTTCCGATGCTCAGTCAGCTTTATGATGAGCTATGATAAGCGGAGTCCTGGCTCTTGATTGGATAGATTGATAGCAGCGCAGCCATTGGCTCCTGCTGCTGTCAATCAAATCCAACGATGCAGGCAAATGTTTGAGAGCTGGTTCTCAGTTTTTCCGACAACAAAAGTTCTTGTCGGAAATTCTGACCGTCTGTAGCCGATTTCGAAACACAAAAATCCTAAGCATGCTCGGAATCATTGAACTTCATTTTTCTCGGCTAGTCGTAATGTTGTACGTGACCGCATTCTGGACGTTCGGAATTTCCAACAACATTTGTGTGACCGTGTGTATGCAACACAAGTTTGAGCCAACATTCAACAACGTCAGAAAAAAAACACCGTTTTGTTGTCAGAATGTCCGATCGTGTGTACGTTGCATTCATTTTTTTTATTTTTTTTTTCTAATGGGGACAACCCAAAATTTGGGATTTTCTTTAGCTTTGATTTTCAATGATAACAGTAAACGGGACAAATAGAGAGGATGAATCTCCATAACAGGTGTTGTAATCCCTCTCCACTTTATCTAAAACAAATAAAAAAAAACAAACATTTGTCTTTAGTTATACTTTAACCCGCCATTCAGAATTCACTAAAAAAAAAAGTGTCCTTGTACATAGAAAACACAGATGTTTTCTGTTATCAGCCTAATGTTGGCCATTTTCTGAAAAGAAAATCTCCTGTTGATTGTCTAAATTATTGGAAGGAACCAGGCAACCTACCAACTACACTTATGATAGGAACCTGGATTACAGTGCCACAAAACTGCTTGCACATGTGTGAATTAGCATGTCTGCAGATGCACATAACATGAGATGTGGCAACATGACTGGCATCAACCGAAGCAAAGAATATACATTCACACCCAGCATGAATACAGACCATAATGTGCACATCATTCAGAAAACATGACCATGCAGCTACAGTGCTGCACTTAGTCACATCTTGTGTGTAATTCACAATGCATGAATACAGCCTTTATGGTTTTAACATACCAGGGGGTATATACAGTTGTGGCCAAAAGTTTTGAGAATGACACAAATATTCGTTTTCACGACGTTTGCTGCTAAACTGCTTTTAGATCTTTGTTTCAGTTGTTTCTGTGATGTAGTGAAATATGATTACACGCACTTCATATGTTTCAAAGGCTTCTATTGACAATTGCATAACATTTATGCAAAGAGTCAGTATTTGCAGTGTTGGTCCTACTTTTTCAGGACCTCTGCAATTCGACTGGACATGCTCTCAATCAACTTCTGGGCCAATTCCTGACTGATAGCAACCTATTCTTTCATAATCACTTCTTGGAGTTTGTCAGAATTTGTGGATTTTTTTTTGTCCACCCGTCTCTTGAGGATTGACCAAAAGTTCTCAAAAGTTCTCAATGGGATTAAGATCTGGGGAGTTTCCAGGCCATGGACCCAAAATGTCAACGTTTTGGTCCTTGAGCCACTTAGTTATCACTTTTGCCTTATGGCACAGTGCTCCATCGTGCTGGAAAATGCATTGTTCTCTACCAAACTGTTGTTGGAAGAAGTTGCTGTTGGAGGGTGTTTTCAGGGCCGGCGCAACCACCAGGCGGACCAAGCGGCCGCTTGGGGCGGGCAGGTCCGCAGCCTGGGATGGGGCGAAAAAATGACCTTAGAATCGCGGCTGTACGATTTTTCAAAAAACGCGCCTGCGACGTCTTCTGTTCCGTGATAGGCGGAACATTCAGCTTCCCAGGAGGCACTGTGTTCAGTGTCCGCCTATCACGGAGGCCCTCTCGTCCTGTGTTTGGTGTCCGCCTATCACGGAGGCCCTCTCGTCCTCGGACGAGAGGGCCTCCGTGATAGGCGGACACTGAACACAGTGCCTCATGGGAAGCTGAATGTTCCGCCTATCATGGAACAGAAGACGTCGGAGGCGCGGCTTTTGAAAAATTGTACAGCCGCGATTCTGGTAAGGTAAGCTGTTAGGTTACACGGCTGCGATTCGCATGGGATGTAATGGGGCACGGTCTGGGATGTAATGGGGCACGGTCTGGGATGTAATGGGGCACGGTCTGGGATGTAATGGGGCACGGTCTGGGATGTAATGGGGCACGATCTGGGATGTAATGGGGCACAGTCTGGCATGTAATGGGGCAGGTCTGGCATGTAATGGAGCTTCGCTTGTGTAGGCAGAAATCCTTGCACCGGCCCTGGGTGTTTTGGTACCATTCTTTATTCATGGCTGTGTTTTTGGGCAAAATTGTGAGCCCACTCCCTTGGATGAGAAGCAACCCCACACATGCTTTGAAATTTGTCCGCTGCAAACCTGTCCGTCTGACATGTCTGTTGGTTAGTACGCCTAACCAGCGGTCAGAAATTCCCCGCATGCGCCGAATGGATTGGTGAGGTGGCGGCGTCAACGTCACCGCCACGCCACCACGCTGTCTGTCCGCGGGGATTTTGGTTTGATGGTGTGTACAACCATCAGACCAAAACAGCCCAGCAGACATATCCGATGAAAACGGTCCGTCGGACCGTTTTCATCGGATAAGTTTGATCGTGTGTACACCGCCTAAGAGGAGTGGGAGCCCGGCACCATCTTGCCGACATTTGGAAGAGGAATGACGTGGCTTCCTCTCCAGTACTGGAAATGACTCCATCTCCAGCTTCTGGGCTTCAAGAAAATGGCGGCGGCATTTTTCGTCCAGGAGCGGAGGTCTAACTGGCAGAGGAACAGGCGTCCACAGCCTGCTCTCACCAGTCTGGTTGGTACTGGCTCACTTAAGGACGCAGGCGGTGTAACGAATGGAGCGAGAGTAGAGGCCCGCAACGGCTACAGCTATGGAGGAGGCCATAGGGGGTGAGTCGACCTAGCTGGCAGGGGTTATGATGGGGCAGGGGACCCTGACTCTTACCCCTGCGGGACACAGCTTTGCACTTATTGTAAGCTAGCTTGTGTGTCTTTTTAAAGGAGAAGACATGACTGCCCAGGGGGCTGCCAGCCATCCTATAAAAGGTCCTTCCTTCTCTAAAAGATGCAGGTATTGTAACAACAAGTTACCCCAGGACCATTCTAAACCCCTTTGCTACAAATGTATTCACAAGTTAGCGGGGAAAGAAACATCTCAGGTCATGAGGGACTTTCTCTCCGTAAAGACGGAGATGCTTTCAACTCTTAAGGCTTTTCAAGCATTCCTTTAAGTCTAGGGAGCCGGAACCCCACACCAGCAGAGAGGGTTCTTCCTCCTAGGAAGGCTCCTCCTCTAACCGGGCAGAAGGGCATAGAAGGTGTATTGAACCCTTGAGATCTCTCCCGTCTCAGGATTTTGAGGAGGAAGATGAGGCTGAGGCTCCTAATCAGTTTTTCTGATGAGAGCTTAGTAGACAGTCAGGAAGAGGAGACAGAGGACTCCAGGCCCGGCAGACATATCTTTTCTGCCGAAGACATGGAGGGTCTCCTTGGTCAGAAGAAGGGTCAGCAAGCTTCTAGAGCATCCATAGCAAGATGGATCAAGCTGACTATTTCTTAAGCCTCTGATCAGGCTGGTATGGCAGCTCCGAGTGACCTTTTTAAAGCACATTCTACTCAGTCTCTGGTGACTTCTTGGGCAGAAAGGGCCAGAGCATCGGTGGAGCAGATATGTAGAACAGCTACATCGACAGGCCAGAGCACTTTCCTGAGACATTACAGGGTGGAGTTGCTGTCACCTTCAGGATCTGTCGTTTGGTAGGAAGGTCCTTCAAGCTGTTGACCCACCTGAGCTACTTGCTCTTCTCTCAGGGTGCCGTCCTGGAAGCCGACTTGAGAAAATGATCAGTTACACTTACCGGTAACAGTGTTTCTTAGAAGTCTTCCAGGATGGCAGGCCTACTTCCTACCCACTCTTTTTGGTATATTGGTTTTGTATGGAGTTTCACTCTTGTGCACTGGTGTGGGTTAATACTTGTTCACAGCTGAGGAGCACAAGGAGGGGTGGGGGTTTTAACTTCTGGTCATTTTTTGTTTTATGCTATTGTTTTTTTTTTGTACATGCGGTATGCTCTTATTTCTTTTTCGCCTATAGATATATGTACACTGTTTGTCTCCATATACCATAAAAATGTTTTGAATAAAAAGATATTCGACTAAAAATATCATAGAAAAGATGTCTCATAAAAACAATAATAAAGGTAAATGGTAAAGAGCCAGGCTTGCAAGCTTTCTGAGGGTAAAAAAAGGGAAGCAGGAATAAAAAAAAAAGTAGGGGGTTTATTTGGGAAACGGTCTTTCCCAGAGCCACCGCATCCCCACCTACACAAGACATGGTGCAAGAGCTCTATGTATCTTTTGGAGCCCAGTAGAACCATGTCTTTTGGAAGTGGGCCTCTTGGATTAAGTGAGGTCCTCCATGCGCATAAAATCATTTACAGATTTAATCTATTGTGGCACTATGAAAGGGGATTTCCACTTTGCCGGAATACAAACTCTGGTCATGTTAATGCAAACAGAACAAGTTTAATAATGCAAATGAGAATCACAATATTGGCATTAGAACACAACACTCGTGATACATCAGTTCACTTTTTATATCAAGTTGGGTAACTATAGTGTCGGCTTCAATTTTGTCCTTGCGCTCACAGACCTGCATTAGGGCCCTAAACAATTGTGTCGTAACACATTTCTTTCCAAAGCAAGTATGTGAAGTGAAGAATACAAGAAGTGTGCAATCCATTTGTGATGATCCACCTTACAGAGAAAGTGAACATATGACTGAAACTATAGCAGTTTTGTTGAAGTGGAGTAATGCAATTCTGTAAATATTACAGTAACTGGAGCACAAGACACTTTTTTTGCAGAGACTATGGAGGTTATTTAAGACAGGCAAATCACCTTTGCACTACAAGTGCAAAGTGCACTTGACTCCAGCCTGGAGAGATGGGGGGCGATTTTATGGGGATATCGGGATCCTTTGTTTGCACCACGGCCATCATCCCTGGTTTACATGTCATCTTTCTTATGCTTCGAGCAGTAAATATATCCCCACTACCTGTACTATGGGTGCCAGCATTTTGCCAGAATGTTAGTATCCTAACATACTGCTTTTGACATCTTTCCAGAATACAAATCCCCTTGAAGAATACCAATTGTGTTCGAAACGCGTTGGAGTATTCTTATGGAAGTTACTTCATCAATGGCACAATATGTATTTCATTGTATCATTTAATATTTAATTATTGTTGAGATAGGTCTCAAACTGTCTGTAACCAAAATTTATCATTTTTAATATCACAACTATTTGTATCTTTATTATTTGTGATACAGAAACCCAGTAAAGATCATTTTTTTTTTGTGTGAAACCACAATATTGGCATTTGAACATCACTTTTCCCTATCTAGCTAGGTTAACCATAGCATCAATCCCAACGTTGTCCATTGGTAAACTCAAAGTTCTGCAGCAACTAGTGTGACAGAGTTTTTATAAATAATACTGCTCAGATGTTACAGAAAGATACAATGTTGCATATCGTAACATTTGTATCATTCTGTTTATTTGCGATCATAGGGATAAACTTTGATCTACAAATGAAGTCAGTTAAAGCAACATGACAAGTAAAAAAAAAAACTTTTTTTTATTTTGTTTGCTTTTTGCACATTTAACATATATTTACTTATTTCCCACAAAATTAAAAAAAAATATATATTGTTCTTCATAGTTTATTCAGATCATGCCAGAACAGCGGGGCTTGTAGATATAATATATAAACTTTAAAACCATGTCTTGTGACAAAATATTTGAAAGTTTTACTTCTCACTGCCTCACCCTAGTGTCTCTGCCTAACGGATGGTACAAAGACCAACGCTAATATAATTTAGAATCCTCAGTGACTAGAAGGGGCGTTAACGCTACATGTTTCACGGTCAACAATGCCGCTTCATCAGGAGTGCAGTACATGAAAATCTACAACCAACATAAATACTGAGAAATTTACAATATACAGTTTTTATTTTTTTATTTTATTAATTCTAAATCTGAATAAACTATGATGAACAATACTTTCTAAAATTGTAACTCTCATTGGTGCCTTAAAAATTGATGTTGGCTTGGTCATTTTTAGAAGGAGGTCAACAAAGGCAGATTATCTTAACAGCCTGGCTCCACATAAGAAAAAAAAAAAAAAAAAAAAGAATAATCATAGCTCTTCCTCTGCTTTTTCCTTGTACCCTTGTGCAAAAACTTTTACAAAACCCAACAAAACTTTTGTGATATAGAAAACAAAGTTGAAAAAAAAAAAAAAAAGGTTTTGGATGATATTATTGCTTTGCATTAATGCGCATGTGGTAAGGCAGCATGCAATGTACCATAATGCACAAAACAAACATGCTCCTATTTTTTTTTTTTTAATACAATGCACCACAAGGTACAAATGATTTTGTCTTTGAGTTGTCGTGTGCTACAATGCAAGTATGTTGTGCTTCTAAAGCTTGGTGTATTGGGGTGCCAGTCAAAATGAATGACACTGGAATGCACCACACTGAAAATAACTTTGTTACAGCTATGCGATAATGTGAATAGGCCCTTATAGGTTGATGTACGTTGCGATGAATTAAAACAATTGTGGTGTCTGCTCCATAATAGCAGAGAAAACACTGAAAAATGGTGTAATGCAGATGATAAATGGTCTATAGAGACCACACTGTTATTTAAGAACTTGTTTCCAGTGACAATAAATGTGATATCTCTGAGCCAGGAGATGTCAGTCTTGGTGATTTGAAACTGAAGATTTATGAATAGTACAGTTGGCAGCTGTCAGTATGCCTAGGTGCAGGGAAAATTGGTTCGTGATGGCTGAAAGGAAAATATGCTTTAAAAAAGGCAAATAAAGGTAATTCTAGATTATTGTGCCTGGTTCATGTGCATAAAAATACAAATAAGATATTTATTTAAATTATACATCATGACAGGATTCCAAATTTAAAGTGATTGTAAAGTCAGTTTTTTTTTTATCTTAATGCATTCTATGCATTAAAGTGATTTTAATTTTTTTTATTTTTTTAACCACTTGCTTACTGGGCACATACACCCCCCTCCTGCCCAGGTAAAATTTCAGCTTCCGGCACTACGTCGCTTTAACTGACAATTGCGCGGTCGTGCGACGTGGCTCCCAAACAAAATTTACGTCCTTTTTTTTCCCCACAAGTAGAGCTTTCTTTTGGTGGTATTTGATCGCCTGTGCGGTTTTTATTTTTTGCGCTATAAACAAAAAAGAGCGTCAATTTTGAAGAAAAATACAATATTTTTTACTTGTTGCTATAATAAATATCCCAATTAAAAAAAAAAAGTTTAGGCCGATACGTATTCTTCTACATATTTTTGGTAAAAAAAAAAAAAAAATTGCAATAAGCGCTTACAAAATAGGGGAGATAATTATTATTTTTTATTATTTTTTTTTTTTTACTAGAAATGGCGGCGATCTGCGATTTTTATTGGTACTGCGACGTTATGGCGGACACATCGGACACTTTTGACACATTTTTGGCACCATTCACATTTATACTGCGATCAGTGCTATAAATATGCACTAATTACAGTATAAATGTGACTGGCATTAAAGGGGTTAACACTAGGGGGTGAGGAAGGGGTTAAATGTGTATCCTAGGTGTGTTCTAACTGTGGGGGGAGGGGGGGGGTGATTGGGGGGTGACCGATCTGTGTCCCTATGTAGGAAGGAACACAGATCGGGCTCCTCCTCTCCAGAGACAGGACGCTGTCTCTGTGTAAAACGGCAATGAGAGATGATCTATAAGAGATCATCTCTCATTCGCCCACAGATCGCATTGCAAACGGCCACTCTGATTGGCCGTTCGCCGCGATCTGTGATTGGCCGTGTCCAAGGGACACGGACAACACAGGGCTTCCCCGCAGCACGCTCTACAGCGCGCGCTGGGAACGCCTGAAGGACATGCCGTCAACTGACGGCATGTTAGATATTCAGGCCCGCGCTGTTGCCGTCATCCGACGGTAGCGCGGGCCTGAAGTGGTTAAACCACTTAAGACCCGGACCTTTAGGCAGCTAAAGGACCCGGCCAGGTTTTGCGATTCAGAACTGCGTCGCTTTAACAAACAAATGGCGCAGTCGTGCGACGTGGCTTCCAAACAAAATTGGCGTCCTTTTTTTCCCACAAATAGAGATTTATTTTGGTGGTTTTTGATCACCTCTGCGGTTTTTATTTTTTGCGCTATAAACAAAAATAGAGTGACCATTTTGAAAAAAATTCAATATTTTTTACTTTTTGCTATAATAAATATCTCACAAATGTATAGCGTTTACAAAATAGGGGATAGTTTTATTGCATTTTCATAAATTTTTTTTTTTACTACTAATGGCGGCGATCAGCGTTTTTTTTTTTCATGACTGCGACATTATGGCGGACACTTCGGACAATTTTGCCACATTTTTGCAACCATTGTCATTTTCACAGCAAAAAATGCATTTAAAGTGCAGTTTGGGAGTTAACCACAAGGGGGCGCTGAAGGGGTTATGTGTGACCTAATGACCCTGCCACAGTGAAGAACGGGGAAGCCGTGTTTACACACGGCTCTCCCCGTTCTTCAGCTCCGGGGACCAATCGCAGGACTCCAGCGGCGATAGGGTCCGTGAGTCCCGCGGTCCCGGAGCTTCGGACTGAGTCACGGGAGTGCGCGCCCGCGACCCACGGCTGGGTAGTAGTACAGGACCTACCTGTACGTGGATCTGCCCAGCCGTGCCATTCTGCCGACGTATATGTGCAGGAGGCGGTCCTTAAGTGGTTAAACAACAAACATGTTATACTTACCTCCTCTGTGCACAGAGTGGCCCCGATCCTCCTTTTCTGGGGACCCCCAGTGGCGCTCCTGGCTCCTCTTCTGCATCGAGTGCTCATCCAGAGAGCTGCATTCCATCGGGGCACTTGTGCAGGCGCGCTCCCAAGTCCTGCTGCTGAGTCAATTGACACAGATAGCAGGACTCGGCACCCGTCTTACTGAATTTGATTGACGGCAGTGGGAGCCAATGGCGCTCTTAGGCCAATAGGATCGCTCCTCTTTTTGGGCAATCCTGATTGGCTGGGAGGTGAATCAGTGTGACAATAGCGAAAAATAATTTGATATTGTCACACAACTGGGTGGGCTTGGGGCGCAGCGTTCTGCGCCCTGAGGCCACACTTTTTTGAAGGCTGTTGGAGCCCCTGGTTCTAATTGGAATCCATGCGTTTAGCGATACACATGTAGAATATGGGGGGGGGGGGGTGCCCCTGCACCCTGCATTACGAGCCATCACTGCCATAGTGTTTGACCATATCTTGTTACACTGTATGTTATGTGCAGCCCTTTGGTGATGTCAGAGAGCACTTGAGGCCCCCTACTTCAAGAAGGTTTACCACCAATAGTATATACCAGATATTCTCAACTAGGGTTCCTCCAGAGGTTGCTAAGGGGTTCACTGAGCTGTGGCCCATTGGCCTCTCATTTGATGGTGCCTATAAGGGTAGTATTCTGGTCACCACCGTAAGGGTTGCATTCTTCCTACTGATCACCAAGAAAAGGGGCATAGTTGCCATTGACCACCGAAAATTGGTGTAAGTGTTCCTCTGGGTTAAAACAGTTGAGAAACACTGGTATATACAGTTGTTTGAAGTCAGTGTAGCTGTGCACTGATTAGGGACAGTTCTAAAAAAAAATGTAGGCTTCATGCCAACATCCAACAAAACATGAGTGACCAAGTTCCCCAGTGCTGACCAAGACAGAACTGTGCTTACAGCTCAGTGTTCATACCAAGACATTGCTCACTCACCTGCAGACTTATAAGTACTGAGAAATCTGAATTGTTGCTTCAGAAAATACCAGGTCCTTGCTGTGCTTTCTAAGGTTTATCTGGATTCTGCCATGTGAAGCAAATCCCAGTTCAGGCTGAAGAAATGCAGAAATCCAATTGTACCTGTGTCTTCAATAGAGGGAATGCTTTCCTAGGTGCACTTCAGTGCCCCCCCACGTGTCGGCTCCCTGGGAACAGACTGTGTGAACAAGCTTCAGTCCGAGACACTGAGATCATTCAGAATTCATTGACAGTTGATTTGCAGTTTTCCTCCTTCTGACCAGCCTTTGATCTACTGTAGGGACTGTGTCAACAGTTTCAATGGGCAAATGCAGTGAACTTCTGATATCAGTTTGAGACACTTCCTAAATAATTCATGATTCATTAACAGGTCCATTAGACCTGTCTTTCAACTGTTTTAGCTGCGTTAGCATCTCCCTCCATTCTCATTTGCAGGAATGCAGTTCTAAAGGGAGCAATGTTGATAGTGGCCCTTAATAGCCTGGTGTGTATAGGATATCGCTGGACAGAGGAAAGTAAAATTCAGTTTTGACAGATAATTAGTAAAGTACATTTTTCTTCAAAGGAGCAGATCTGTGATGAAAAGTACTGAGTGGATGGCGGTTTTCCAGGTCCAAGGGTGCTACTTCTCTGATCATGACAAAGAAAAAGCTCAGCAGGCAGTAAACTCATGAATATGTACTAAGGAGCACCTGGTACTAGGGGTGCAACGGATCGAAAAACTCACGGTTCTGATTGTTCCTCGGATCAGGAGTCACGGTTTGGATAATTTTTCGGATCAGCAAAAAAAAAAAAAATATCCCCCACTGTAATATCCACATCTCTCTCTCCCCGTAGTACAGGCAGACAGTGATCCCCCCCCCCGTAGTACAGGCAGACAGTGATCCGCCCCCCATAGTACAGGCAGACAGTGATCCCTCCCCCATAGTACAGGCAGACAGTGATCCCTCCCCCATAGTACAGGCAGACAGTGATCCCTCCCCCATAGTACAGGCAGACAGTGATCCCTCCCCCATAGTACATGCAGACAGTGACCCCCCCTGCAGTACATGCAGACAGTGACCCCCCCTGCAGTACATGCAGACAGTGACCCCCCCTGCAGTACATGCAGACAGTGACCCCCCCTGCTACATGCAGACAGCAGCAGTACAGGCAGACAGTGACCCCCCACGTAGTACAGGCAGACAGTGACCCCCCACGTAGTACAGGCAGACAGTGACCCCCCACGTAGTACAGGCAGACAGTGACCCCCCCACGTAGTACAGGCAGACAGTGACCCCCCCACGTAGTACAGGCAGACAGTGACCCCCCCACGTAGTACAGGCAGACAGTGACCCCCCCACGTAGTACAGGCAGACAGTGACCCCCCCACGTAGTACAGGCAGACAGTGACCCCCCCACGTAGTACAGGCAGACAGTGACCCCCCCACGTAGTACAGGCAGACAGTGGCCCCCCCACGTAGTACAGGCAGACAGTGACCCCCCCACGTAGTACAGGCAGACAGTGACCCCCCCACGTAGTACAGGCAGACAGTGACCCCCCCCCCGTAGTACAGGCAGACAGTGGCCCCCCCCCCGTAGTACAGGCAGACAGTGGCCCCCCCCCCCCGTAGTACAGGCAGACAGTGGCCCCCCCCCCCGTAGTACAGGCAGACAGTGGCCCCCCCCCCGTAGTACAGGCAGACAGTACAGGGCCCCCCCCCCCGTAGTACAGGCAGACAGTGGCCCCCCCCCCCGTAGTACAGGCAGACAGTGGCCCCCCCCCCCGTAGTACAGGCAGACAGTGGCCCCCCCCCCCGTAGTACAGGCAGACAGTGGCCCCCCCCCCCGTAGTACAGGCAGAGAGTGGCCCCCCCCAGTGGCCCCCCCCCCCGTAGTACAGGCAGACAGTGGCCCCCCCCCCGTAGTACAGGCAGACAGTGGCCCCCCCCCGTAGTACAGGCAGACAGTGACCCCCCCCCCAGTAGTACAGGCAGACAGTGACCCCCCCCGTAGTACATGCAGTGACCCCCCCCCCGTAGTACAGGCACACAAGCCGCGGCCCTTCCTAATGCTATGGGCGCGGTGGCAATCCGAGGATCGCATAGCGTGCCGATCCGATAGGGGGTGACCCATTCAGATCACGGATCAGCGGTGATCCGTTGCACCCCTACCTGGTACATAAATTAATTTCTATTAAAGGTCCCAGTCAAAGTCCAGACCTAAATCCAAATGAGAATCTGTGGCAAGACTTGAAAGTTGCTGTTCACAGACTCTCTCCATCCAACCTGACAGAGCTTGAGCTATTTTGCAAAGAAGAATGGGCAAAAATGTTATTCTCTAGATGTGCAAAGCTTGTAGAGACATCCCCAAAAAGACTTGCAGCTGTAATTGCAGAGAAAGGAGGTTCTATAAAGTATTGATTTAGGGGGGCTGAATACAAATGCACGCCACAATACAGATATTTATTTATAAAAAAAATTGAAAACCATTTATCATTTTCTTTCCACTTCACAATTATGTGTCACTTTGTATTAGTCTATCTCATAAAATCCCAATAAAATACATTTACAATTTTATTTGTAATATGACAAAATGTAGAAAATGTCAAGGGGTATGAATACTTTTTCAAGGCATTGTATATAGGCTTTTTTACAACACCGTGGTTACAAGATAGCTTGTGAAAAGGGAGTGTAAAGATCCACCCTTTGGATAGAAAACTGCATAATATTTATATTTCAAATATACACTCACTGGCCACTTTATTAGGTCCACTTTGCTAGTACCGGACTGGACCCCCTTTTTGCCTTCAGAACTGCCTTAATTATTTGTGACATACATTCAACAAAGTGTTGGAAACATTCTTCAGAGACTTTGGTCCATATTGACATAATAGCTTTACGCAGTTACTGTAGAAATCGGCTGCACATCCATGATGGGAATCTCCCGTTTCACTAAAGCCCAAAGGTTCTCTTTTGGAATGAGATCTGGTGACTATGGAGGCCATTGGAGTACAGTGACCTCATTGTCATGTCCAAGAAACCAGTGATGAGATGATTGGATCTTTGTGACATGGAGCATTATCCTGCTGGAAGTAGTCATCAGAAGATGGGTACACTGTAGTCATAAAAGGACGGACATGGTCAGCAACAATACTCAGGTAGGCCGTGGCATTTAAACGATGTGTTCGTAAGCTCAGCGGGGATTGCTTCGTTGATCCCCGCTGAGCCGTCGGATGACAGGGCGGTCTCCGCACACTGTGCAGGGACCGTCCTGTCTTTTCTCCACTCTCCCCTATGGGGGGATCGGATGAACACGGATCCGCAGACAGAAGAAAAAATAGGACATCCGCTGACAGCCGCAATCTCATAGGGACCAATGTATGTCCCTTTTTCATCCGCACACGAATGGATGAAAATGCGGACATACGGTCCGCACGTCTGAAAGAGCCTTTAGCCTCCAAACAACTGCCTCTCACTGGATATTTTCTTTTTTTCGGACCATTTCCTGAATCCCTAGAGATGGTTGTGTGTGAAAATCCCAGTAGATCATCAGTTTCTGAAATACTCAGACCAGCCCATCTGGCACCAACAACCATGCCACGTTCAAAGTCCCTTAAGGCTCGATTCATACCTATGCATGTTGCTTTGAGTGTTTTTGCAGTGCTTTTTTGCGGTGCTTGCTGTGTTTTTTGGCGTGCCTTTTTACTACGATTTGCGTTTTGCATTTTTTTTTACCATCAATTTTTTTTTTTTTTACATTTCCTTTAACAACCAGCTATAAACAGGTAAAAAAAAAAAAAAAAAAGCAAATCACGGCAAAAACGCCGTACTTGCGTTTTGGATGCGGGTCCATTGAATTCCATTTCATGCAAAACGCTGCTTTTTGCGGGGAAAAAAAGTCCCCGACCCTTTCCAAAAACGCAGAGGCACAAAAAAGCACTGATGTGAACATGTTCCATAGGAACCCATGTTAAAAAATGTCCCTGCATTTCTGCAAAATGCATCAAAAACGCATTAGTGTGAATGGGGCCTAAGTCCCCCTTTCTTCCCCATTCTGAGGCTTGGTTTTAACTTCAGCAAGTTGTCTTCACCAGGTCCAGGTGCCTAAATGCATTGACTTGCTACCATGTGATTGACCGATTAGCAATTTGTGTTACCAAGAGGTGTACCTAACAAAGTTGCTGATATATATGTGTGTGTGTGTGTGTGTGTGTATATATATACATCTGATCTGAATAAAATACAATATTTTTACGATTTATATTTACTGTAACTTCACTTTTAAAGAAGCGCAATCGCCTAAATAAAAAAAATATACATAGGGAGTTATTTACGAAAGGCAAATTCACTTTGCACTACAGGTGCAAAGTGTACTTGAAATTGCACTGAAAGTGCACTTGGAAGTGCAGTTGCTGTAAATGTGAGGGGTAGATCTGAAAGGACGGGAAGCTCTGCTGATTTTATCATCCAATCACATGCAAGCTAAAATTATGTTTTCTATTTGCCTTGCATGTCCCCCTCAAATTTACAGCGGCTGAACTTCCAATGGCAATTTCAAATGCACTTTGTACTTGTAGTGCAAAGTGGATTTTATGTCTTTTAGTAAATAACCCTCATAGTATTATAGTTGCTTTTCTGCATATCAACTTTAGCTAGGCCATGTTTGCTAAGCCATTATCTCTGTCCACAGTGACCACACAACGGAGACTTGGCTCGGGTTCCTGACTCCTGTGGAGCTCTCTGGTGCCAAAGTAAAACAAACCTATACTGCGTGGCAAGTACAGTGAAATAACACTTGGATGTGCAGCAATCTACTGGTAAGATAAAGTAACACAGTTTAGGGCTGGCCAATGACAATATAATACACAATTTGCCGTGGTTGCGGTCACATGGAATAATTATGACCAGACACAGAACCCTGAGCATTATACAGCTTTCTGCAAAGTGTTTCAGATTTAAAGGATCACAAAAGGATTTTTTTTTTTTAGCTAAATAGCTTCCTTTACCTTAGTGCAGTCATGGTTTCATGTCCTCATTGTTTGTTTTTTTGCTTTGAAGTTGCTGTAATTCTGCGCTGATCTCCACACTTCCTGCTTGTCTGGCTCCTTATGAAAATTCTCATGGCAGCTTTTCACTGTGGTCCAAGCTGTCATTACTGTGTGTCTAAAACTCCTCAGAACCAATCAGATTCAATTTAAAAACAAAACACTGCCCTGGATTTGTTTGTTTTTGTTCTGTGTGTCTCTTTACTTCACAGAAACATGAAACCAGTTTAAAAGTGAAACTAAACTGCAGGCACATTATATGATTGATTTGTATCTATTTTTAATCATTTTTAAAAGGAATCAGTTAACTTTTATGTCTCTATACCCTGTAAACAGTCATTTCAGCAACATTTTTTTTCCCTTTAGTGACCCTTTAAATAAAAAGCCCCTTCATTTTCCACTGCTGGTTACTTGGCAATAGTAGCATGCATTTATAAACTAAAAGCAGTTTCTATGGTTTGTCTTTTCTGCCTCGCCGTGTAATTATGTAGAACATTTTTTTCCAATTATAGGTGCTCAAAGATGTTCACGGCACTACTATTTCTCTGCTGATAAGTTTGTGGAAGTGAAAGAAAAAAAGGAAGATACGGATGGCGGTTGGAGACGCTGTGATCACTGCTAATTTTAGAAGGTGGAGGACAAGAATAAAAATGTAAGTATTTCCCTAGACTGCTGCTAGCTTCTCAAGGTCTGAGCCTCCCAAAGATGTGAGTGAGAACTGATGCACACCATCACAGCCCAGTTATTTGTTCCTACTCAGCAACTCTCTAAAGCAGGGATATGCAATTAACGGACCTCCAGCTGTTGCAGAACTACAAGTCCCATGAGGCATAGCGAGACTCTGACAGCCACAAGCATGACATCCAGAGGGAGAGGCATGATGGGACTTGTAGTTTTCCAACAGATGGAGGTCCTCTAATTGCATATCCCTGCTCTAAAGCCTGATACACACAATCGGATTTTCCACAGACAAAGCCTCTGTCTTTTGACCGAAGGGTGTTGGCCAGGAATTTGTCTTGCATACAAACGGCACACAATTGTCAGCCAACAAACACAAAACTACGTGTTTTTTCCGCTCTTTAGCCGCACCCTTTGTGGACCTTTTGCTAATGTGTTTGGTGAGCATTGATTCCGAGCATGCGTGTTTGGACTTTTGTCTGATGGACTTGTGTACACACAATTGTAAAATCCAACAACAGGAATATCCATCCATCCATCCATGCCATCAAAAAAATAAATAAACTGCAGAAAATCCGACAACTATTGTACGATGGGGCATACAAACGATCGGATTTTTCGACAACAACCTGTCATCACACAATTCCCATTGAAAAAGCTGATTGTGTGTACGAGGCTTTAATATGGTGTTTTGGAAATATGAGCATTTTTTTCTTTTTATGTCCCTCTGCTGGTAGAGATGTAGCATTGCAGTTTTACCAGCAAATGCAGCACCTGCAGAATGGTGTTTATGTGCAAATAGAATTGAACTTCAATTAAATCTAAGCATCTCCTTTTTTTAGGTGCAAATTTCAGTATTTAGGCTACAAAAAAGTACGCTAGGCAAATAGCAATGTGATTTTAAGGTAGAAATTAAGGTAAAAAAACGTATTTTTGTTATTTTCAATATAATAAGGGCAAATTATTTAGTCGCATCACCCCCTGCCTGCATCCCCCTCTGCGGTGCCACAATCTCCCTCTGCCTCCAATCTCCCCCAGGCCTTCTGCCTCCAATCACCCCCTGCCTCCATCATCCCCTGCCTCTATCCACCTCTGCAGTGCCACCAACAACCCCTGTCTCCATCCCCCACCCTCTGCAGTGCCACCAATGCCCCCTGCCTCCATCCACCTCTGCGGTGCCACAATCTCCCTCTGCCTCCAATCTCCCCCTGCCTCCATCATCCCCTGCCTCCATCCACCTCTGCGCTGCCACAATCTCCCTCTGCCTCCAATCTCCCCCTGCCTCCATCATCCCCTGCCTCCATCCACCTCTGCGCTGCCACAATCTCCCTCTGCCTCCAATCTCCCCCTGCCTCCAATCTCCCCCAGGCCTTCTGCCTCCAATCTCCCCCTGCCTCCAATCTCCCCCAGGCCTTCTGCCTCCAATCACCCCCTGCCTCCATCATCCCCTGC
Organism: Rana kukunoris; assembly: GCA_029574335.1. Classification (NCBI taxonomy): domain Eukaryota; kingdom Metazoa; phylum Chordata; class Amphibia; order Anura; family Ranidae; genus Rana; species Rana kukunoris. The sequence continues at coordinate 59,988,177 of CM056053.1, forward strand.
CTCTATCCACCTCTGCAGTGCCACCAACAACCCCTGTCTCCATCCCCCACCCTCTGTGGTGCCACTAACACCCCCTGCTTCCAATCTCCCTTTGCCTTCATTGCCCCCTGCCTCCATCCCCCTCTGCGGTTCCACCGCAGCCACCATCACCCCCTGTTTCCAATCACCTCCAATCTCCATGCGCAGTTCCAAGCCGAACCGATCTTGGCTATTTTTACTGGCACATTGCTGCAACAATGGACATTTACGAACGGGGGGAAAAGGTGACCGTTTTTACGAACTGTCCTTAAAAATACGGACGGTTGGCAACACTGGCCGTGATAAGGCAACCCATTATTATCAGCAGTCCTAACTCTATACATTTTTGAGAGCCTCCATAGTAGAAGCACTTGTGTTATAATAAATAGGCAGAGGGCAAAAGCCCCAGACCAGTCAGGGTGCCCATGATGACCTGTGTTCACAGCCAAAAGCACCTACAACAATGGGCATGTAAGCTTTAGAACTGGACCACGGAGCACCACTCCTTCTCTTCCTGGTCTCACAAGAGACGCGGGCAGCTTTTGAAGCTATTGGCTCCTGCTGCGATCAGTAAAATTCATGGGGGAACAGTTAGAAGGGTCATTTATGCCTAAGCATTGCACTGAAAAAAAAATATATACTGCGTCTTGAATCTAATCCTGAAAAAAAGAAGGGTCTTCCTGGTATGTGAGTCCCTACAGCCTCATAGCTGTCTATCAGGCATGGCTGCCTCTAACTGCTAGTCTCCGGAGAGTGATATCACTACGGTGTAGGGTGACCACATTTCCAAACTACCATTCAGGGACACCCCCCCCCCCCTTCCCAAAAATCAGCTTGTGCTGTAAAGAATCACAGCACAGTGATTGGACACAATTACAGCTGAAAAACGTCTCTCAGCACCCACTATTTTTTTTTTTTTTACTGCTTAAAAATGCCTGTCCAAAACTGCTGATAACAGCCTGTGTGTGCATGGAAACATAGAAAAACATGATGGAGAGTTTAACCACTTAACCCCCAGACCATATTGCTGCCCAATGACCAGAGCACTTTTTGTGATTTGGCACTGCGTCGCTTTCTAACTGACAATTGCGCAGTCGTGCGACGTGGCTCCCAAACAAAATTGACATCCTTTTTTTCCCACAAATAGAGCTTTCTTTTGGTGGTATTTGATCACCTCTGCGTTTTTTTTTTTTTGCGCTATAAACAAAAATAGAGCGACAATTTTGAAAAAAATTCAATATTTTTTAAATTTTGCTATAATAAATTTCCACAAAAAATATATATAAAACATTTTTTTTCCCTCAGTTTAAGCCGATATGTATTCTTCTAAATATTTTTTGTAAAAAAAAAAAAAAATCGCAATTAGCGTTTATTGATTGGCCGCAAAAGTAGCCGACGTAGAGCTACGGGCTCTCGCCCAGGAGAGCCGACCTGCCGCAGTAAAATGACGGCGGCTGGTCGGCAAGCAGTTAATGACTGTAGAAAAAAACATCTGCTGCACCTGGAAGCACCTGGGACCAGCTGGAATACTGACAGCACATTTCAGAAGGCATCATTAGACAGCTAAGTCTACCATAATGTGCTAATATGCGGTGCATGCTAGCACATTATGGCTAACATTTAATAAATGGCCCATTTAATTATAAAAAAAAGCAAAGTTTAATTACGCTTTAACAGACCAATCTCTGATCTTGCTAGACATGAAAAGATACTACCGTATTTATCGGGGTATAGCGTGCTCCCGCGTATAGCGTGCACCCCTAAAGTGGCCCCCATTCCTGTGGAAAAAAGGTTTTTTATACTTACGGTTTTGGCGTCCATCGGCGGCTTCGGGTGTCCTCTTCGTCGGGTCCGGCGTCCTTCTGCGGCGTCCTCCCAGCTCGATCCTCGCTTTCCCACGCCGATTTTGAATACTGCGCCGGCATATACCGAGCGCAGTACACTCGGGTATAGTCGGGCAGACTCCGCATCTCTCGCGCTGACGTCCTGGACGTACAGGACGTCAGCGCGAGAGGAGCCGAGTCTGCCCGACTATACCCGAGTGTACTGCGCTCGGTATATGCCGGCGCAGTATTCGAAAGCGGCGCGGGAAATCGGGTATCGGCGTATACCGCGCACCCACGATTTTGCCCTGATTTTCAGGGCAAAAAAGTGCGCGGTATACGCCGATAAATACGGTAATAACTTTAATCTTCTTAGCTAAATGATAAACCATACCTAGGGCTTGGAGATGCTTGAATTTTACTGAGGTGAAGCAGAGAATGATGTACACTATGCTTCATAGGAAGTTCACTTCCCTAATGAATGATTCCCATTCCAAAGTTCTCAAAATTTGGACACTTTGGCTTGATTACCTCTACCTGAACTTTGAACACTCTGATTGCAATGCAATGGGGGCTCCCAGCTGGGCTCCATATCCACTCCCTTTTCACCTTCCTGAACCCTCTCCTCCAACCTCCAAATTCAGTAAATTACCCTACGTTCACACCAATGCGTTTTTTTGTGCATTTTCCGTTTTGCAGAAACGTACTACAGTCCATTTAACATGGTTTCCTATGGTACACATTCCCATCTATGTGTTTTTCAGCTGATGCATTTTTGTAAAGGGTTGGGGACTTTTTTTTATTGCAGCAGATTGCGTTTTACGTATAATGGACTTAATGGAGCCGCACCAGAAACGCAAGTATTGCGTATTTTTTTAGTCTAGCAGTTTCTTTTTTTTTTCACTTTAATACACTGTGTATAGCTGGTTTCCAAGGCGTGGGCCTTCTTTTTTATTTTTTGAGGTCTGGCGGGTGTCGTGATTGACGATAGATCTACATCGGGAGGGGGGGGGGGGGGGCATTGTTTTTTAATAAAGGAATTGTCAAAAACTTCTGTACTGTCTTTTTTAGTGAATGGGTAGGGGTACTATGTACCTCATACTCATTCACATGGGGGGGGGGGTTGGGGATCTGGGTGCTCCCTTGTAAAAGGGGCTTCCAGATTACGATAAACCCCCTCGCCCACAGACCCCCACAAACACAGCCAAGGGTTGTGGAGAAAAGGCCCTTCTCCCCATCAACATGGGGACAAGTAACTTTGGGGTGGGGGCAGAGGGCATGTAGCCTTGTATGGTTTGGGGGGGGTAATCCTACTGATAGCTGATGACTCATGGGTTGTTAAGGATGTGGTGGCCAGCTTCCCGGCCAGCTCCTTAGCAACCAGCTATACACAGTGTATTAAGGGCCAGTTCACACCAGATGCAGTTCCGTACAGTTTCGTGTGCATTTTTTATGCACTAAAAATGCATGCACAGTGTTTTCCATGTATTCCAATAGCTCTAGTTCACACCATGCAGTCAGTTTCCTGTACAAAAACTGACAAGAAACTGACTGCATGGTGTGAACTAGAGCCATTGGAATACATGGAAAACACTGTGCATGCATTTTGTGCAGAAAAAAAAGCACACGGAACTGAACAGAACTGCATCTGGTGCGAACTGGCCCTTAAGTAAAAGAAAAGAACACACCAAAACCGCATCAATTGAACCGCAAAAGAGCCTGAAATACAAATCATGCGCAGCCTGCATAGACTAAACTGACTATACACCATATGAATTTCAGCAGGTTCCTGATGAACTTGCTGAGACTTGCTCTGTTAGTGGCCCTGTTGCCACCCTCCCACCCGACATCCTTTGATTAAAAAATGGAAGTAGCGAGGTGGAGAATTTATGGCTGAACATCCAATGAGATGCAGCTGCTGTTCAGTAGGTGTAGAAGTAGATTCATCCATCTGAACTGTATAGCTTGGAGGGAGAAATCTATTAGATTTTTCTACTTCAGGCTAATTAAAAAAATAAAATAAAATCTAAGACTATATGGCCAGCTTAACTAAATAATGTTAGCTCTACTGTTTTATTTCCCCTCACTCTTTTTGGTGCATGGCTGTCCGTGGTCTTCAATGTTCTCAATTGATTATGACAATTTGTGGCCTCTATTCATAGTTCATACAAGCCTTACTTCCAATAAGTGATGTAGCCACCCTGCCCCAAGCAGGGGTGACTATTTAAATGTATTAATACTGGATGGTCTGATTTAGGCCTCTTGCACAGGGGCGTAATGATTCATTTATATAAAAACAAAAGGGAAAACAATTGCTTAGAAAAAGTAATTGATGGTCGGACTTTGAAGGCAAGGCGGAAGTATATAAAAAGTATAAATTTATTACAAAAATATATAAATTTGACAAACCAAAATAGAGGTAGTTTAGGCCTCTTGCACAGGGGCATAATGATTAATTTATATAATGTTTATACTCAGGAGCTTGTTGACAGAAAGACCCTGCGTACAATGTTCCGTAAAGACCCTGGGCCAGATTCTCAAAACAGTTACGGCGGCGTATCTCCAGATATGCCGCCGTAATTTCAAATCTGTGCCGGCATATGTTTACGCCGATTCTCAATCGCAGATACGTTAAAAAAAAAATAGGCTTCTTCCGCCAACGTTACTAGCCTACGCCGGCGTATAATTGTGTGCAATTATACGTTGGCCACTAGGAGGCGCTTCCGTCGATTAGCCGCGTCGAATATGCAAATGAGCTAGATACGCCGATTCCCGAACGTAATTGCGCCCGGTCGTCATATTTTACATCGTTTGCGTAAGCGTAAAGTTACCCCTGCTATATGAGGGGTAACTTTGCGTAGGTGAGGCGTTGATTTTTACGTCGTTTACGTTGTCTGCGTAAATCGTTTGCGAATAGGGATTTGCATAAGTTACAATCACGTCAATGTATTTGCGGCGTAATTTGGAGCATGCGCACTGGGATACGTTCACGGACGGCGCATGCGCAGTTAAAAAAACAACGTCGAAAACGTGGGGTCACGATTCTTTTACATAAAACACGCCCACCTTATCCACATTTGAATTACCCGGGCTTACGCCGGGCCATTTACGCTACGGCGCCGTAACTTAGGACGCAAGTGCTTTGAGAATACGGCACTTGCACCCAGAGTTGCGGCGGCGTAGCCTAAATAGGATACGCTACGCCCCGCTCGTACTAACGCCGCCGTACGAGAATCTAACCCCCTGTGTATACAGGCGTATAGGTGCCTAAACATGTGTATGCATATACATGCATACAATTCTTCTTTATTACCAGTGTTACAATATACCTGCATAAACATGCCTATGCACAAATGTGTGCATACAATAATGCACTGTTAAGATCAGTAAAAAAATCCGGCATTTTTTTTTACTCCTGTGTGCAAGCGGATTGAGTCTACTTACTCATTTGGTTTTTCCCTAAGCTCAGTGTTGCTGTTGTTTCTCTTTGCTGCCAGTAGGTGTCACTGATACTTCTGGTAATAGAATGAGATGATTCAGGATTACAGAGTCATGAATATTTAAATATTTATATAGCAAGGCAGTAGGGAACAGTGGCGGCTGGTGCTCAAAATTTTTGGGGGGGCGCAAATGAAAAAAATAAAGTTTCTGCCTCACTGTGCCTATCAAACGCAGTCACTGTGCCATCAATTGTCACCACTGTGCCATGCCATCAAACGCAGCCGCTGTGCCATCAATTGTCACCACTGTGCCATGCCATTAAACACAGCCGCTTTGCCATCAATTGTCACCACTGTGCCATGCCATCAAACGCAGCCGCTGTGCCATCAATTGTCACCACTGTGCCATGCCATCAAACGCAGTCACTGTGCCATCAATTGTCACCACTGTGCCATGCCATCAAACGCAGTCACTGTGCCATCAATTGTCACCACTGTGCCATGCCATTAAACGCAGCCGCTGTGCCATCAATTGTCACCACTGTGCCATGCTATCAAATGCAGCCACTGTGCCATGCCATCAAATGCAGTCACTGTGCCATCAATTGTCACCACTGTGCCATGCCATCAAACGCAGCCACTATGCCATCAAACGCAGTCACTGTGCCATCAATTGTCACCACTGTGCCATGCCATCAAACGCAGTCACTGTGCCATCAATTGTCACCACTGTGCCATGCCATTAAACGCAGCCGCTGTGCCATCAATTGTCACCACTGTGCCATGCTATCAAATGCAGCCACTGTGCCATGCCATCAAATGCAGTCACTGTGCCATCAATTGTCACCACTGTGCCATGCCATCAAACGCAGCCACTATGCCATCAAACGCAGTCACTGTGCCATCAGTTGTCACCACTGTGCCATCCTATCAAACGCAGTCACTGTGCCATTAATTGTCAGCACTGTGCCATGCCATCAAATGCAGCCACTGAGCTAATTGTCACCACTGTGCCCTTTAACTATTGCCACTGTGCCCATTGTTGTCACTGTGCTGTGCCCTTTGTCGCCTCTGTGCCCATTGTTGTCACTGTGCCCTTTGTCGCCTCTGTGCCCATTGTTGTCACTGTGCTGTGCCCTTTGTCGCCTCTGTGCCCATTGTTGTCACTGTGCTGTGCCCTTTGTTGCCTATGTGCCCATTGTTGTCACTGTGCTGTGCCCTTTGCCGCTCTCTGTCCCCTTTGCCGCTCTCTGTGCCCATTGTCGCCCCTTTCCCTGTAAAATGAACTTACCTGAAGCTTCCATGTCCTCCCTCGATGTCTTGTCCCGCTTGGTGAAGCTTCAGCCAATCAGGTTCCTGATAACCAGAATCCGGGAACCTGATTGGCTGAAACGGCCGTCAGTCTTTCTTTATCGTACATCACGGGACACAGAGCGGCAATCCATTACTATGTGGGTTATAGAGTCTACCTTCAGGTGTGGACACTGGTGTAATTAACTACACAGGAAGTTCCCTCCCTATATAACCCCTCCCATACTGGGAGCTCCTCAGTTTTTTCATCAGTGTCTAAGGTGTTGGTCACGAGTGAACATGTGCTCTTAGGAGCTCCACTGGAGGGATCCATGCTGGATGTAAAAAACCTCCATAAATCCGGGTCCGTCCAAGGTGCTTCATAGCCAAAGTGGACGGTACCCGGGCCTCGGTACGAAGAACGAGGTTTAGCCTATAATGCCTCTCTGCGGAGGGCTGGATCCTGGGTTCCAGAACTTTGTGCCTTCTAAGGACCAAATGTTTTTTCTGCTGCCAGGATGCTATATAGGTCCAGGGGAGTTGGTGTTCCTGCCATGGACCCCGGTCCCTGAAGGTCTAGGACAATACCCACGGTGAAGGGGGAAGATTGGGCCTCTTGCTTGGCAATACCCTGCAGCGTGGAGAAGGTAAGAGGAGGGCCTACGGGACTTGGTTCGACAGTAGGTCCTCCGTGGGGGACTTGGGTCTCGCCTATATTATGCTTCTATGCATGGGCAATGTAAACCACTATGTCTTCTGAGACAGGATGGCTCAGGGCACCCATATACCTCCCCTAGCCGGCATGCAGCCTGGCCCACCATGTCTGTTAGACAGGATGGCTGCAGTACCTATATATCTCCCCTTGAAGGGGCCGGTACATAAATAAAAAATAAAAAAAAATATGCCCTTAATCCTATACAAAGGATTGTCTTCCATGAGTAGTTGCAAGTCTTATCTGTGTTTCCACTACTATGGGCAGTAGAAGACATGCCTGATGTTTTTGCTTACCATGCTTTCCAGAAAACGGAAGCTTAAGTGTTAGCTGATCTATTATGTCCCACTTCCTCCGCTTCAGGCTCTACCATGTTGCACGTGCTCACCGGCTCAGTGCAGTCGCAGAGAAGGCTCTTCAAAGGGCCCGGACGTCAGAGCTCTGTAAAGCTAGGGGGACACAAACGTAAGCACCTTGTGTGAGTTGGATACAGATTCATCTAAGACGCCTACTCGCATCTAGCTGTGCAGATTAGCAGGCATTGTGTCAGACTAAATTCAGCTATTTGATGCACCTGGGTTAAGTGCCTCTGCTTTAGCTTAGGACTTGGTCTCCCCATTGAATAAGGTCAGGGGTAGGAATATAAAGAGGGATCGCCACCTGAACCTGGTGGACCCTTATTCTCCTCTGAAGAGACTTAAACAGCTCATAGATTGAGCCATCAGACCTGTCAGGCATTGCAGCCTTCCCCCAACATTGCAATCACTCTGCATGTGTTTTGTGTTTTGCAAGAAAAAAAAAAAAAAAAGGGGGTGCCCCCCTTTTCCTGCTTTAATCCTGAAACAAAGGGATTAGAAAGCTTGGGGATAAAAGTTTCACTGTCAGAGGACAGGAGACAGGAGCTGCAGCCTAACAAGGAGAAGCTATCAAAAGCCCTACAGGTTCTGATTACACCTCTATCTTCTCCTTAGAGTGTAAAGAGAGGTTTTCCTATAGGTGGCTAGTAAGACCTCCATATAATCCTCAGCCTGGTGTCGGCTTCAGGCTAACCAAATGCATCGGAGGGATGCACAGTTGCGGGCACACATTGCTAATGTCTCTTAATTGAGGAAACACACATCTGCAGAGGATAATTTCCTCTTTACCAGTCCGCATGTTGCATAACATACATGAGTTGGAATGCATGTGGGATAAAAACAAGTAACAGAGCAGATTCTATTGTGGATCGCATAAACATACATGTTTCTGTCTATATGGTGCTGCATGTTTCCACAAAAGAGGTCGCATAAAAGATGCTTGTAATGCTGAATCGCATAAAGACGTTTGTAGGCATAAAAATGCTGAATCACACATGATTACCTGATCACCCAAGTCCTTGTTTCCCCCAAGGATGTTTGGTTACACAGAAGAGGTTTGTTTCCACAGAAAGGCCTAAAATCGCATAAAGTTGCTTGGATGCAAAAAAGATGCTGGATCACACATGGTTACCTGATCATCAGTGTCCTGGATTACCCAAGGATGTTTGGTTACACAAATAGGCTTGTTTCCACAAAAGTACCTAAAGTCGCATAAAGATGCTTGTATGCATAAAAATGCTGAATCGCATAAAGGATGCTTGTATGCATAAAAAAGGTTGAATCACACAGGATTACATGATCACCCAAGTCCTTGATTCCCCAAGGATATTTGGTCACGCAAAGAGGCTTGTTCCCACAGAAATGCCTAGAATCGCATAAAGAGGCCTGAAGGTATAAACATGCTGAATCACACAGGATTACATGATCACCCAAGTCCTTGATTCCCCAAGGATATTTGGTCACGCAAAGAGGCTTGTTCCCACAGAAATGCCTAGAATCGCATAAAGAGGCCTGAAGGCATAAAAATGCTGAATCACACAGGATTACCCGATCACCCAAGTCCTGGATTACTCAAGGCCTAAAGGGATCGCTTAAAGATGCTTGAATTCAAAAAGAAGCTGGATCACACATGGTTGTTGGATCAACAGAGTCCTGGATTACCCAGGGATACTTGATCACATAGAGAGGCTTGTTTCACAGAAATGCCTAAAGTCGCATTAAGATGCTTGGGTGCATAAGGATGTTGGAACGCACAGGGGTGCTTGGTCACACAAGGGTTCTTGTCCGCACAGTAGTGCTTAAAATGCATAAGATGTTGATCGCATGGAAGATGCTGAATCGCATGCATGGTTACTTTAAAGTTGCACATGGTGGCTTAATTAAGCAATACAGGATGCCTTGTGTTTGCATAGAGATACGTGTCTGCATGGGTTCATGTTGCACATTGTTGCATAACACGTTTATAGCACATGCTTGCTTGCTTGCTGCAAGGATGCTCGTTCCAGAGCACACATGCTATATGCATGTTTGGCGTGAGACAAATTTATATGATTTCACGCTTCCATGAACACACACTGCCATGTACACACGCCTCCATTGAGGCATATGGCTTTAACACTTGCCACATACACATATGGGGAGCCAGTTGCATATGTGTTTATTTACTTGGGACTGCAGAGGTTGTCTGCGTTGTGCAGGGGAACAGCACTATCTCCAGTTGGTGGTCTTGCCCTTTTGGGTTAGCCTCCGTGTCTGGGTTGTCAGGGCGCTAGGGCCCGCCTCTAGCAGGTCTGTAGGCCCAGGGTATAGCAGTAATGGCATACCGAAGCAGACTCCTGCTGATGGATCAGTCAGCAGCATGGCTGGACCTAAGGGTGTCCAGCATGGTCAGGTATCTGGATCTCCTGGGTTAGGATTCCAGTCTAAAGATACATTCTTCATTGACAAGAAGCTGGGTATGTTTTGCACCAGGAGAGTACTTTTGGCCTAAGACAAGACCATCGCTATAAGAAAGCTGGTCTAGGTGGTTACGGCAAGGAACAGTTCCTTACTTTTGGCCTTCTGCTTAAGGCACTAGAGAAGATGCTGCTTCATTCAAGACAGTTCCCTATACTTTTATTCAGGACTGTTATAAACAGTATTGTGTTGGCCTAGAAGGAGTGGATCTTGACCTAGCATTATCCAAAGAACCGGTCCCAGAGATAGGCTGGAATTCCTCTTGGTGGTTCTTAACTAAAGGGTTTGCCAGGTCAGGAAGAGACCTTGGCCCAGGGGAAGTAGTCGAGCTCCAAGGGAGCCTTATCTGTCAGCTAGAGCTACCGATGGAGCATCTGGCTTAGGGGCCTGAACGTCCAGGGGCTGGTTGGTTCGGTCAGAGTTCAATCAGACTATACCATATTAAGTGATTTACTTAATTTACCAAGGAGGAGCTTGTGCCTTGCCTATTGACATTCGTCATTTCATGAAATGCAGAATTGGCAGGCGATTCGCTGTAGCCGTCAACAAGTGTCTCCAGGAGAAGGACCTCTACACCCCGACTGTTTTGCTGACCAAGGGCCACAGAAATAGTACCCTGTACATAAGATGTATTGGCGTCCAGGCTCAACAAGAAATTGAACAGCTTGAGGTCAAGGACAAGGGATCCACCCGCATGCGGGGCAGAAGTGTTAGTAATCTGGTGGGACCAGTGGTCACTGGTTATGTCTCTCCCCCCAGTGCCGCGGCATTTGTGGCTTCCATGCAACATTAGAGGATGGCGGAAGCTGGCCTGATTACTCCGGCATAGCCCTGACGACCTTTTCTGTGCAGGGACAGTAGGGGTGGTAGTAGAGGACCCACGGTCCCTTACATCTTGTCCAGGCCTACTTCGAAGGGGGTATTACATCCTGTCGTGCAACAGGTGAATTAATGGTCTGGCTATTTTAGCCCACATTCTTCAGGATCAGGGTTTTTAGAATCAACGGCACTTCCTTGATTCATACAGGAAGGCTGGCCTCCAGGACCAGATATCCCAGGATCGGGAGAGCCCATGTTCCTGGTATGAAACAGATGGTGGCATCCTTGGAAGTTTGTCAAAGATAAAATTCCTGCCTTCCTGCATTTGGAAAGGAGACGGAGCCAGCCTTAAGTTACATCAAGGATCCGATCTCGGCCTTGCCTCCAAAGGTCGCTTGCTTCACACTCTTTGTTCCGAGCCATTATACAAGGGGTGACGCGCATAAGTCCACCAGTTTAGTCGCCCTTGTGCTTGGAGGATTGGCTCTAGTTTTGTCGGCTTACAGGGTCAGCTCTGTGGGCCGATGCACCATATTTCCCTTCAGCCTTTAACAAGGGAATTGGTGTTCTTGGTTGTGGTAGCCTCCAAGAGAGTTTCAGTATTGGCAACCTCTTGGTATAAAACCATACTTATTCTTACTAGTAGGGTGATGTTAATCCTCACCCAGCCTTATTTACTAGAAGGATCTAGTGTTCATTTGAATCTAGATATTCTTACCTTCCCCTTTTTCAAAACCTTGTTTTCGGAAGGAAAGGTTATTGCTTTCTCTCAGTAGAGATGAGAGCAGTTAAATATCTATCTGAAGGTTCAGATATAGAAAGCTGAAGTTTTTTGCGCTGCCAGAAGACCCTAGATGTGGGCAGGCAGTGTTCAGTTCAGATATTAAAATGGTTACACTCTCTCTCCTTTGGAGTAGAAGGGTCAAGGCCTATCTGAAGCGGCTGCTCGGATACGGAAAGCTGATGTTGTTGTTGCGCTACCAGGAGGCCCCAGGAAGGGGCAGGCAGCGCCTAAAATCAACTGTTTTCAAGATTGATTCATCAGGGTATTATTCAGGCTTGTGGTTCGGAGAGTGGGACTCCCCCTGTTTCTTGGGGGGGGGGGGGTGCTCCGTACCAGGATAGTAAGCGCTTTATGCGCAATGCTTTACCGAGCCTTTATGACACAGATTTTCAGGGCCGCAACTTGGCGTCTGTGCTTAGGTTCACCGATTCTTGTCAGATGTACATAGGAGGGCAAAAGGATGCAGCTTTTTGGCGCAGTATGCATCTGGCAGCATTATAGATCCTCACATCTGATGGCGGCCTGCGTTGTTTGTGTCTCCCTCCCCTCAGTAAGCATTGCTTTCGGACATCCCACATAGTAATGGATTGCCGCTCTGTGTCCCGTGATGTACGATAAAGAAAATAGGATTTTTTATGACAGCTTACCTGTAAAATCCTTTTCTTGGAGTACATCACGGGACACAGAGCTCCCGCCCCTCTTGTTTGGGGATATTGGGACACTTATTGCTTTGCTACAAAAACTGAGGAGCTCCCAGTATGGGAGGGGTTATATAGGGAGGGAACTTCCTGTGTAGTTAATTACACCAGTGTCCACACCTGAAGGTAGACTCTATAACCCACATAGTAATGGATTGCCGCTCTGTGTCCCGTGATGTACTCCAAGAAAAGGATTTTACAGGTAAGCTGTCATAAAAAATCCTATTTTTTCAAGGAACGCATGCTGTCTGCGCTCCGAGAATAGACTTCCGAGAGCCGGAGGGCGGTCCTGGAAAAGCCTATCAGAGCCGCTGGCCAGTTCCCCTCAGCCAACCAGCTGCCGCTATTCGGGTAGCCGGCGACCCATGTCCGGTTATATGAATAGACTAGGCAGCTGGCAACCAACAATAACATACATTCGTGCATTTATGCACGAATGTGTGTTATTTGCGAGAGGGGGGTGGCGCTGCAGCGCCCTCTATAGACGGCTGCCAGAACTGTGATTAAAATGTCAAAATGACATTTTAGCCGAATAAAAGTTCTTAAAGGGCCCGTTTTTTTTTTGTGACTGCTGGAGGGGGGGCCGTGCCTGTGCGTCCCTATGGACGGGCCGCCACTGGTAGGGAAGCACAGATTAGTGCCTGCAGGGGTCGAGAGGGCCACAAAAAAAGTGCCAAAGGGCGGCAGATTGGGGACCATGGCATTATATTGTATTGTTTAATATGTTTTCTAACAAACTTCCAAAACAGTTCTATATATTTCATGATCATATTTAAAACAAATAAATATTTAGGCCGGGTTCACACCTATGCAAATTGAGTGCGGCTTAAACCGCATCCAATACGCAGAACATTTCTAAATACATTGTTTTCAATGAGGCTGGTTCACATATGTGCGATGCATTCACACTGCGCATTGCAGAAAAAATGTGTGCGTATTTTATGCCTTGCGGCGCGGCTCAGGTGCAAATTGAGGCCCATTATCTTCTATGGGTACGCAGCTGATTCGCAGATGTGTTCATTTCTCTTCAGGATTTCTTCTCATTCAGCTCAATACACTTCCCCCCTCTCCCCTCTCCCAGGTCTCCAAATTCTGCAGTTAAAACGCAATGGATCTGCTGAACAGTTGTCTTATTTCTCTGCAGAGATTAGAGAGCTGAAATTCGCACCGCACAAGTGTGAATCCGGCCTTAAATTGCAAGCAGTTGGATCCCCATTCAACAAATTATGTGATTTCTTAAAATGTGTTATGCTAGAGCTTATATAGGGTTTTTACTGCAAAGGTGGTTAATACTATATGTTTTTCCAGGTGGTAACACCAAAAATGTGCAAAAGCCAAATAGGGTAGATTATACGAATTGTGTACATTTACAGCTTTATCATTGTGTAACATGACAGCACTGTCAGAAAACATACCACTTGGTGTCTGAAGAATTATACAGCATGACAATATTGCCATCTACAGCATAATGTAAGTATTGCAGGAAAGCAAGCCCACAAGTGTTTTATACAATACACTTTCCGGACTGTCCCTATTTTGGAAAACAAATCCCTCTTTCTACAGCCGTCTGTCTTTTTGGTCTGATGTATCTATGAAAAATTCCCATTTAACTACCAAAATTCATATTCTGCACTAAAACATTCATCCTATTACTGAATGCAGAGTTTCACCCAAAAATTGAATCCCTTAATTTGCATAGATTCACTCTCACTTCCGGGTTTGGCTATGGGGCAGGAAGTGAAGAAAAATCTCTGCAATGGGACAGGGATGGTAATAAACAAACTGACCAGGGCTATAACCTTCCCTTACGCTATCCAAAAATGTAAAAAAAACAAAGTGTTGCCTATAGTTTTAGTTTAAGCACAAATTTCTGATAATTTTATGGAGAGGACTAAGAAGATATAACCATGCCAATGGTGCAGCAGAATACATATAGCACAGTGAGGAAAGTTTGTGGTCCAGGATGATACGACAGTCAAAATTAGAAGCACCCCCCCACAGTTGTGGAATGTCGGCCGCCCGCATACCGAAAGCAGTGCGGCCGCTTTATGGGGGCACTAGACTAATTTGCCTCTCTGCCCAGTCCGCCCCATAAGACTGGCGCTACACTAACAGTGTAACGCAAGCCAACGGGCTTCTATCCGTGCTGCCCTAGGCCTAGGCCAGAATACAGAATTGGATGAACCACTACATTCAGCAACTAATGGCTACATATACATTAATCTTTCCAGGGAATTAAAAGCAGACAAAAGCTCACAAATCTTGAAAGAAAATTTCAGCAATTGGGCCGAATATATTCTGTCAACTTATCTAAAACAATAACAATGTAAAACAGGGGTTGTTTTAACCACTTCCTTACTGGGCATGTAAACCCCCTTCCTGACCAGGTGAAATTTCAGCTTGCGGCACTGCGTCGCTTTAACTGACAATTGCGCGGTCGTGCGATATGGCTCCCAAACAAAAGTGGCGTCCTTTTTTCCCCACAAGTAGAGCTTTCTTTTGGTGGTATTTGGTCACCTCTGCGATTTTTATTTTTTGCGCTATAAACAAAAAAGGACGACAATTTTGAAAAAAAATACAATATTATTTACTTGTTGCTATAAAAAATAGCCCAATTTAAAAAAAAAAAAAATCAGTTTAGGGTGATACGTATTCTTCTACATATTTTTGGTTAAAAAAAAAAAAAAAAATTGCAATAAACGACTGGTTTGCACAAAAGTTATAGCGCCTACAAAATAAGGGACAGAATTGTTATTTTTGATTATTTTTATTTTTTTACTAGTAATGGCGGCGATCTGCGATTTTTATTGCGACTGCGACGTTATGGCGGACACATCGGACACTTTTGACACATTTTTGGCACCATTCACATTTATACTGCAATCAGTGCTATAAATATGCACTAATTACTGTATAAATGTGACTGGCAGGGAAGGGGTTAACACTAGGGGGTGGGGAAGGGGTTAATGTGTTTCCTGCATTGTGTTCTAACTGTGGGGGGAGGGACACTGCCAGTACACAAGTTCCCCGCTGCGTGCTCTGGAGCGCGCGCTGGGAACGAGGAAAGGGGCTGCCGTGAAAACACGGCAGCCCGGAGATTTAGAGCCACCCTGCGGCCGTATATACTCGTACGGCCGTAGGGAAGTGGTTAAAGTAGTTTTATTATTATAAATAACTTCAATTAACAATTTTGTAAATGGTGAACACTAGATAAAATAAAAAGGCACTTAAAAACAATATTGTGACAAACATGTAACACAGGCAAAGCAAAATGGTCCAAGGCTAAAATACAATGAAACCACATGGCACAAAATGTCGATCGAGCTGTGACAAGGCTGAATAATGAAATGGTCACAGTGTAAGTAACCTAAAAGGACAAGTCTGTACATTTTACAGCTTCAGGTGAAATTCTGATGAAGTGCAAAAAGACACTTAAATATTGGGAAGATAAGGAAATACTTCATTTAAAAATAAACACACTCTGACATTGCTTAAAGTGGTTGTATACCCATTAACTAAAAAGGAAAAAAAATGCAAGACAAAGCTATAATGAGCTAGTATGCATAGATTATGAATTACTTACTTTAAATTGATGCCCCCGCAGCGGTCCTCGTACTTAGCTCCGACCAGCAACATCGCTCCCGGAGTTACTTCTGGTTATCACAGGCTCCATCGCTGTGATTGCCCAGAGCCGCGATGACGTCCCTCCTGCGGAGCTGTCGGTAATGGCACACTAACTGAAGAATTGGCACGTACGTGCCATTGCTTCAGTGCGCATGTGCCGATGATGTTGGCACATGCAGATACATGCAGATACAGGGGATATCTAGTAAAAAGTTGTTGTAAAGGGTTTACAACCACTTTAAGGCCTTTACACCCCATTCACACTTGTGCAACTTGTCATGTGACTTTGGACAAGTTGTACCCCAAGTTTTCCCATCATAACCATGTATGTATAAGCAACTTAAGCGTGAAGGCCGCACCATAGACATCTGAGACCTAAATTTAATCACTGGGTACACTCCTGACCACATAAACATGTGCAGAATTTTCATACAAGTTTAATTTAATTAAAAGTACATTAACCCACCATTACTAGATCTGCATTGCCCAAGCCGTGGCCAAGGTTTGAGGTCAACCACCGCAGAGACAGCTACTGCTTGGAACAGGTTGGGGATATCTTCTTAACTTAAATACTGTATTTATAGGCGTATAACACTAATTTTTTCTCCCTGAAAATTGGTTTCAAATAGTGTGCGCGTGTTATAAGCCGATACTGCAATTTGGACTGCCTCAGAGAGAACGGGGAGAGGGGCGGGACGAGCGCCATCAGATTAAATACACTGAGAATCTCCTGTTTACTTGGCATCTGTAATAGGAAGTCCCGTCTCCTGGGCCGGCATTGGACCAGTGTTTTGTCTATCATAAAAGCCGGTCCAGGGGGCAGGACGGACTTTGTATTAAAGAGGCCGCGGAGTAAACAAGAGATTCTCGCTATATGTAATCTGACAGCGCTCATCCCGCCCCCCTCCCTGAGATGGGCATTGATCAGTCTCCGCGGCAGGTTCGCCGCGAGATCGCCGTTATCGGTGGCGGGAGAGGACCCCCCCCCTCCCGCCGCTCTCCCGCGCCCTCCGCCGCTTACCGAAGCCGTCAGTAGCGGCAGGGGCGATCGGGTCTGTTTCGGCTCCTCTGCTGGGATACGAGTGAGGGAAAAATCGCCCCCACCCGTCCCCCATAGCTCTGCTGGGCGGGCGTCTTAAAGAAAATTTTTTTTTCTGACATTTGAAAAATTACTTTTTTTTTTTTCTTTTTTTGCATTTAAGCCTAAATATGAGATCTGAGGTCTTTTTGACCCCAGATCTCATATTTAAGAGGACCTGTCATGCTTTTTTCTATTACAATGGATGTTTACATTCCTTGTAATAGGAATAAAAGTGATAATTTATTTATTTTTATTTATTTCGGTGTATAAAAGTATAAACTAATTTAAAATAAATAAGAAAACAAAAAAAAAAAAATTAAAAACGCCCCATTCCGACGAGCTCGTGTACAGAAGCAAACGCATACGCGAGTAGCGCCCGCATATGAAAACGGTGTTCAAACCACACAAGTGAGGTACCGCCGCGATCGTTAGAGCGAGAGCAATAATTCTAGCCCTAGACCTCCTCTGTATCTCAAAAAATGCAACCTGTAGAATTTTTTTAACGTTGCCTATCGAGATTTTTAAGGGTAAAAGTTTGACGCCATGCCACGAGCGGGCGCAATTTTTAAGCGTGACATGTTTGGTATCATTTTACTCGGCGTAACATTATCTTAACAATATATATTTGGCCAAATTTATTGTTGTCTTATTTTTTTATTCAAAAAAGTGTTTTTTTTCCAAAAAAAGTGCGCTTGTAAGACCGCTGCGCAAATACGGTGTGACAAAAAGTATTGCAATGCCTGCCATTTTATTCTCTAGGGTATTAGAAAAATCAGGCTGCATTGATGGGCACTAACCCTTATTTTTCTTCAAAGTTCCTTATTTAAAATGTAATTTTTTTTGCAGAAACTTCCCTCTTAGGCCGCGTACACACGCGGAGACATGTCCGCTGAAACTGGTCCGTAGACTAGTTTCCGTGGACATGTCGTGTGTACGGCCTAGTGGACAGGTTTCCAGCGGACAAAAGTTCCTAATCATGCTTAGAAACTTGTCCGCTGGAAACCTGTCCGTCGGACATGTCCGCTGGTTAGTACGCCTAACCAGCGGACCGAAATCCCCCGCATGCGTTTAATTGATTTGACGCATGCGTGGAAGCATTGTACTTCCTTGTTTGCGCACGTCGTGTTGTCAACATCACCGCGTTCTCTGTCCGCGGGGATTTTGGTCTGATGGTGTGTACACACATCAGACTAAATTATCCCAGGAGACATGTCCGATGAAAACGGTCCGCGGACCGTTTTCATCGGACATGTCTCCTCGTGTGTACGCGGCCTTAGGTGCGTGTTATACGCCTGTGCATGTTATATGGCAATAAATACGGCAAGTAAGCTGTGGTGGTAGTTATAATCAGTGTTGCTCATCATACTTTAAAAAAGTAATTAGTTACAGTTACAAATTACTTCTCTGTAAAAGTAATTGCGTTAGTGACTCAGTTACTACATTGAAAAAGTAATTAGTTACTCAGCAAAGTAACTGAATTTTTTTTAATATTCTACAATGCTTTGTGAAGAAGCAGATGACTGGCGCTTGCCAAGGGGCAGTGAGTTAATACTCCAAGACAAAAGAATGGCAGATCCTTGAGAGAAGAAAACCGGAAACAAATGGTGATCTCGTGTATATCCCAGCCTAGGTGCATCCGTCCCACCATGTATGTGCAGCTAATAGGACTTAAAACCCTTATCCATCTGCTACATATTACATCCAAATTATAAGCTGGATTAAAATGTATGTTTATAGTATACATTCTCTTGACATTTACAGAGTCTGTAAATTAAAATCTTATATTAGGCTTTATTAGAATTTTCTATAGTTTATTGTTTATTATTTTATTTATCTTATATAAGCTTTATTAGATGCAAGGGATCTGGAATGGGGATGTCAGATTTTTTTTTGTTGTCTGATGAAGAGATGAAATCACTGACCAAAAATAACCTGCTGATCATTGGTCTGTATAGGTTTCCTGCACTTACCATGTTGACCACTAGATGTCGCGGTGTACACTGTGTTGTATTGGGAACGTTTGTTCTGTGGAAATTTTTTTCAGGCCATGTGTTCCCTGGATCATTGATCAGGTTGCGCACACAGTGTGTGTGATCGATGTGAGTTGTTCCCCGGTGATAGGTCAGTGTGAGGCGGGTGGGGCTCATTGTATCCAGGGCTCCTTGTGATTGGGAGTTTCCAGACCGCTGTGACAGGCCATCGCAGCGGTCACATGATTCTAAAGCGGAGTTCCACCCATATTTATGTTCACAGCGGTGGCAGAAGCAATTACTCTGCTGCCATCTAGTGGCGGTAGATGTAATTGTGGTAATGCCGCCCAAGTAATGGGAACTGCGTTACCGTGAGGGGAAGAGTAATCAGGTAGATTACTCGTTACCCTCAAAAGGGTCTGCGTTAGGTAACTGCGTTTATTGTAACTCCGTTACTTACAACACTGGTTATAATACTAAATAGGTCAGGAGGTCTAAGAAGGGAGGCCAGTGTACTTTTACTGTAAGTTTACTTGTCCTTTTTAAACAAACCAATCATATACAATACATGCTAATTTCCCATCTTGCTCATCCCCTAGCTCCATTATTGTGTCAGTGACCCTGTATAAGTGTTCTAGGGTCAGCAAGACTAAAAGCTGAGGTGGTCAGCAATGGCAACCTTTGTGTTTATCCCATCAGAATAGCATTGTCACACAAGTGTGCTATTGCCCTTAAATTCAAACAGCAATTCCCACAGATTTGGAATTGACCATTTATAGAGGCATGCTCCAGGACCATTAGTTAGCAAATATTTATCTCCCTCTCTCATTTGAACTTAGATTCATCCATTATATCTCTTCCAAACTCCGACCTACATTACACATCCAAAACTTGCTGATCATGCTGAAATCTGAGGTATGCATCGCATTAATATTGGCTAGTCTGTAAATTCCAAACCTGAGTTTCCCCGTGAAGCAGAAGTGTAATACTTGGCAAATCTTTTAATTACAACCCAAGAACAAAAAAACTTTGCTTTGGAAATTTTTAATAACCATTCTTATATAGATATAACATAGATAAATATAACATTCATGTTACAATTGTACGTATTATATAGGTAGGTGGGCTAGTTTCTTATCAGTCTAAAGCAGGAGTCTCCAAACTTTCTGAATAAAGGGCCAGTTTTGTCTGTCAGTATGAGTGGAAAATGCCCTGACATACATAGTAATGAAGAATGCCCCATCATTGCTGTCAGTGGGAGAAATAGTGCCCCATCATTATTGCCAGTGGGAGGAATAGTGCTCCATCATTGGCGTCAGTGGCAAGAATAGTGGCCCATTGTTGGTATCAGGAAAGGGAAAAGTGCCCTATCATTGGTGTCAGTGGGAGGAATAGTGCCCCATCATTGGTTTCAGTGGGAGGAATAGTGCTCCATCATTGGTTTCAGTGTGAGGAATAGTGCTCCATCATTGGTGTCAGTTGGAGGAATGGTGCCCCATCATTGATGTCAGGAGAAGGAATAATGCCCCATAACTGGTGTCAGTGGGAGGAAGTATACCCCCTTGTTGGTGTCACTGGAAATAATGGTGCCCCAAGGGCCAAATATAGGCAAACAAAGGGCCACATGCAGCCCCGGGGCCGCAGTTTGGAGACCACTGGTCTAAAGAATATGAATATGTGCTTAACATTATTAGTGCCATGTGCAGTGTGCAAAACATAAGCAAAGCACACAGAAAGTAGTACACTTGAATACAGATATTAACATTTATTTCACACCATACACAAAAGTCATTTACCCTTATATTTAGGATTCACCACGGTTGTCACTGCACTCTTGTAGATGGGGTTTTCACCCTGGAAAGAGAGTGAAAGAGGCAAGTGTTAATGTCTGGCACACACAATGAGAGTTTTTTTTTATTTAATTTTTTGCATGCTATTCTCATATCAAAAATAAAGAGTTTACTAAAGTTACGAAAATTATTGTAGGACAGAATAAAAATTCAGAAGTGATGTCATGTGTTGTAATGTATTTGTATTGCATTTTTGAATGACAACTGTACTGACTAAACGAAAATCGTATGATCTGGCATCGTACAAATCTTTTTTTCGTGCACGTCCGATCCGATAGTATTGGATGAACTGTCATGATCAGCTCTTGAAAGCTGTGCGCTAATCAGGGCTTTTTTTCAGCGGGAACGCAGTTCCGACACCTTCTGGACTGACTGTATGTAATGGCAAGGGGTGCTGGGGTGTGCTGCAGGGTATTGATGCTCACTGCTGGGGATCTATTTTTGCAGGGGGGTCTATTGTTGCTGGTGGGGGACCTATTGTTGCTGGGGAGGTTTATGTTGCGGGGGGGGCCAGTTGTTGCTGAAAGAGATCTACTGTTGGGGGAGGGGTTTAATGTTGATGGCAGCCAGAGAGTCTATTAATGCTGGTTGTGCGGAGATCTGTTAATGCTGCCGGCGGGAGGAATTTTGTTGTGTGTGGTCCATTGTTGTTAGGGGATCTATTGCTGCTGGCTGCAGGGGATTTATTTTACTGCTTTTCTTGATATCATTACCAAATTCCATACAAATTACCACAAAAAGCACCACAAAATCATACTTGGTTCTATATTGTCTAAAAGGGGCGGTACTGGGAGGTGGGTAGGGGTGGACAAAAGGGGAAACTCGGAAAGGGGGAGTTCCTGCACCCAGGGGTGTATTTAGGTTTTGTGCTGCCTTAGGCCTGACTAAACTCGTGCACCCCCTAATTTAAATATGACCCACCCCTTCCTGTCAAGACCCACCCTGACATTTTCAAGTGGGGACACTAGTTCTGATGGTCTGGGGGGGGGGGTGGGGGGGTGGTGCAATGGATTACCTTAATTTGCATGGATTTCCTCTCACTTCCTGTTTGGCTATGGGACAGAAAGTGAAGGGAAATCTCTGCAATGGGACAGGGATGGTAAAAAATTTGAAGTGATGCCCCCCACAGTTGCAGAATGCCAACCGCCCACATACTGGAAGCAGTGAGGGTGATTTATGGGGCGCTAAACTAATTTGCCTAACAGTATAGCGCAAGGCGGCGGGGACACTGTCCATGCTTCCCCCCTGCAAAGTGCTACCCTATGCCTGGGCCTTGTTGGCCTAGGCCAGGATACAGCGTTGCCTGCACCTATTGTCTGAGAAAAAAGCCCTGGCGCTAATGATCCGATTATCATACGATCGCTCCAAAAAGCAATATTTTTCGTATAATTTTCTGATCGTGTGTACAGGGCTAAGACAAGGCCTTAGTATATTATGCAAAATATGTCAATAAAATGGTAAATACGTAGGTAAGCAGATATAATAATTAAACCATTCCCACTGACCCCCCCCCCCCACAAAACAGACATTTATAAGGCAGCCAAACACAAAACAACATCATTGTGCATCCTTTCACCACACTGACACCAAAGAGGAATCAAACACAAAGCAAAGCTGTTACAGTAAGGGTCCTTTCACACGGAGCGGACCGTTTTTCGATCCGCCCCGTGTGTCCGTCGGCTCAGCGGGGTTCCCCGCACACTGTGCAGGGACCGCCCTGTCTCTCCTCCGCTCTCCCCTATGGGGAATTGGATGAATACGGACCATGTGTCCTTATTCATCCGATCCGTTCCTTGAGACGGAAGAAAAATAGGGTTTTCTTCCGTCTGAAAAAACGGATCTTTGCGGAGGCGGGTCATTACGGACGTTAGCGGATGCTCATCCGCTAATGGCCGTGATTACATAGGGTACCATTACAAGTCCGTAAACGGACTTGTAATAAACGGACGAACGGTCCGCCCGTGTGAAAGGACCCTAAACTTGTTGCATTTCTTAGGCCCCTTTCACATTGAGGAGTTTTTCAGGCGGTACAGAGCTAAAAATAGCGCTGCTATACCGCCTGAAAAACTCCTGCCAAGCAACCTCAATGTGAAAGCCCGAGGGCTTTCACACTGAGGCGATGCACTGGCAGGAGAGAAAAAAATCTCCTGTCAGCAGCATCTTTGGAGCGGTGAGAGGAGCGGCGTGTATACCGCTCCTAAACTTCTATTTCCTGTTGAAAACAATGGGAAACCGCGGCAATACCGCCCGCAATGCGCCTCTATAGGGGCGCATTGCGGGCGGTGTTAACACTTTCACGGCCGCTAGCGGGGGTTAATACTGCACCGCTAGCGGCCGCAACTCGCGGCAAATCCGACGGTATAACGTCGCTATTTTTAGCGGCGCTATACCGCCAGCGTGGCTCCCACCCCAATGTAAAAGGGGCCTTAAAGTGTAAACCAGTTCTTAAATGGGATGCTAACAACTTCCTCAAGTGTAATATCTCTTATATCCAACAAGTGTTTAAAGCTGAACTGTAGGAATCAAACATAAATAAATCTGTTGCCTTTTAAGAGGCTAAGTCCAACAAGGTGTATGCCACCTCTGACAATGGACCTTTGGATCTCTGATGCAGCAATTGCAGAGATGTTTGCAGCCACTCTGCCTGCCCCTCCTCTCCTCTTGTCCAATAATGGAAGGCTTTGTACTATGTGCACCTATTTGTAAAATACAAGCATTTTAGGAATGGACAGCAGAGGGGAAGGATGGGCAGAGTAGCTCCTGTGTAACAAAGCACATTTCTACTGCTAGGCTGCGTACACGCAGTCGGTCAAAACCGATGAAAACGGGCTGACGGTCCGTTTCATCGGTCCAAACCGATCGTGTGTGGGCCCCATCGGTCAGTTATCCTTCGGTCAAAAAAAAAAATAGAACTTGCTTTCAAATTTAACCGATGGATGCCTAACCGATAGGTCAAAACGGTTAAAAATCCACGCATGCTCAGAATCAAGTCGACGCAGACTTGGTAGCATCAAATGTAATTTTTTTCAGCACGTCGTGTTTTACGTCACCGCGTTCTGATACGATCGGTTTTTAACTGATGGTGTGTAGGCACGACTGATCATCAGTCAGCTTCATCGGATGGACTGATCGTGTGTACGCGGCCTTAGAGTGCTGAAAGTACAGCGATAGCTACACTCACAGTGCTTATTAAAAATCAAAAAATGTAAATTGCAAGCTGAGAGGGATCTTAGGGCCCTAGAACTTCCGCTGAAAACCTCGCCATCACTGTCCCTTTTGAAGCGTATTGTTTGCCTGCGGACAACGCTACGAGACTTGGCACTGGGCCAGGTGGAGAAGGCGCTCCTTAGGTTGAAACAAATTTATTACGACAAGGGAAACAAAGCTCACTCTCTGCTAGCACGTAAGTTGTCGGAACGCTCCCACACGACAACCCACCACCAAATTAAGGACAGGGCAGGCTGTCTTCTCTCTCACCCCCAGGATATAGCCAAGGCCTTTGAGGAGTTCTACACGGCTCTCCCCCTCCTCTGACCTGATCAGCCGCTTACACCAGTATCTGGAACGCAGCGAAATTCCAAAACTCCTGGCACCGGACCTCCTCTCCCTTAATGCCCCCATTACGGTAGAGGAACTGACGGCCACCATTAAGACCCTGCCTGCGCATAAATCCCTGGGCCCTGATGGTCTCCCATACGAGTACTACAAGGCGTTCCTCCCCATCCTTCTGCCACACCTTTGTAAACTGTTCAATGCCTTTCTCCAGACGACCCCTATCCCCTCAGACATGCAGAGATTAGTGCATTAGTTACCTTTTTTTATCAAAGAGTTTTGTCTAAGGCCTCGTACACACAACCGTTTTCCTCGACAGAATCCATCAAGAAACTTGGTGGCAGAGTTTTTGGACCATATCAATTTTGAGCTTGTGTGGATATTTTGGGTCAATACTATCTCCATTAAGAATTATGCACAGAGCTAAGAAAGGTATTTAATACATTTGCCATCTCTTTGCCCCCAATCACAAACTCAAAATGATCTTGTAAAGGACCTCCATGCTCAGACCTGATTTTTTACTAATAGTATACAATGTTTGAAGGATTTTTGAGGGTTTGTCCTATTCTCCTTTGCAACCTGTTATTTGAATAAACAATTAGCAGCTTTGATATTCCTTTTAAATGTACTGGTATATTCTTTTGTAACATTTAAATAACAGTGTTTCTTCATTTTTATACTTTTTAAATGCTCTTTTCTTATTATTCATGTAGCTATTTTAACTTTGGACGTGGGAATATATTTTGAAGTCTTTAAAGACAACATTCCCTCCTTTCTAAATTTTGGAGAGCAGCCCTCAGGCTTATAAAATTTGATTTAAAAATTAAATGTTTTTATCTTTTCAGTATGTGCTTATTGTTTACGGCTTACATTAAATGAAATTAAGGTCACTGTTACCCAGATGTTCTTATATGAACATTAGAAATAAGCTACACAACTATTAAGATTAACAGGTCCAACAGAGCAC
Source organism: Rana kukunoris (assembly GCA_029574335.1). Classification (NCBI taxonomy): domain Eukaryota; kingdom Metazoa; phylum Chordata; class Amphibia; order Anura; family Ranidae; genus Rana; species Rana kukunoris. Next base: position 60,013,618 of record CM056053.1, read on the forward strand.
CATTTCAAGCAAGGGAGTCGATAAAGTATACCATAAAATGATCTTGTAATAGGTTTATAAATTTCTGCCCTTTTACTGTTCGAGCCGTGCCATTACTATAGTTCATTTTAGAGTATTTGCAATCCCCATTATTATCACCATTGCAGTTCTATCTATGCAAGATATGAGTCTTCACCATCTCATTAAGTTCTTCTCATCACCTTCTCATTGCAGTTTTTCGTTGCTGATTTTCTCATAAGAAAAACGTACAAAGACAGTACACATTGAAGGAAAATCATTTGTTCTATTCACGTGCAAGAAACATTTTGGAGTTTGTCCCTTCGGAAATTTTCGTTTGCAAAGTCTGATTTGATTGTCGACAGTTGTGTACACACTATATGAAAATCTAAAGATCGTGCCTTGTAATTAATTTTTTTCCGATTTTTTTCATATTGCATACCCCCGTTAACACTGCTTGACCTATAACAAACTCCAACAATTAACTTTTACGTATGTACGTATGTATGTTTTGCTCTACCTAAAAGAAACCGACATCACCATCTTTTCATTTTACCCTGTCTCTCCGAAAAAGGGCAAAGCCAGTAATATTAATAGCCCAATCGTGTGCAGAATGAAGCCAAGATTCAGAAATACCAATTAAATCATAGTTCTATTAACGCATCAGAGCTTCCAACTCACATACTTTGCTTGGCAGACTTCTGTCTGGTGAACAAACACTTTAATTTATTTTGCATATCTGTTTTAGTAGTACAGACAGTACCATCATTTACCACTGATGCCCCCATCGCCCCTGTCTTAAAAGGGGTCTAAAGGTCAGGTAAGTCAATGTGGTCAGGAAGGTCAGTATAGTGGTTAGGTAGGTCAGGTCAGTGTAATGGTCAGGTAGGTTAGTGTAGGTGTCAGGAGGTCAGTGTAGGTATGTGAGCGTAGGTTGGTCAGTGTAGGGGTAAGGTAGGCCAGTGTAGGGGTCAGTACAATGGTCAGTTAGGTCACATGGGTTACATACAGGGCTAAGAGGGTGGAGTTTGTGGTAGATCCGGGGGGTAAAAATTAGGTTTCGGCCAGGGTGTCAAAAATCCTTGCACCAGCACTGTATCCAACAGTGCCGAACAATAGCAACATCCACTTCCCCCTTACAGCATTAAATACTTACAGCATCCCATTTAGCATTTATTTTCTCTTTTTCAAATTTGGCGAACTCTCTTCTGTCGTGAATAATCATAAGAAGCTTCCATATAAGCAAAACTGCCAATCCAATAAGTACAATTGCAGCCACCACACCAGCAACGATGGAAACGATATCAGGGCCACTGGGACACTCTAGAACAGGAAATCAGTAGATGTATCCTCCTTAGCTGGTAACTTTATATGGGAATGCTGGGGAACTAAAAAATCTCTGCTAAGGATACATTACCTGGCTCTCTCACAACATGCACATGAACCTCAGAGCTAGAATTTATAGAGTAGGTATAGTGGAACCAGCAATCATCTACATCCTTCTCTTTGCACACTTTGTGTGTGAGAGCATCTTCCTGTCCTGGCTCAGGTAACTTGTCACGGCTGTCCACCATAGTAAGGTTGAAATGTGCACACTGGGTATCGCACCCTTCTTGTTTCTCTCCTTTATGGAACGCTCTGCACTGAACACATTCCCTGTGAGAGAGAGAGAGAGAGAGAGAGAGAGAGAGAGAAAAAAGGAGGCATTAGCAAACAGCACTGTAAAATAGACAATCTATTTTAAAACACATAAAGCAAAAGAAAAATATGCTAGTGGATAAAAGACCAGAATTTGGCTGTCATTCTATGGTGGACAGAGGATCATGCTGCGTACACACGACCGTTTTTCGGGTTGTAAAAAATTACTTTTTTTTTAATGTCAATAAAAACGACCGTGTGTGGGCTCCAGAGCATTTTTTATGATGTAAAAAATGGGCATTAAAAATTTCGAACATGCTCTAATTTTTCACGACGTTTTTAGCGTCGTAAAAAATGGTTGTGTGTGGGCTTTAACGGCGTGAAAAAAATGCGCATGCTAAGAAGCAAGTTATGAGACAGGAGCGCTCGTTCTGGTAAAACTAGCGTTCGTAATGGAGTAAGCACATTCTTCACGCTGTAACAGACTGAAAAGCGCAAATCGTCTTTTACTAACACAAAATAAGCAAAAGCAGCAAAAAGGGTGGCGCCATCCGAATGGAACTTCCCCTTTATAGTGCCGTCATACGTGTTGTACGTCACCGCGCTTTGCTAGAGCATTTTTTTTTTTCACCATCGTATGTAGGCAAGGCCGTTTTTAACGATAGGGTTGAAAAAAACGTTGTTTTTTTGTAATTTTTTACAACCCGAAATACGGTCCTGTGTACGCGGCATCAGAGTTCAAATGTGGATGATGAAGGCACACCTGTATAACCCCCCATGAAATGAGAGGAAGCCCTCCTCTGTTCACCTGTTACATCTGACTTAGAGGCATGGCTGTGCAGTTCTAGAATCTAGGTACCCCACTTTAAATAGAACATTGTGAAGCCAAAATGTATCTATAGGGAACTTTACAACCTAAGTGGTATAATCAGAAGCTGCATAGTTACAGCTAAGGAACTTTGGTGTCATACAGTGGAGGTAAAAGCCACAGAGAAGTAACTGCGTCTGCAGGTGAAGTTGTTACTAAAAAGACTTAAAGTGGATGTAAACCCACTCTTATCATTTCTAAATTACTTCCATAGTGGTTATCTATAAGGATATACATGCCTCCTGCATGTATCCTTACCTGTCAATTATCTCCCCTTTAGCGGTTTGGAGCCCTGTAATGCTCCGGATTCTGTGGGCAGGTCTGTTGTCCAGGGCTCGTGGGATCGTGATGAGCCATGATGTCAGTAGACTCCCTGCCCACCTCTACACTCTCCTTGTCTAGGTATCGATATTTCTTACACTGAACTTCTGCTGGTCTCAGTGATCATGGGGCATAATCCACAACATCCAGTCAAAACCCAGGAAAGTCACCACATGACTTCAGCATGCCCAATCATGCTGAGGTGTGGAGCAACCAATTATGGGAGAGCTGAAGAAGAAAGGAGGGGCAATGTGAAGTACACAGAATGCCTCTCTCACCCTCTTGCATGAGATAAGGAAATGACCTGTCACTCACAACAAGGGGGAAAAAGGACACCTATTTCTCTGTGTGTGTCTGTTTTTATCTTGCTGAAAAAAGATAAGAGAATTGCTCAGAGCTGGATTAACTCTTTGTGGCAAGACTGGGCACAGATGAAATTACATCCTCTGCTGTAACAGATACAAGTCTTATTTTTAATTTTTTTGGGGGATTTACATCCACTTTAAGCCAGTCATTGACGGTTTGAATCTCGGCCGGTTCACCAGAAACTGGCCTGAGATTCGACCCATGTATGGGCAGGTTGAATGCACCCAAGGTGATCAATCGCTTAACTTGGGTGCAACCAGCCTGTTGGATTTTTACATATGACTATTGCTAGCAATAATCACTGTGTTCTCTTGGCAGGGACGGCTTCTTCCGCCCCCCTGCTGGGAAAACACAATGGCTCCAGAGGAGGTATACCCCCATCAACACAGACTGATGGGGGAATCAAGTGGTTTTCTTTCCGTCAACCTGTGTTTGCAGGAAAGAATATTGCTCCATCTATGGCTGGTCTTAGCTATGCACCTGGGGTTATTTGCAAGATCCATGCAGCGTAAAGCCTAGTACACATGGGCCGAATGTCGGGCAACATCGGCCGATTCAATAGAAACTGGCCTGCTGGGTTAAACGAAAAAAAAAACAAAAAAAGCGTGTACCAGGCTTAACCACTTCAGGCCCGAGCTACTGTCGGATGACGGCAACAGCGCGGGCCTGAATATCCAACATGCCGTCATTTGACGGCATGTCCTTCAGGCGTTCCCAGCGCACGCTGTAGAGCGCGCTGCGGGGAAGCCCTGTGTTGTCCGTGTCCCTTGGACACGGCCAATCACAGATCGCGGCGAACGGCCAATCAGAGTGGCCATTTGCAATGCGATCTGTGGGCGAATGAGAGATGATCTCTCATAGATCATCTCTCATTGCCGTTTTACACAGAGACAGCGTCCTGTCTCTGGAGAGGAGGAGCCCGATCTGTGTTCCTTCCTACATAGGGACACAGATTGGTCACCCCCCCAGTCACCCCCCCTCCCCCCACAGTTGGAACACACCTAGGATACACATTTAACCCCTTCCTCACCCCCTAGTGTTAACCCCTTCAATGCCAGTCACATTTATACTGTAATTAGTCCATATTTATAGCACTGATCGCAGTATAAATGTGAATGGCGCCAAAAATGTGTCAAAAGTGTCCGATGTGTCCGCCATAACGTCGCAGTACCAATAAAAATCGCAGATCGCCGCCATTTCTAGTAAAAAAAAAAAAAAAAAATAATAATTCTCTCCCCTATTTTGTAAGCGCTATAACTTTTGCGCAAACCAAGAATACGTATCGCCCTAAACTGAGAAAAAAAATGTGTTTTTTTTTTTAATTGGGATATTTATTATAGCAACAAGTAAAAAATATTGTATTTTTCTTCAAAATTGTCGCTCTTTTTTGTTTATAGCGCAAAAAATAAAAACCGCACAGGCGATCAAATACCACCAAAAGAAAGCTCTACTTGTGGGGAAAAAAGGACGTACATTTTGTTTGGGAGCCACGTCGCACGACCACGCAATTGTCAGTTAAAGCGACGCAGTGCCGGAAGCTGAAATTTTACCTGGGCAGGAGGGGGGTGTAAGTGCCCAGTATGCAAGTGGTTAATGATTTAGATCAGGGGTCTCCAAACTTTCTAAGCAAAGGGTCAGTTAATTGTCCTTCAAAGTTTACGAGGGCCGGAATGTGGTCAGTGGAAGTCTAAAAGATCCTGACATCAGTGGGAAAAATTAATGCCCCATTATTTGTTTCAGTGGGAGTAATTGTGCCCAGTCGTTGGGTCCCATTGTTGGTGTCATTGTAAGGAATTGTGCCCCATCGTTGGTTTCATTGGGAAGAATTGTGACCCATCGTTGATGTCATTTGGCCCCTTTGTTGGTGTCAGTAGGAGAAACTATGCCCCATTGTTGGTATCAGTGGATGAAATTGTGCCCCCCGGGCCACAGTTTGGAGACCACTTATTTAGATTAACGGAAATTCATTCTCACATTTCTTATAAAGGAGAAATGTGTTCCTTATTACTGTAATACTCACTTGTATTCCACACAAACACCAAGAGTGGTCTGGAATGTCCCACACTTCTGTCCATGGAATTTGGGGTCTTTACATTTACACCTTCCACAGACACATTCTCCTCTTTCATTACATAGCCGACCATTAGATGCTATGCACGTTGAGTTATCTTCTGAGCAATCACAAGCACTACCAGAAAAATTAGGGAAACATGTGCATTTTCTGCATGTGCAGACTCCATTACCTGTAATAAGACATGTTTTAAGTATTCAGTTTGAAAACTGACAAAATTGCCACTTCGGAATTAGCAAACACCTTTCCATTTTAGTCTAACTAGACTATAGGTAGTTTAACTACCTATGATCGTTACTGGTTGTCCAGATTATGGGTGCAGTCCCAACATTGCTGCCAATCTGTGCCCACCAGTGCTTATCAGTGCTGCCAATCAGTGCCCATCAGTGCCTCCTCATCAGTGTCACCTATCAGTGCTGCCTATCAGTGTCCATCAGTGCCACCTATCAGTGACTATTAGTGCTACCTATCAGTGCCCATCAATGTCCATCAATGCCGTCTGCCTCATCAGTGCAGCCTATCAGTGCCCATGGGAGACCATGGAAGACACAAGAAGGGTCTAGCCAGGGCCACCATCAGGGGGTACAGGCAGTACACATGTAAGGGTCCCGAGGGTCCCCAGGGGCCCGGAGGCAACCTCCCCTTTTTTGTTTATTTTTTATAAAAAATATTAATTTTTTAATATATATATATATATATATATTTTTTATTAAAGCGCCATTTTTTTTTTTGAGAGGTCTGGAGGTCCCCAGGGGCCCGGAGGCCCCGGATGGCAACCCCCTTTTTTATTTATTTTTTATAAAAAAAAAATATATATTTTTAATATATTTTAATTTTATTTTTTATTAACCACTTGCTTACTGGGCACATAAGCCCCCTTCGTGCCCAGGCGAAAGTTCAGCTTCCGGCACTGCTTCGCTTTAACTGACATTTGCGTGGTTGTGCGCCGTGGCTCCCAAACAAAATTAACGTCCTTTTTTCCCCACAAATAGAGTTTTTTTTTTGGTGGTATTTGATCGCCCGTGCGGTTTTTATTTTTTGCGCTATAAACAAAAAAAGAGCGACAATTTAAAAAAATATATATTTTTTTTACTTGTTGCTATAAAAAAAGTCCCAATTTAAAAAAAAAAAAAAAAAAAATTCTCAGTAAAGGCCGATACGTATTCTTCTATGTAAAAAAAAGAAAAAAATTTGCTATTCCACTGCTTTGCGCAAAAGTTATAGCGCCTACAAAATAGGGGACAGAATTATGATTTTTTTAAAAAAATATTTTTTTACTAGTAATGGCGGCGATCTGCGATTTTTATTGGGACTGCGACATTACGGCGGACACATCGGACACTTTTGACACGTTTTTGGGACCATTCACATTTATACAGCGACCAGTGCTATAAATATGCACCAATTACTGTATAAATGTGACTGGCATTGAAGGGGTTAACACTAGGGGGTGAGGGAGGGGTTAAATGTATTCCCTGGGTGTGTTCTAACTGTGTGGGGGGAGAGGACTGACTGGGGGAGGTGACCGATGCTCTGTCCCTTTGTACAAGGGAAACAGCATCTGTCCCCTCTCCCTGACAGGACGTGGAGCTCTGTGTTTACCCAGATGATGACCCCCTTTTTTTTTTAAATAAAAAATAAATAAAAAAATTATGAAGCTGTGTAAGGGGCCCCATAATTCCTGTTGGCGGCCCTGGGTCTAGCTCGGACTACACAAACTAAGAAGACAGACAAAGATTCCAAAATCATACAGTAAACATCAGATTTTGCCCATAACTGCCACTAGATGGCAGCATACTACAAAATAATAACCTGATGCAGTGCAATATGCAATACAAAAAAATATATACATGAATGTGGAACAGAACAGACATCCAAACATTTGTTTTCCTCTGAGATTTTTATTTTCCCACCAGAAAGTCAGATCTGTATGTTTGGAAGATCTAAAGAAACTCTTACTGTAAAAGCAAATGGTATATATAGTCTGTCAACGGATTGTGTAATTTTATAGATATTATAACTTGGGTACTCTAAAGCATTATTAAAACCAAACGCAGAAATGTAATAAATTGCAGTTTACCAATCCTTAAATGTGGTTATTTCTCAACTTTCTTTAAAGTGAAATAAAACCTCTGACATTTTTTTTTATTGGGCCCCAGGATCTTAAAGCCATAATGTGGTAGAATGTACTACATACCTAGCAAGTGATCTGCCATGCACTGTCAGAGCTCCCATCAGTCATGGGTACTGCCATCTTCTGGTCTTCCTTATGGGTTTTGAATCTTTAGTTACATGGTTGGTCGAGCTAAGATGATCATGGGCATCCGCAAGGGGGGGGGGGGCAGATGCCCTCACCTGGAATCAGGGATCAACATAGGGTACCCACGTCTTCAGGGTTGCCCGAGACAGTCCCGCTAATTTCGTTTTTGGTGTGCATTGATTCCGAGCATGCGAGTCTGTATTTTCAACTTGTGTGACGAACTTGTGTAATGGCCATCAGAAAATCTGACAACCAGCTGTTGTCCGCAGAAAATTTACTAGCATGTCATCATGTTGGCCGAAAGTTGGACAACAAATGTCAAAAGGAGCATACTAACGGTCAGATTTTAGGACAACTGTCTGTCAACAGACAATCCCATGCCAACAATCGGATCGTGTGTATGAGCCTTAAAGCATTGTACACACGATCGGATTTTCCGTGGACAAAGCTTAGGACTTTTGTCTGAAGTGCGTTGGCCATGAACTTGTCTTGTATACAAACGGCAGAGTTGTCAGCCAACAAACACAAAACTGTGTGTTTTTCGGCTCTTTAGCGCCCCCCTTTGGGCAACTTCTGCTAATGTTGTGTTATAGTTAGTATTGCTCCTGAGCATGCGTGTTTGTACTTTGGAGTTTTGTCCGATGGACTTCTGTACACATGATCGGAAATCCGACAACACACAGTTGTTATTGGAAAATTTTAAAGTATGCTATCCAACAATTGTTGGTGGAAAATCCGACAATTGTCCAATGGAGCGTACAAATGGTCGGATTTTCCGACAAAAGCCTGTCATCACACAATTCCCATCCCGAAATCCAATTGTGTGTACGGGCCTTCACACAGAAGTTTGTTACTGGTCGCAACACAGAAGTTTGTTACTGGTCGCATCACCAAGTGAAAATGAAGGAAGAAAACAAAACCAATGCAGCTACCACATTTAAGGATCGGTAAACTGAGATCAAATACAATTTGGATTTGGGGTTTAACACAGATTTAAAGCGGAGCTCCAGCCGCAAAATATTTTTTTTTTAAAGTCAGCAGCTACTAACAGTGTAGCTGCTGACTTTAAATAAGGACACTTACCTTGTCCTACTTGCCCGCGCTGATGGCCCCCCCGATGCCGGTCCCGCGATCGCTCAGAGTCCCGCGCCGCCATTCACACTATGGGAAACAGGCAGTGAAGCCGTACGGCTTCACTGCCCGTTTCCTACTGTGCCTGCGCGAGTCTCACGCTGGCTTGTGAATGGGCGCGCTGCTCTCTGAGAACACACACAGTTCCCAAAAAGCAGCGCGCCCATTCACAAGGAGAAGAAGAAGAAGAAATCAAACCGCGGTGCAGGTGAGGCAGATTACGGACTTCCGCATAGCAACAGCTATTTCGGGTGAGTTTTTTTTTTTTTTTTTCAGTTTTTTTTTTTTTTTAAACAACATGCCAAAATGTTGTTTTCATGGGTGGAGCTCCGCTTTAAGCATTTTGGGGTTGTTCTTTTCTAGGATTAATGTTGAACTCACCTCCACAAATCAATCCATTGGAACGATCACAATTGAAATTGTCGCAGTCACAGTATTTCCCGGAGTAGAACTCCTTAGGATTTTCCCTCTTCTTACACACACACTGGCCACAGATACAATCTCCATTGTTACTGCAGATCTCAGAGCTGTCTTCCCTTCTGCACTGAGCATCCATGTCTTCACTGCCAACTTGCTGTGTGCTGCATTCACACTCTTTTCCAATACGACCCTCATTGCATCTGAAAATATAGGAATTCAGTGTGAAAAGCCAACATACACCAAACATATTTATCCCTCCATAACCTCAAGTTTGCATACCTGGAGGTTTCCAAAAAAAAAAAAAGCATGTACTTATACATAGATATATGCATGTAGGAATGCTTCGTTTTCAATGTATCTTACCATATATCTCTCCCCAGAAGGGTCCGCTGAGAAAAACACAGGTTCTCCCATAGGACAGTTCAGAGGCTGCCAGACCCAGATACATTTCCAAACAGTAACTAAAGGTGAGTACAGTGTAGCATGTGTGGGGGAAAGGTGCACCTGCGGCGCTCGCCAGAAAGCGGGCTCACAAAGGGGCTTGTTTGCCCCTTGTGATAGCAATAAAGTTAAAGGATCATTAAAGGATTTTTTTTTTACAGGGTATAGAGACATAAAAGTTAACTGATTCCTTTTAAAAATGATTAAAAATAGATAAAAATCAATCATATAATATGCCTCTAGTTTCACTTTTGTTTTTAAACTGGTTTATGTGAAGTAGAGAGAGAGAGACAGAACAAAAACAAACAAATCCAGGGCAGTGTTTTGTTTTTAAATTGAATCCCAGGGCAGTGTTTTGTTTTTAAAATGAATCTGATTGGTTCTGAGGGGTTTTAGACACACAGCTTGGACCACAGTGAAAATCTGCCATGAGATTTTTCATAAGGAGCCAGACAAGCAGGAAGTGTGAGATCAGAGCAGAATTACAGTAACTTCAAAGCAAAAATGAACAATGAGAACATGAAAACGGCACTGCATTAAGGTAAAGGAAGCTATTTAGCTAAAAAAATGTTTTCCTTTAGTGATCCTTTAAAGGAGAAGTTTGGTGTTACTAAAAAAACATGTAAACACTCCTCTATGTTGCAGCATTGCTGTGAGGCTGCCACAGTTGGCTCTTAGCCTGAGAACTGAGTCTGCTGATCTCTCAGTTCTTGGTCAGCTCTGATCAGAGAGAGATGACTGTCAGTCACCACTCGCCGCTCTGCCCCCCCTCCAGTGCTCATTGGAGCACCGGCTGGAAGGGGGCAGGTGCAGCTGGCTTTGGCTCTCAGCTGGATCCAACTGTCAATCAGGCTGGGTGGATCCCAACAAAATGGGCATGTGAAATTTTAAATCTTGACATGTTTGGTATCTATTTACTTGATGCAACATCATCTTTTATCTTTTGTGCCATAAATGTTTCATTAGAAAAAGTTACAAATAATACAGTATAAAAAGTCACCATATTGACAGAAACATCAAAAAGTAAGACAAACATGGAGCTAACATATAGATCCATAGAGAATAAAAGGGCATATCCAGAGCAAGATATCTAGCTAGACAAAACATTGCACTAGAAGTCACATTTAATCAAGAGTAATGCTTGGTACACACTACAATTTTTTTTCGTTCCAACCCAGAAAAAAAAAAAGAAAAAACTGACAGGTCAGGTCAGAGCCACTGTACGAACTATCTGAAGGTAGAACAGCGATCTGTGTTCTGACAGGGGGACGGCCTCCTGCCAGAACACCCCAATCAGTGCTCTCTGCCATTGTCTCAGAGCAATGATCGGGAGTCGTTCGGCTGCTGGTTTTCCAGCATGCTCGTCTCACAGAAGCCAGCTAAACGGCTGGCTTCTCTCGAACAGACTGTCATACACACGGGCCGAATGTCAGGTGGTTTTTATTGAACTGACCGATGTCTCCCAACATTCGGCTCATGTGTATGGTGCTTTAAGCTGGCTTAAGAAAAAAGGCAGAACCACATAGTGGTTGTCGTGCACTCTACCAGCAGCTCCCAATTTAATCATAATCTAATTTGCCCAGAACAGGTCGAAGTAAAAGGAGAAGAGAGGAGGCTAGAAAAAAAAGGGTGGGCAGTAAGGAAAAGGAGGAATGTGGGGGAGGGGAAATGTAGAATGCAGGGAGAGGCCCAATGGGACTGGGAGACCAGTAGAATGAATCATCAGTTCCTTGCGCCAAAGACTTATGCCACGTACACACGGTGGGAATCTCCGACAACAAATGTTCGATGTGAGCTTGTTGTCGAAAAATCCGACCGTGTGTATGCTCAATCGTACATTTGCTGTCGGATTTTCAGACAACAAAAATTTGAGAGAAAGAGACCGCCGCTCCAGATGAGTGCACCTCGGTGGTGAGTGTGGACTCAGAAAAATCCAATGAGTGCAGGCAATGCACGAAGCATAAATGGAAGCAAGAAGGTATGGACAGCCGCACTCCGATAAATGTAAAAAACAATAAAAGCCTTTAATCCAGTAAAAAAACACTGCACAAACAGAAAAACAGCAAACGGTGGGATGATATAGCTGACGCGTTTCACATTGTTGTACAATGCTTCCATTTTAACAAAAATTTGAGAGCTAGTTCTCAAATTTACAAAAGTAAGAGAAGACTGATATTTTATAAAGGGGCATTTCTAAGAAGTAGAGACAGGCCATTTCTCATAACCCCCTCCAAAAGAAGAGCATACATTATTGAGTATGGGTGAAAAAAATGTCAGCACATAGATAAAGAAAGAGCAGCAAAAAACAAGTACCTGCAGGCTCCACATTCAAATGTACCATTCCCATGGTGACATTCTGGGCTATCAGGGGTTCCTGACTCTTGACAATCACATTCACAGATAAATTCCAGACGAATCTCAACCTCCTCATTAAATCCCAATGGCTTAATTTTAATGGAATTGGTTTCATTCCTTTTGGGGCACTTGTGAGCAGTTACACTGATCTCAAATTCAACCTAAAAGAAAAACATATAGTCCAGTGGATACCATGTTGCTAAACAATACAAAAACTGTCCAAATACCATACTGCGATGCAGATATTTCAGTACAAATTATTTGTATAGGAGGAACATTTACTAAAACTGGAGAGTGCAAATTCTGGTGCAGCTCTGCATTGAAACCAATCGGCTTTCAGTTTTTATTGGCAAAGCTTAAAGTGATTGTAAAGGTTTGTTTAAAAATATAAATAAAATAACAAACATGTTATACTTACCTGCTCTGTGCAAGGGTTTTACACAGAGCAATCCCGATCCTCCTCTTCTGGGGTGTGTCGTTGGCACTCCTGGCTACTCCTCTTCATCGGGTGACCCCATGGAGACCCGTATTCCCTGGGGGCACCCGTGCGGGTTTGTTTACAAGTTCCTCTGACGCAGACAGCAGGACTCGGCCCCGCTCCTGTGTCACTGGATTTGATTGATAGCAGCAGGAGCCAATGGCTCCTGCTGCTATCAATCTATCCAATGAGAACCCAAAATAGCGTCTGGAGCCGCTGAGTTTGTGCTCGATGCTGGAACGATCAGGTCCAGATAAGAAAAAGGGGGCTCTTTGATCAAGGAGGTTTTTAACCTTAACCATAGAAACATAGAATGTATTCAGGTGCATTCAGGTGAAAAAGACTTTAAAACTCCTTTAATTATACAAGCTGAAGTTAGAGGCTGATTGTTTACTATACACAGCTACACTATATTCTGAGTACTTCAGGTTTAGTAAATCTCCCCCAATGTATATGTCATGTTATTTACTGCCTTGAATCCAGCTTCCTCCTTCCCACAGGAGGAAAAGTTTTGGATCACTTCACTGTTCACCACATTAATTTATTGTTGTGTGTAAGATGACATTATGATCCGTGAGGTGTTATTGCTGTCTATTTCTCACAAATGAACAGAGAATAGTAAAGAGACGAATGCACAGGAACATACAGAAAATTATTAAGACTGGGTTTACATATATGCAAATTGGATGAGTTTTAAAACGCATGCAATTTGCATGACAATGGAGCTGGTTCACACATGTCCAAGGTAGCCACAATGTTTTTTTGGATAAGAATTCAGGCAAAAATTTGCACCTGAAACGTATTGGACCCCGGACTGCAAACCACAGCCGCACATATGTGAACTCGGCCTAATGCTCAACTCCAGTCAAACAGTTAAATGCATGAAACAAGTGAAGTACATATACAGGGAGCCATTCTACCTGCCATGGGATTTGTAATTCTCCCCATCCAGTCCTGTGACTTGCACGATTCTGCTACACTACACAGCCCCATCTGCATAAGACCAAATTTTTTTGCAATTCGGTGAAACTTACAAGTCTTGCCTGAAGAGTGGGTGGCAGAGGCGACAATAGATAGATTCATGCCATGCATAAATGTATCTATTGGAGACTGACGGGTGCAGGAGAGAGGGGGCGGCGCCCCTGCGCCCACTATGGACGCACCACCACTGCATTTCTTTCTATGGAGCAGTGGATGTCAATGGGCATGTGACATCTGATCCTGTCCGGCAAAATCCTTCTGGTAGATCGGATGGAACCAGACAAGCTGTCTATTCCATCCGGCAGCCCATAGAGGAGAGCAGGGTGTGTCCAGGTCTGCTCTCCATCAGTGGAGTGTACACAGACCTGTCATCCGCCTGTTCAGCAGGAATCAGTGGATAGATTCCCTGCTGAGCAGGCTGATCCAATGGAAGACACCGCCAGTGTGAAAGGGGCCTAAAGGCACTTCCTTGACTCAGATAAATAAAAACACTTTTTTAGCTTTCTATATTAAAATGTGCATTTTAAAAACCAACATTATTTGCCTGTAAGGATCCATAAATATATAAATGCCTTATCACCTGTTAAAAGTGTACAGATTCAGTATGCTTAATTGTTTTTTCAATGAGTTGTGGTAAATGATGTCAGATAGGTATGATCTTCTACTAAATGTGTTTCACAGAAAACCTTTTATCTGCTTTGCCAGGAGTGTATGGATTAATATAGGCCCATGTAAAAAATGGTCCCTGCCACACAGCCAAGGTTGGGATTTATAGGATGGGCTGGCAGGTAGCCAGATGGAAAAGGTAAAAATACATGTACACATCTATGATTCAAGTGGCCTTACATCTTTATTTTTAGGTATATTTTGTATGTCAACTCAGGCTAGATACAACATTTAAGGTGTAGACTGACACCCCTCCTCTAGATTTTGCACCATCAATTTACACTGCACTTAACATATTATACATTCACCTCAGTCCCCGACCTCAGGGAGCTTACAATCTAAAGTCCCTAATGCACATTTATACACATACTATGGCCAATTAACCTAGCAGCATCTTTTAGGAGGGTGGGTGGAAACTAGAGCAGTGGTTCTCAACCCTATCCTCAAGTACCCCCAACAGGCCACGTTTGCAGGTTTTCCTTTATCTTGCACAGGTGCTTTAAATCAGAGTCAATGGCTTGGTATTTTGGACAACTATTTTATCTAAGGCCCCTTTCACATGAGCGGACCGTTCGTCCGCTTATTACAAGTCCGTTTACGGACTTGTAATGGGCCCCTATGGGATCACGTCCGTTAGCGGATGATGCATCCGCTAACGTCCGCAACGATCCGCGTCCGTTAAGGTTCGGTTTTTCCGACGGAAGAAAACCCTATTTTTCTTACGTCAGGCGTATCGGATCGGATGAAAACGGACAGACGGTCCCTGTAACGGGGTGGCCCGTGACACCCAGAGACGTTGGAAGGATGAGAGATACTCTTGTGCCAGCAGCACCAAAAACTCTTGGGTCGGAATCCACCCTGTGCCCTTTTGGGTGTAGGGTGGCTAATAGTGAATCATAATTCACATATTACAGAAGACATTAATAAGGGACATTAATAATACTTCATATTGCAGGACTGAGATATCACAAGGAGTCATGATGACATGACCAGGTCAGCCAGTGAGTCATAACTTTTGTATAATTGGCTATTGAAATGTTAAGTGAGGTTGGCTCTTCAATGTGTGGACACATGCTTTTGAAAGGTGTTAATTCAGGTCTACAAGACCAGAGTGAGTCATACCTTTGTATAATATGCTATTGAAATACCTGAAGATGTTAGCTATTCACTGTAAAGACCTTCCGTTGAAGGTGTGGATTACACCCACTCTCACTGCCATTGTGTGATAAAGATGCGGTGCCGACCGGCCTTAGCTTACTTGAATGCCTTTTAGAGTGTGATTGAAGCCCCCCATGGTGTGAAGGGGGGTGGAGACTACATTGTCCTGTGATTAACTGTATTATGCTGTACTGTATATAAGAAGCTGAGAAATTACTAATAAATGGTCATATCTTTGGATTCAAGAACGGAGCTCTGTCTCGTCTTATTCTGGGAAAGGATATGGATTGTGTATGCAATGTTGTCGGAGTGTGTCAGATAAGCTTGTCGTGGTTGGATGGAAAGTTGTAAGCGGTGGTCATCCGTTACATTGGTGGCAGCAGTGGGATGATTCCATCACCAGAAGAAGGACGGCTACAAGGACACAGGACAATGGAGACGGTGTATGAACGGATGAAGCTCTCTTCCCTCATGGACTTACTGGAGAGCCAGGGCAGACCGGCCAGCAACCGTAAGAAAAGGGACATTATCGCAGAACTTGTCGAAATGGATAGAGCTAAAAGGCCCGCCGTAACGGACAGGACACCCGAGGAAGAAAGTTTTGATCGGGCTGTTAACCTAAGACTGGCATATTATGGTCCTAACCCTCCACCGGAGATCAGGGACCGAGTTATAGCGGCTCTGAATGCCACCTTGCTACAGAGGAGAAGTGCTGCAGCAGCTGAAGTCACAGCAGCACCAACTAAAGAGAGAGGAGAGGTGCAGATACCAATCTCCATGGAACAGCTGGCAACAGAACAGGGGGTCACGGACCTCTGCTCCCCACTAACGGAAGAGGGGGACACTGTGGTAGTGGATGGGACTGTGGTCTCCACTCACAGCAACCCAGCGGAAGAGCTGGAAACAGAGCAGAGTGTCATAGGCCTCTGCTCCTCACTAACGTAAGAGGGGGACACTGTGGTAGTGGATGGGACTGTGGTCTCCACTCACAGCAACCCAGCGGAAGAGCTGGCAACAGAGCAGAGTGTCATAGGCCTCTGCTCCTCACTAACGGAAGAGGGGGTTCCTGGAGTAGTGGATGGGACTTCAGTCTCCACTGGCACAACCCCAGAAAATGGTACAGGACTGGGACAGGAGGATGTCTGCTTTGCTTTGCAAGCACCGGGGGGTTTTCACCAAGCACCAGTGGATGGGACTTCAGTCTCCACTGGTATACCCCAGGAAGGGGGGGCAGTTGGCCCAGACCCCCAACAGCATGATAGACTGAGCCCAGCTACCCTGCCTTCTCCCCAGCGGCAGGTGTGTTCCCTGAGAGAGGCAGAGGTTGGCGGGGTGAGTAATGCTCAGTTTGGAGCCATTTATTTGGGGTGCAGCATGGATATCAGCATTGGAGGACTGGAACTACCGACGGACTTCGGAGTCAACCCGTTTGGGGTTCCCTCCTGTGTCCGTCTCCCACCGAAAGGGGAGAGATGTAACGGGGTGGCCCGTGACACCCAGAGACGTTGGAAGGATGAGAGATACTCTTGTGCCAGCAGCACCAAAAACTCTTGGGTCAGAATCCACCCTGTGCCCTTTTGGGTGTAGGGTGGCTAATAGTGAATCATAATTCACATATTACAGAAGACATTAATAAGGGACATTAATAATACTTCATATTGCAGGACTGAGATATCACAAGGAGTCATGATGACATGACCAGGTCAGCCAGTGAGTCATACCTTTTGTATAATTGGCTATTGAAATGTTAAGTGAGGTTGGCTCTTCAATGTGTGGACACATGCTTTTGAAAGGTGTTAATTCAGGTCTACAAGACCAGAGTGAGTCATACCTTTGTATAATATGCTATTGAAATACCTGAAGATGTTAGCTATTCACTGTAAAGACCTTCCGTTGAAGGTGTGGATTACACCCACTCTCACTGCTATTGTGTGATAAAGATGCGGTGCCGACCGGCCTTAGCTTACTTGAATGCCTTTTAGAGTGTGATTGAAGCCCCCCATGGTGTGAAGGGGGGTGGAGACTACATTGTCCTGTGATTAACTGTATTATGCTGTACTGTATATAAGAAGCTGAGAAATTACTAATAAATGGTCATATCTTTGGATTCAAGAACGGAGCTCTGTCTCGTCTTATTCTGGGAAAGGATATGGATCGTGTATGCAATGTTGTCGGAGTGTGTCAGGTAAGCTTGTCGTGGTTGGATGGAAAGTTGTAAGCGGTGGTCATCCGTTACAGTCCCCATAGGGGATAGCGGAGGAGAGACAGGGCGGTCCCTGCACAGTGTGCGGGGACCGCCCTGTCCGCCACCAGCTCAGCGGGACCCCCCGCTGAGCCGACGGACACACACGGAGCGGACTGAAAAAACGAACTGCTCCGTGTGAAAGAGGCCTAAGAGAAATTTCCAAAACATGGCCTGTTGGGGGTACTTGAGGACAAGGTTGAGAACCACTAAACTAGAGTACCCATAGGGAACCCATGCAGGCACAGGGAGAACATGCAAACTCTGTGCAGATAGTGCCATGGAGGGATTTTGAGCCAACAACCCTAGAACTGCTAGGCAGAAGTGCTAACCAACTTTTGTGCTTTGTCAAATACATATGCGGTTGTTTGCATTGGTCATTTCAGGCTGCACCCTTAAGATGCGGACAATCGTACAGATGACATACAAAGTACAAGCTTTATATAAGGAGTAATGTCAGTTTAGCTCAGCCTTTTTTTTTTATCATTCAGGGTGCATTCTGGGTTTTTCAGGGGTGTCTTGACAAACTTGCCCCATATTGTCTAAAAACTATTAACAAGTGGGTGGATGAGGTCTCCCTTTTTGTTAAACAAAGCCACAGGTTTTTATTGTGCAGCACTTGAGCCTTGGGCGCTCTTTGAGACAGATGCCAACATCTAAAAACCAAGGACATCACAGATTGATAAGGTAGACGTCAGGTGCCTGAGGACACCCTAGTTTGCCACTCCTCTGCTCCTCTCTTTCAGCACTAGGGTCACATTAGCTAAGTGAGGGAGTGAAACTGAGAGAGAAGAGAAAAACAAAATACTAGTCAGTACCAGTGTAGAAAGGTGTATTTGCTTTGTAAAAATAAATCACCTCTAATGTTGGGTGTCCTACGTGCATGCTGTGAATGTAAATGCCGCATACACATGACCATTTTTAATGGTCTAGAAAAAATTATGTTTTTTTCAACACGATTATTGTTAAGCCGGCCTTGCGCACACACGATCGTGGAAAAAAAATGCTCTAGTAAAGCGCGGTGGCGTACAACACGTACGACGGCGCTATAAAGAGGAAGTTCCATTCGGATGGCGCCACCCTTAGGGCTGCTTTTGCTGATTTTGTGTTAGTAAAAGTTTTGTGAGTGACGATTTGCGCTTTTCAGTCTGTTACAGCGTGATGAATGTGCTATCTCCATTAGGAAGGGCAGTTTTACCAGAACGAGCGCTCCCATCTTATAACTTGCTTCTGAGCATGCGCATTATTTTCACGTCGTTAATGCCCACACACGACCATGTTTTAGGACGTCAAAAACGACAATGTGAAAAACGACGCGAAAATGTAGAACATGTTTTACATTTTTAATGCCCATTTTTAACGTCGTGAAAAATGCTCTGGAGCCCACACACAATCGTTCTTAAAGCAGAGCTCCACCCTAAAGTGAAGTTCCGCTGATCGGAACCCTCCCCCCCTCTGGTGTCACATTTGACACCTTTCAGGGGGGTGCAGATACCTGTCTAAAGACAGGTATTTGCACCCACTTCCGGCCACACAGTCGGGTAAAAGACGTTTTTTTTCCCCACATTCCGCCCCCCCCCCCCCCGTTGTGTGCTAGGAACACTCGGCTCCCAGCACACAGCGGGAGCAAATCGGCGGGCGCAGCGCGACTCGCGCATGTGCCGTAGGGAACCGGGCAGTGAAGCCGGAACGCTTCACTTCCTGGTTCCCTCATCGTGGATGGAGGGGGGAGCAGCAGGGTGACGAGCGATCGCTCGTCCTCTGCTGCGGACGCCGCTGGACTCCAGGACAGGTAAGTGTCCTAATATTAAAAGTCAGCAGCTGCAGTATTTGTAGCTGCTGGCTTTTAATTTTTTTTTCAGGGGGACATCCGCATTAATGACATTAAAAAAAACATTGCGAAAAACGGTAGTGTGTACGCAGCATAAGAATATTAGTTTTAGCATCATTTTAAGGGTTGCCTTGGCTGAAAAAAGGTTGAGAAACACCAGTTTAGATCATAAATGTTGTATCTAGCATGGGTTGACATACAAGATATATATAACAATAAATTGTAATGTATTGACACTACTTGAACCCTAACATGTACCTGTCACGTTGCCTGTATTTGGCCTTTTCCATCTGGCCACCCATCAGCCCACCCCATAAATCCCAGCATAAGTTATTAACCTGCAAATTCTTACCTGATCTCCAATAGAAATATGGGAGCATTTCCTTCCATTCTCTCCTGTTCCGATCACTCCGTTCTTACAGAATGACTTATAATCGATTGTTACTCCTTCTGGCAATTTGCTGTTTTCTAGAAAAAGCTCTGAAGACAGTGACTGGATATAAAATAAACAAAATAACTTTTACTTAAGAAGTACCACAAAGTTTTGAAAACAGGAAGCAGACAGGAGCCAAAATGGTTATCAGTCAAACGCAGAAGTGTGCACTTACATTGTAGGAATCAATGATCAGCTGAATTACATTACTAGAGTTTGAAGACAGAGTTCCCACAGCCGATTTTGGGATGAGATTTTTCAGCTCCTAGAAATGAGAAGGACCACTTAAAGGGGTTGTAAAGGTAAAACATTTTTTTCTAAATAGCTTCTTTTACCTTAGTGCAGTCCTCCTTCACGTACCTCACACTTCCATTTTGCTTTTAAAGATGATTATTTCTTCTGAGAAATCCTCACTTCCTGTTCTTCAGTCTGTAACTCCACACAGTAATATGAGGCTTTCTCCCTGGTGTGGAGTGTCGTGCTCACCCCCTCCCTTGGAATACAGGAAAGTCAGGACACGCACTAACACACAGCTTCTTTCTCTATCTGCAACGTAGAGAGCGTCCTGACTCTCCTGTAGTCCAAGGGAGGGGGGCGAGCATGACACTCCACACCAGGGAGAAAGCCTTGCATAACTGTGTGAAGTCACAGACAGAAGCGAGGATTTCTCAGAAGAAATAAGGACATTTAAAAGCAAAATGGAAGGATTAGGTAAGTGAAGGAGGACGGCACTAAGGTAAAGGAAGCTATTTAGGAAAACATTTTTTTACCTTTACAACCCCTTTAATAACTATTTGTGGCGTAGTGGTAATTGTCTGGGATGGTTAAACACAAAGCCAAAAAATAAATAAAAAAACTCACAAAAAACACACACAATTCACATACCTTGTAAAGAGGCTGAAATTCCTCACTAACAGCAAAGATTGTCTGTATATTGTTTTCAGTGAGCTTATGGACCAAATGAGCGATTGATGGGTAGTCCTGTGAATGTAAGTATTCAGTAAAAATACTGTATATATTTTGGTTGAGTTCAAAAGCTATCATTATGCTTATGTGATATAGGAAATGCTGCATGCTAAGTATTCTTAGAAGATCTAGAATTCAGATTTTTTTCAGTTGTCGCCCAAGATCAGTTCTAGAAATATGTAGGGATCTACTTCCCTCTACTTTCTCTATTTATAAGTGTGGCTGTAACGCTAATGTCACAGAATTATGTATAGCTCTTCCTGTCTCTAGGTTGTTGGGTTGAAAGTCCCAGAAAAAGGAAGAGAGAAAGTCTGAGGTAGCATGACCTTATAAACGCAGGAGCTGCCCCGGTACAAACGATCGGAATTTAAGATGGAAGAATTTCCGAGGAATTTCGTCTGAGTTTAGATGTCCTCTAGTACGCCGATGGAATTCTGTCGGAATTCCGATGTAATTTTGGTCGGACAAAGGTCCGATCGTGTGTACGGGGCATTAGGCTTCATGTACACAGGACTTTGTTTAACCACATCCCACCTGGCCACTGCATATATACGGTCGGGTGGGTGCTTTGTCCTTTTGAGTCAACATTCAGGAACGTTTCTCAGAAGGCGGGGGAATTGTGCGTGCGTGCGTGTGCCGATGCGCTCATGTCACCCGGACATGGCGCATTTCCGATCGGCAGGAGAGCTTTGTGATTGGCCCTCCTGATCACATGATGGCCGTGTGATGTAAATAGAGAGCCGGTTGCTAGGTGATTGGCTCTCTTCTCCTCACACAGAAGTTGTCGGTGAGGAGAGGAGAGCAGATCGCTGCAGCCAGCTGGTGATTAGTGAGTATGAACTGTTTTTTACAGCTTTTTACACACTGATCACCAGCCTAGTGTCCCCACACAATGTAAAACACACAAAGTCCCCACACAATGTCCCCAAAACACATGTCCCCACACTATAAAAATACCTGTCCCCCACATTTGTAAAAGTAAAATCATATGTCCCAATGATCATCTGCACACATATGTCTGTGATCACCTGCGCACATCTTTACATGATCATCTGCGTACATATGTCCGTGATCACACAACCCAATTATTATACACTTAAGGGGATTTTTTTTTTTACCAAAGACTCGTAGCAGAATAAATTTTGGCTTAAATTTATGCCAAGATTCGATTTTATTGGATTTTTTTTTAAATAGAAAGAAGAAAATATATATTTTTTACAAATATTCACAATCTTTTCGCTTATATCGCAAAAATTTCAAAACAGAGTTGTGAATAAATACCACCAAAAGAAAGCTCTATTTGTGCAAACAAAATGATAATTTCATTTGGGTACAGCGTAGCATAACCGTGCAATTGTCACTAAAAGTGTGAGAGCGCTGAAAGCTGAAAATTGGTCTGGGAAAGAAGAGGGTAAAAGTGTCCAGTATTAATGTGGTTAACCTCTCCTGAACTATTTAACTTGACAGCTAGAAACCGACATTTAAAAACATCCATTTAGCCACGCTTACCTCTAGAAGAGTTGTTATATATATTTTTTTGTTAAAATTAAAACGTCTGTAAACGAAATTCTGCTAAATGCGAGTTACCGAGTTAAGCAGTGTTTACAGGCATTTCAAATGCCTCTGAACATCCGTCCTGAAAGCATTTGTTTGCTTTACAAAAAATGCCTCTTAACTGCCAATAAACTACTATAAATGATCTGTGTACATGAACTGATAAGATAAAATAGAGGAGAGTTCAGGGGCAGCTGAAAAAAAAAATGCCCAATTGGTCCTAACTAAATTTACCAGCAGCAGTGTACATGAGGACTAAGGCAAGTATTTCTATAATTATAATACAGACGTATCTCTGTCCTATTGTTATAATCTCACGTGCAAAGAGCCAGATAGCTAGGTCTGTGCTACAGTGTGTAGTGGTCATCTTCCAGTATATTAGTAGATCACCATTTTTATTACAATATACATTATATGCAGCTCCTGATATTTTAGTTAGCCTTGTCCCTTCTGATCTTGGATTCTATGCTAGTTTTAGCTTAGGGCTCAATAACCAACATAGGCTAGAGCCAGGTTAGGCATCCGACAACCATTTCTTGTAGTTAGAGATCTAGATGCATGATAGATTTGCAACTAGTAGATAGGCGACCCTGATTTCCAGTGCACACTTTCTGCTGGGGAGAAGCTGTGTTCCAGGCTGGTTGGACAACAGTTTCGAGGATCTCCCCATCAGCCAAAAATAGCGGCGCTTTACCACCGATGCCCAGGTGCTGTGAGTGTGAAAGGGTTCTAAACGTTTGCATTGGCAATAAACCTTTTATATTTGAAATGGCTAATAGCTTCTGTATCTTGTGCTGAGCTATGGAATTTGTGTTTACGGTCCTTTAAAAATAAATAAGTAGCATCAGCTTAATTAGCAATTCATTGTATCTTTGTATATAGAGCAATGACAAATATACAACATTTTCCTAAGATTTACAATTAACCACTTCAACTTCGGAAGGTTTAGCGTTACTTTAACTGACAATTGTGCGGTCATGCAACGCTGTACCCTAATGGAATTTATGTAATTTTTTCCCCACAAATATAGCTTTTTTTTGGTCATGTTTGATCACATAATCGTAGGTATCCACAAAAGTTTTGCTCATGAAAGACAAAGAAGAAACAGACCTCATTGCGTAATCATAATATACAAGGGGATCATACGATAAGCCTCAAGCTGAAGGCGCACTCACAAATCCTCTGGACATGATAGATCATCAAACAAGGCATCCTATTCACCGCTCAGATTAGATGTTTGTTTCTCCTCATACGGATCCCGCGTCCGTCGTTCGTGTGCGTAGCTCCTCCCCACGTGTTACGTCACTGGGCATGTGACTTAGTCATGGGTACCCATGACTAAGTCACATGCCCAGTGACGTAACGCTGTTTCTTCTTTGTCTTTCATGAGCAACACTTCTGTGGATGCCTTTACACTGTGTCAGTGAAACAGCTAATTGAAATCTGTGAGGCTGATTCCACCTGTCATCATTAAAATTAGGGTTGTCCCGATACCACTTTTTTAGGACCGAGTACAAGTACCGATACTTTTTTTCATGTACTTGCCGATACCGAAAACTGATACTTTTTTTAAATGTCATGTGACAGTTTTCAAACCACAATACAGACTAAGGATATTTTCTTTAGAATTATGAAGAACTTTAACTCAAGACATTATAAAATAATAAAAATGAGTAAAAATGAATAAAAAAATTTTATTTTCTTGTCACGCAGTAGTAAAAAACTCAAAGAATTTTCACAGAACATGTTGATAAATACAAAAAAAGTATTCTATTTAGGTATCGGGAGCATTTGCGCGAGTACAAGTACTCCCGCAAATACTCGGTATCGGTCCCGATACCGATACTAGTATTGGTATCTGGACAACCCTAATTCAAATCATTCAAGATAAATTACATCAGTGCTGTGTTTTTTCCCCTTACACGGAGGAGTGGTGGAGGATTGCACATAGAAGTTTGTTTGGGACTTCCTACTGATTATTAATTATCCTTGGTGTTTATGGTTTGCATCACATTAGTTAATATCTAGCGTGTATTATTTACTTTATTTCATTTATCACTACTTTGGTTTGGTTCAACACACATATGCTGCAGTATTATTTGGTTATTTTTGTGATGTCATATTAGTTACGTATGTATTAGCGCTGTAGTACACCATTTTTTCTATATATATTTTTACTTTCTGCTATAAAACACATCCAATAAAAAAATGTAAAAAAAAAAAAAATCGAATTTCTTAACCAATTTAGCCCAATATACATATTTTTGGTAAAAAAAAATCCCAAAAAGTGTACATTGATTTGTTTGCGAAAAAGTTATCATGTCTACAAACTATGGGATATATTTATGGAATTCGTATCCATTTTTTTTTTTTTTATAGTAATGGCAGCGATCAGCGACTTATGGAAGGGAGTAACCACTCCAGGTGGGTATGTTGAACAATCAGCAACGGTTCAGGGAATCAAGGGTGCCGGCAATGCACAAAGCAATTGATAGAAGAGAAAAAGGGATGGACAGCCACACTCCAAAAAAACATAAGGTTGTCTTTAATAAAAAAATGGATAAAATGCACTACAAAACAAGCAGAAAAAGCTTTTCACACTCCAAATTAGTGCTTAATTATGGCTGATCAGCGACTTATAGTGGGAACAAATCGAACACTAAGTAAACAGTGGCGGCTGGTGCTCAAAATTTTTGGGGGGGGGCGCAAACGAAAAAAAAAATTGCAACCTCACTGTGCCCATCAAACTCAGCCACTGTGCCATCAATTGTCACCACTGTGCCATGCCATCAAATGCAGTCACTGTGCCATCAATTGTCACCACTGTGCCATGACATTAAACGCAGCCACTGTGACATCAATTGTCACCACTGTGGAATGCCATCAAACGCAGCCGCTGTGCCATCAATTGTCACCAATGTGCCGTGCTATCAAACGCAGCCGCTGTGCCATCAATTGTCACCACTGTGCCATGCCATCAAACGCAGCCGCTGTGCCATCAATTGTCACCACTGTGCCATACCATCAAACACAGCCGCTGTGCCATCAATTGTCACCACTGTGGAATGCCATCAAACGCAGCCGCTGTGCCATCAATTTGTCACCACTGTGCAATGCCATCAAACGCAGCTGCTGTGCCATCAATTGTCACCACTGTGCCATGCCATCAAACGCAGCCTCTGTGCCATCAATTGTCACCACTGTGCCGTGCCATCAATTGTCACCACTGTGCCATGCCATCAAACGCAGCCACTGTGCCAATTGTCACCACTGCGCCCATTGTTGCCACTGTGCATGCCACTGTGCCCATTGTTACCACTGTGCCCATTGTTGCCACTGTGCATGTCACTGTGCTGTGCCCTTTAATTGTTGCCACTGTGCCCATTGTTGTCACTGTGCTGTGCCCTTTGTCGCCTCTGTGCCCATTGTTGTCACTGTGCTGTGCCCTTTGTCACCTCTGTTCACATTGTTGTCACTGTGATGTGCCCTTTAATTGATACCACTGTGCCCTTTGTCGCCTCTGTGCCCATTGTCGCCGCTGTTCCCTGTAAAATGCACTTACCTTTCTGCTTCCATGTCCCTCGATGTCTTGTCCCGCCATCAATTGTCACCACTGTGCCATGCCATCAAACGCAGCCACTGTGCCCATTGTCACCACTGTGCCCATTGTTGCCACTGTGCATGTCACTGTGCTGTGCCCTTTAATTGTTGCCACTGTGCCCATTGTTGTCACTGTGCCCTTTGTCGCCTCTGTGCCCATTGTTGTCACTGTGCTGTGCCCATTGTTGTCACTGTGCTGTGCCCTTTAATTGATGCCACTGTGCCCTTTGTCGCCTCTGTGCCCATTATCGCCGCTGTTCCCTGTAAAATGCACCTACCTTTCTGCTTCCATGTCCCTCGATGTCTTGTCCCGCCTTGGTTTAACCAATCGGGAAGGCTGGCTCTGATAGGCACTTCCGCTCAACCAACCGGCTGCTGTTATTCAGGTAACTGGCGCCCAAAGGTCCGGTTATCTGAATAGACCAGCGGCAGGAATTAAAAAGTAAAAATGACATTTTAAGCCAAATAAAATGTCTTAAAGGGCCCTTTTTTTTACTACAGGAGGGGAGGGGGGGGGGCTTGTGGCGCCCGGGCACCCCCTATGGACGGGCCGCCACTGTAAGTGACACTTTTAAAATTTTTGTTGGGGACCAGTGACACCAATACAGTGATCAGTGCTCAAAAATATGCACTGTCACTGTACTTATGACACTGAGGCCGCGTACACACAATCAGACGGGTCCGATAAAACTTGCCCGATGGACCATTTTCATCGGACCACGCTGAAGTGGTCTGTTGGTCTGATGTGCCATCAGACCAAAATCCCATCGGACCAGAACGCGGTGACGTAGAACACAACGACGTGATGAAAAAACGAAGTTCAATGCTTCCAAGAATGCGTCGACTTGATTCTGAGCATGCGCGGGTTTTTGGTCCGATGATTTTGTGTACTAACCATCGAACCTGTCCAACGGACAGGTTTTAAAGCATGTTTTAAAACTTTGGTCCGCTGGAAAACGTCTGCGGACCAGTTTCAGTGGACATGTTCGATCGTGTGTCTATGGGGTCTGACACGGAATGGGTTAACATCAGGGGCAATCAAAGGGTTATATGTGTGCCTTGGGAGTGCTTGTGGGGGAGGTGTTTGTACTGTGGCAAGGCAGAAATCCATAAACAGACAGAAAGGACCACCACTCCAGGTGAGCTCCAGGTAATCAATGTCCACTCAGAAACCAAACAGGTGCTGGCAATGCACTAGGCAGGCAGAGAAGAAATGTATATGGACAGCCGCACTCCAATAAAATTGAATAAACGTGCCCTTTATTTGGGTAAAAAAGGAATGCACTAAAAAAACAGCATACAGTGGGAAAATAAACAGCCGACGCGTTTCGCATTGATCCTCAATGCTTAGTCATAGCTATAGATAAAAAACAAATGATACAAATATATAGTATTTCTAAGGAACTCCCCTAACTCCACCCAACATGTGATTGGTGCTCTCAAAATCACTGTGATCACAAACACATGTAGATGGGTGGAGGATATAGCAGGTCCAACATCAGTGCAATTATAGATATATGATATAAATGTGAAAAAACACACCAAGTCTCTGAAACATCAAAAACATCCCTATACAGGCAAACCAATACAAAAATACCTTTGTAGTACAATGTGTCAATGTGAATATCAATGTGCAGATACACATATAAAATTAAATATAGACACTAGAGGAAGACAAAAATGTATACATTAAGGTGTAGTAAAAAGGTGTCGCTGGTAGTATCGGATTAGGATGTGGTTACTTAGGTAATTGTGAAAAAAAGTCTATGTATATATCATTTGGGTTGTCTATATGTGAATTAATATTCAAGCACACATATTTTTAAATTATGAGGATTCTACCTATTCTTTTAAACATAAATGAAAAAACATTACTAACATTAACAGAACACACTTCAAGAATAAATAAACAAAAAACTATTTTTATATTTGTATCATTTGTTTTTTATTTATAGCTATGACTAAGCATTGAGGATCAATGCGAAACGCGTCAGCTGTTTATTTTCCCACTGTATGCTGTTTTTTGTAGTGCAGTCCTTTTTTACCCAAATAAAGGGCACATTTTTTCATATTTATTGGAGTGCGGCTGTCCATATACGTTTCTTCTCTGCAGGGCAGAAATCCATGTTCCTGCTTAGTAGAAAGACAGGATTAGCGCCTTCCCTACTGACAGAACGGCAATATGCCTTGTTTAAATAGGCAAATTGCACTCTGCTTCTCTCAGGGAAGATCGGTGAGTCCCAGCAGACATTGAGTCCGCCGCAGTCGCTGATTTGCTCCTGCTGTGTCCAATCACAGTGGAAGTGGATCACCGGCGGTGTGTGTGCGTGCCCCTGACCTGGAAGTGCTAAATCAAGTACAGGCACGTGATTTTGCACAGGAGAGCCGCCTTGTCGCTCTATATGTACTGTATACAGTTGGCAAGTGGTTAAAGGCTTAGAAATGGCAGGTCCAACTTCAACGTAGTCTAATGCCACATACATACTGTAACGGTCGCCACCGTTTACGATCTTCCATCCAACAACGACAAGCTTATCCGACACTCCACAATCCTGCATACATGATCCATATCATTCCCCATAATAACCGAGACTCTGCTCTGGTACTGGTTTCAAAGATATGACAATTTATTGGTATTTTCTCAGCTTCTTATACAGTCTCAAGCATAATGCAGTTAGTCACAGGACAATGTAGTCTCCACCCCCCTTCACACCATGGGGGGCTTCAATCACACTCTAAAAGGCATTCAGGTAAGCTAACCATGTAGACTTGTCGGCACCGCATCTTCAATAGTGTTCAATTAACCTTGAATAATACACAGACATCTAGTTGAATAAGTTATCTAGACAGCTTTATCACACAATGGCAGAGTCTAGTGAGAGTGGGTGCAATCAACACCTTCAACGGAATGTCTTTACAGTGAATAGCCAACACCTTAAGATATTTCAATAGCCTATTATACAAAGGTATGACTCACTGTCTGGTTGACCTGGTCATGTCATCATGAACTCCTAAAATGAAGTATTAATAATGTCCCATCTGTAATATATGAATTATGATTGTCACCCTATGGCCCTAGTGGACATAAGGTGACCCTAGACATAGGAATATCTCAGTCTGTCACGGTGCATTCCGTTACACATACGATCAGACGGAATTCCGAAAAAGAAGTTCAATGCGTCCAATTGTTTCCGAGAATGCGTCGGAATTTTGCGCGTCGGAATTGCTACAGACGAATTTGAGAAGCAGCTCTCAATATTTTCTTGGCGGAAATTCCGACAGTAAAAGTACGATGGAGCATACAAACTGGCAGAATTTCCATTCAAAAGCTCACATCGGACTTTTGCTGTCGGAAATTTTGATTGTGTGTATGGGGCATATGGGAAAAATATAAAATGATCAAAATTCACAAAAACATCTGCAGACTCACATAATAATGGCTCATTGTGTACTTATTGTCTTCCATGTGACATTTTCCATCATTTGGCAGAACAATTCCTCCTAATCTGCCATCACCAGCAAAATGGAAGCCAGCATCCGTAGAAAACACCAACAAGCGTGTGACATTCCTCCATTTAATGTGTTCCTACATAAAAAAGCATGAAATATGAAGAAACATTCAATGCTCAAATTCTTATAGAAATATTAAACTGTGTCAGAACCTTCTGTGTCCGTACCAATGCCCCCATGGTAGTGTGAGAAGGCTATGCTGAATGACAGCACATAGAATAGCTACAGCCATTCCTTGAAATATATCACATTGTCACCTTCTTCATGTGGGGGAGATTAGGGTGTTCTGTAGCTCTGTAGTGAATTGTGATATCACTGCTTGAGATGACACATGCAGACAGAGACACATCAACTTGATAACTGTTAGTATTTCTGGCAGGATCAACAGTTTTTTGCACTTATCAAATAGATATAACAAAGCTGCTTTCAGTGGTATATTAACCAGACCAAAAGGAAGCTTATAGAAGCAGTTAATTGTTAGGGTTCACACACACTTTAGTATTAGGCAGGATTGAAAGCATTTACTGCACAAGCATTATGTGTGATGTAGTGGTGAGTCAACTTTATGAAACCCATGTAAGAACAGAAATAGTTGGTTCCAATGTACACTATATATTTTCTTTAGTACTTACACCACACACAGCGACTTGCATAATAGCATCAAGTCCACCTTCTGGGGAATCCAAATTACCAGAGATCTGCTGTTTTCCTACTAGTTCATTAAAAAGGCTTGCATTACTTGTGAGGCTGAGTACATTCTTGGAACTGAACGGACTGGTGCAATTCTGTTCGGCGGTGCACGGGTTAATGAGTTTAGCAGGAGCAGTACTAATAAATGGCACGACTGTCTTCTCTACAAATGACCCAAAACCTGAAGCAAAACAGACAAAATAGAATTCAGTAACATTCCAACATACAAAGGGCAACTTAAAGCGGTATTTCACCCTAAACATAATATCTCCCATGCGATCCAGCATACTGGCGTCAGCGCCAGTATGCTGGTTTTTTTTTTTTTTAATAGCACACTTACTGTATTATTGTAGAATTCCTTTTCTGTCCCCCGTGGTGGACGGCGCCAGTATAGCGCGTCACATCTTCCTAAAATACCCGATATGGACTCGGGTAATCTCGGCGAAAATGCGGCGCCTGCGCACAGACCTAGGAGCTGACTGCGCAGGCGCCGTATTTCTCCGAGTCCTACGGCTATGGCGCGTCACGCCCTCCGAAATAGGACTCGGAGAAATACGGCGCCTGCGCAGTCAGCTCCTAGGTCTGTGCGCAGGCGCCGCATTTTCGCCGAGATTACCCGAGTCCATATCGGGTATTTTAGGAAGATGTGACGCGCTATACTACAGCCGTCCACCGCGGGGGACAGAAAAGGAATTCTACAATAATACAGTAAGTGTGCTATTAAAAAAAAAAAAAACCAGCATACTGGCGCTGACGCCAGTATGCTGGATCGCATGGGAGATATTATATTTAGGGTGAACCTCCGCTTTAAGCAGCCGAATTTCAATCTATCTGTGGTCATTCCCTTTCGAGAGGAGTCAATCTAATGATTGACTCCTCTCTCGAATGGGACCATTGGTATAGTACTGCTGTTATAATACAATAGAGCGGCAGAGAGGATTCCCCCTGCCCAGGGAATGAGCCACGATCACGATGTGCAAGGCCGTGTAAAAAGAGGTCTGATGGCTTACCTATGTGCCCCCGGTGTGGAATCAACTTAGTGGTGCAGAATTTAAACATGAGACAACCTGGGGGGGGGGGGGGAGTGTGAAGTACTTACTTGAAAGCAATGCTTTTCTAAAATTATTCTGAGCCATGTGTCAAGGCAGGTAAGAACACCCCTAGATGCCAGTTGAATAAAAATGTGGGGCTCCAGTATCTTCTCAACGATAGAAGGTAAGCCTAAAGGTCTATAGTTACTTGGCAAAGGCCTTTTTATGTGCAATGCCATGGGATGAAACATGAAATTGCTGAATCCATGCAACTACATGATCAATGCACATTTTATGCAGGTGGGTCTTCAGGCCCATGCACAATGATCATGTCGTGCTGCTGAGTCTGTGGATCATTTTTATATGTTTGATTGTGTCCTCTTATCCAAATCTACTGGTCCAGAGTCTTCTCTAATCTTGAGATAAAACTGGACTTTCCACCACCATATGCTGCTGAAATGTTTCTCCAGAATGTAATCAATAAACATATTCCAAGAACTTTCACTTATTCAGATATACAGGGGTGAAACAATTATTTGATCTTGTAACAGGAGTCACATTTGGGCACAGATTGAGCCACAAAATAATGGACATTCATAATATGTCTCGGATTGCTTTAAAATGGGTCTGTAATGTTTATTCACAATATCTCCCAGGATATATGCCATATTAGAATAGTGACTCATTCTAGTGTGGCTGCTCTGCATCTAGTTGTGGCTTGTGCTAATTGACCCTGTAATTGTGTGAAGGTGTATTTATGATAATGTGTATTGTAAGTTAGCAAACAGCCTGGGAAATCTAAAGGTCATGTGTATGAGTCATCAGCTGTAGTTAATTAGCTCATGTAAATTAGGTCAGGTCTCTGAGTAATTTTGTTTGCTAAGAGATGTATTGAGAATGATGTGTATTGGGGGCTCGTTAGGTAACCATTGTGTGATGTTGTGGGTGGATCCGGTCATTGTTCAGTATTCTCAAGTGTATAAAAAAAGGGACTGTTTCCTTCCAATAAAGTAATTCCAGCTTGAACCTCAAACAGAGCTGTGTCTCGTTAATGGGGGGAATTATTCTAATGGGTCTCGTTTGCCTGACTGTGGAGTGTCGGTAGCTGCCTTGTGTTTGGAAAGGGAATATCCTAAATGGCTTTAACCCCTTTCGCATTTGGGGTGCTGTTACAGATCTGCTGTAGATTTTGTAAGTTTGCCCACTGACAAAGAAATGAAGGGTCTATAATTATTATCATAGATGTATTTTAAATGAAAGAGATAGAATATCAACCATAAATCCAGAAAAAACATATTATACAAATGTCATAAACTGAGTTGCAGTTCAGTGAGTAAAAAAAGTTTTTAATCCCCTACCAACCAACAATAATTCTGGCTACAGTATGTGCTTATGTGGTACACAAATTAGTTCTGTCAATTTAGGAAGGTGCTCCTAACGACAACTCGCTATGTGTATAAAAGACACCTGTCCACAGATTCTCTTTCTCCCATTCAAACCTAACCATCATGAGCAAGACCAAAGAGCTGTCAAAGGATGTTAGGGACAAGAATGTAGACCTGTACAAGGCTGGAATGGGCTACAAGACCATCAGCAAGAAGCTTTGTGAGATGGAGACAACTGTTGGAGCGATTATTCGCAAATTGAAGAAATACAAAATAACCATCAATCACCCCGGTCTGAAGCTTAATGAAAGACTTTGCTTCATGGAGTAAGGATGATCATGAGAAAAGTGGGGGATCGGCCCAGAACTACACGAGAGGAGCTTGTGAATGATCTCAAGTCAGTTGGGACCACAGTCTCCAAACAAACCACCGCCATAGATTGAATTTCTTCAGTGCTCGCAAGGTTCCTCTCCTCAAGAAAGCACATGTACAGGCCCATCTGAAGTTTGCTAATGGACATCCAAATGATTCATAGAAGGATTTGGAGAAAGTGCTGTGGTCAAATGAGACCAAAAATTAGCTTTTTGGTTTTAACTCGAATCTGACAAAATGCTAACTATGATACTAAGAATACCATCCCTACAGTCAAACACAGAGGTGGAACCTTTATGCTTTGGGGCTGTTTCTCTGCTAAAGGTACAGGCCGACTTTGCTACATTGAGGGGCCAATGGACCGGGCCATATATTGTCACATCTTGGATGAGAACCTTCTGCCCTCAGCTAGAACACTGAAGATGGGTCATGGATGGGTCTTCCTGCATGACCCAAAACATACCGCCAAGGCAACAAAGAAGTGGCTCAAGAAGAAACACATTAAGGTCATGGAATAGCCTAGCCAGTCTCCAGACCTTAATCTTATAGAAAATTTATAGAGGCAGCTGAAACTTCGATTTGCCAAGCGACAGCCAAGAAACCAAAAGGATTTAGAGAAGATCTATAAAGAAGAGTGGACCAAAATCCATCCTGAGATGTGTGCAAACCTGCTAACAAACTACAAGAAACATCTTCATTGAAGGGTAAGTGAGACATCAGGGGTCTCATTAAGGAGAACCTGTCACAAAAATAATATCCCATAGGGGAATTCTCTCCCCTATGCGATAAAAAAAAAAAAAAAATAGGGCCAGATTCTCAGAAGAGATACAACGGTATTCTGAGGTTTCTGAGCCCTCCTATCTATGCGACTGATTCTTATGCCGCATACACACGGTCGTTTTTTGCGATGAAAAAAAACAACGTTTTTTAAAATGTCATTTAAATTGATCGTGTGTGGGCAAAACGTTGTTTTTTGTCTTAAAAAAAACGAGCAAAAAAAAAATTCCAACATGCTTGAATTTTTTGTGTCGTTTTCAAAACGCCGTTTTTTGTGTCATAAAAAGTGATGGTGTGTGGGCAAAACGACGTTGAAAACTACGTTTTTAAACCCGCGCATGCTCAGAAGCAAGTTATGAGACGGAGCTTCAATGGAAAAGAGTGCCGTCGAACGTGGTGTACGTCACCGCGCTTTGCTAGAGCTTTGTAGAAAAACGATGGTGTGTACGCAACGTCGTTTTGGAAAATGAAGTTTGAAAAACGTCGTTTTTTTTCATGATTGAAAACGTCGTTTTTTTTTCATCGCAAAAAACGACCGTGTGTACGCGGCATTAGAATCAGTTACGCATAGATTTGGCGTAGATCCGACTGGCGTAAGTCACTTACACCGTCGGATCTAAGTTGCAATGTTACGCTGGCCGCTAGGTGGCGTTCCCGTAGATTTCTGCGTTGAATATGCAAATGAGCCTGATACGTCGATTCCCGAACGTATTTGCACGCCGTCGTCGTAGTTTACGTAGTTTGCGTAAGCGTAAGGTTACCCCTGCTATATGAGGGGTAGAAAAAAGAAAAAGATACGGCGCTGGATAAAAATGAAGACTGGATGGACAAAAGTATAACTACAGCGTATTAAAACTGAATAACGCCATAGAAAACCAACCAAGATTAATGAAAAAGGCTTATAAGCAAGGATATTCACACACTATAATATTACACCAGACTGTGAAAAAATATAACCAAGAATGTGTAGATAAAGATATAGTGAAAACATTCCCACACTGATCATATGCACCAATACTGTGTAAAAAACATAACAAAGAAGATCTTATTCCATTTAGATATCCACAAGCGAAATGATGATTAAATAATAGAGAGAGTCCCAGAAATGAAGTTCTGCGGGTCATTAAAGGAGGTGGAAAATGGAAAGTATAAGTAGGCTTGATTCACCATTAGAGACACCCAAAGTGAAGATGTAGTCTGCTTACCGACTATACTGACCACTATGCTGGTCACTCTGAGCCCGGGGGTTTAAGGTCTCCCTCCTGACCGTCTGTATAATGTCTAGATGATTCTAGATTGACTCTCTCCATAAATGGAAAACATAAAAAGAAAAGAGGACCATGGCGTGATACCAGAGAATACAAAAGGGTTTATTATACTAAAAACTGTTTGCACTCACATTTACGAGGTGAACAGACAGCGGTGTATAATGTAATGAAGCCGGCGGGTGCACGTCCCCTCCTGCTCGTGTTCGTTCAGGGTTTCCTCTCGGAATAGCGTGATGTTGTCGTCGGGGTAACCTTACGTAGGTCTGGCGTACACCATGTTAAGTATGGACGTCGGGACAGCGTCGCGTTTTTCCGTCGTTTACGTAACTCGTCGCGAATAGGGCTGTGCGTTAATTACGTTGACGTCGAAACCAATGTATTTGCGGCGTACTATGGTGCATGCGCAGTGGGCTACATTTACGGCCGGCGCATGCACAGTGCGTTTGGCGCGGGGGCGCGCTTAATTTAAGTACAACACGCCCACCTCCTTCCTACTTTGAATTACGCGGCCTTGCGCCGGCCCATTTACACTACGCCGCTGCAAATTACGGAGCAAGTGCTTTGAGAATACAGCACTTGCCCGTAAAAGCTGCGGAGGCGTAGCGTAAATGGGATACGCTACGATACGCAAAAAATCGCAGATCTACGAGAATCTGGCCCATAATGTTTAGTTACATTTTTTTACACCCAAGCAGCAGTATACTTTAATACAATTTAAATTGCACAGCTACTGTACATTGATTTAAAGGAGGGTTTGTCTTATCTCTTCTTTAACAAGCCTATGATGTAACTCTTACCTATCCGGAAATCTGAAGTAATATTTTTCATTTCTTCCATGAGAGCTGTGCCAAGGCTTTTTACATTCTCTAAATCATCTTTCATGGAAAATGACAGGTCCATAAGATAATACAAGTCAATAGGATAATCCTCTGCTCTTCTGAATGTTATATTTATTGTCTGGGGCTCTCCTGTACAAAAAAGAGATACAAATTAGAGAACACATGTCAAAAGCTTATACACAGAAACCCACTATGCTCAGGCGTCAGAGCCCATTTTTTCACCTGGTCTTAGTTCAAAATGTAACTGCTGGGGTCTAATCTGTGTAATGTTGGAGGAGTTCATAGGTTTTCCTTCAGTTTTATTTGTTATAGGGTTGTCCTTTAGCGTTTCTTTGCTTCCTCTGGGATTCTGAATGTCATCCTCTGGACAGCCCTTACTTTTCAAAGCAGCAAGGTCATCACATCGTGCAGATGTGAGCTCACCTTCTTGCAAAAAATCCTAAAATTAGGAATAAGGTATAGGGATTAGAGTGCATGGAAAGTAAATCAAGTGCATAGATAAAATCAACTGCATAAAATAAAAATGGCTTTTAACTTGTTATGCCAGTTTAAAGCAAAGTTCCACCCAAAAGTGGAACTTCCGCTCATTTTTCTCCTCCCCCCTCCGATGCCACATTTGGCACCTTTTGGGGGGAGGGGGAACAAGATACCTGTCTTTGACAAATATCCTGTTCCTACTTCCGGGAGCCACAGCCACGGCTTTTGATGTCAGCGCTTGGCTCCCTCCTTCTCCCCCTGTCGCCGGGCCAGTAGGAGAGAGGGACGAAGCCTCTCACATGCATAGTAGGGTTCCCGGCGTGAAACCGTAAGTCTACACTACCGTGTTCCCTTACCCACAATGGGGGTGGAATTAGCTGCGATGCCGACATCGCTGGACTCCAGGACAGGTAAGTGTCCTATTATTAAACACCAGCAGCTACAGTATGTATAGCTGCTGGCTTTTAATTTTTGCAGTGGTGGGCGGACCTCCGCTTTAAGCTGCCTGATTTTTACAATTCCCTTTTTCTTGGTTTAACTGATGCCACTCAGCCAATGTTGTACAACAAAAGTTATCTGTATGATCAAAAAGGCTAGACACATTTCAGCAAAATTCTTGGATCAAATACCCAGAACAAAAGACTAAAGCCTCGTACCCACAATCAGATTTTCGGAGAGATGCATCACTTCCTCTGCCAGTGTTTACATTTTACAGGCATAGGAAGTGACACTGCGGAGGTGCACGGGATTGGCTGGGAGCGGTCACGAGGGGGTGGACAGAAACGAACAGCCGCCCCCTCAAGACGGATTTCCGCCGATCGGACCCCCGACCCGCTAGAAGGCAGGGACGTATATATACGCCCATCTGCCTGTATGTGCCATTCTGTGGACGTACATAGGCGTGCAGTGGGCGTTAAGTGGTTAAAAGAAAAATCGTACAACCAAAATTTTATAGTCTGCACATTCAGCTTTTGTCAAACGAAAAATCGGAATCGGCTGTTGAAAGCACCATACTAACGATCCGAAAATCGACAGATCGTTCTTCCGATTTTGTATTCTCTGTGATTCTAATCATGACCATGTTTATAAGTCAGCCATACTAATATTGACAGAAAAGGCCATCAACTGCCATGTTGCTGAATTGCATTATAAAAATGTATGTTGCTGATGTCTTTATAAACTGAATACTCTTTATATAAACTACTGTACACTATTTTACTAAATGTTACAGTTTATGTCTCATATTGGTGCCAGTCCCCCCTGTAAATAGCAGTATGCTGAAGGCTGAGAGCAATAGAAGGTACTATACTGAGTTCAGGGCCGTCTTTAATATGGTTTGGGCCCTGGGCAAACATTTTTTTTGGGCCCCCCCTTTAGCTTATTTTGGGCCTGGCTGGTTCATATGTATGTGTTTTGGCGGCCCTCATTTGTGCAGCACAGCATTGATTTGAATGGGCTGCCATGCCTTTGTTTCCTGCAGAAAAAAGGTGCATTCAGCATTTTAAAAATCGGTTGCCTTGAAATCCATTCTGCTTTTGCACCATGCTACTTACCTGCAGTTCTTGCACCATGCTACTTACCTGCAGTTCTTGCACACACAAACGCACTGTGTTTTTAAAAGCGTGACCTAAACATCTAAAAATGCAGCGAGTTTGACAGTGCGGGAACTGCAGATAAGTCACAGCAGAATGGGCAGACAGTGCTGTATTTCATTGCTTGATGGGCATAGGTGTGCCGTGTGCTCAGCCTATTACATGAGGCATCAAATGAATGGGCTGCTGTGCCTGCGCAAATGTGGGCCGCCAAAACACATACATGTGAACCAGTCAGGCCTAAAATAAGCCCATCAAGCAGTTAAATACAGACAGTAATGCCATGTGCTCTGAGGCCTCACTCAGCCTGGACTGCAGGTCTGGTCTGTGATTTGGGGAGTTCCTCTATTTTACACATGGCATGGCATGGGGTCCCATGGTGCTAAAGCAGAATGGACAGACGGTGCTGTGACCCCATTCCATGCCATGTGTAAAATACAGGAACTTTTTAAACACTGACCAGTCCTGCAGTGAATCATCAAATATTATAAAGACTTTGGGCACACTCTACAGAAAACTTCTATTTACAATATAGAGTAGCAAACAGTGACATACATTGAAGAGCAAGACATGAAGAAGTCAGCCTCGGGAAGAGCAAACTGGGGATGTTATAAAATCACATTCTAATTCACTTTTATATACAAGCAGCACCCAGTGGCAGGAAGGGAGAAGTGCACGTCTAAAGGGAAACCAGGGGTTTTGTACATTTTAAAACACTGGGAAGGGAAGCAGTACTGTCACCTGGCTGCGTGCCGCTGATGATTTTCAGCCTGATTTGTGGGCAGCACAGGGGCTTAACGGGCGGCAGGGCCGCCATCAGGAATTATGGGGCCCCTTACACAG
Organism: Rana kukunoris; assembly: GCA_029574335.1. Classification (NCBI taxonomy): domain Eukaryota; kingdom Metazoa; phylum Chordata; class Amphibia; order Anura; family Ranidae; genus Rana; species Rana kukunoris. Next base: position 60,052,179 of record CM056053.1, read on the forward strand.
CTTCAGGCATGGGCCCCCTGGAGCAGAGAACGGGGGGGGGGGGGGGGGGTGCTGCCCCCTTAAATTGAGACGCAAAAATATATATAAAAAAAGGGGTGTAGCCATCCGGGGCCCTGGGGACCTCTGGGCCCTTTAATAAAAAGAAAAAAAAGAAATTAAAAATTAATATAAAAATTTTTTTTTTTTTTTTAAAAAAGGGGGTTGCCATCTGGGGACCTCTGGGCCCTTTAATAATTTTTATTTTTTTTATAAAAATAAACTACAAAAAAGGGGGGTTGCCATCCGGGACCTCTGGACCCTTTAATAAAAAAATAAAATAAAATATATTAAAAATAAACACTTATAATCCAGGGCCCTGGGAACCTCTGGGCCCTTTAATAAAAAAAAATATAAACAAAAATAAAAAAATAAACATTTATAAAAAAAATAAAAAAGGGTGTTTGCCACATGGGGCCCTGGGGACCTCTGAGCCCTTTAATTATATATATATAATATATATATATATATATATATATATATATATATATATAAATAAAAAAAAAAAAAAAAAAAATATAAAAAAAAAAAAGGGGGGTTGCCATCCAGGGCCCTGGGGACCTCTGGGTCCTTTAATAATAATAACATTTATATTATATAATATGTATATATATATATATATATTAAAAGAAATATATAAAAACGTTTTTTTTTTTATAAAAAAGGGGGGTCATCATCCGGGGCCCTGGGGAACTACGGGCCCCTGGGGACCTCCAGACCTCTAAAAAAATTTGGCCCTTTAATAAAAAATAAAATAAAAATATATAAAATAAATATATATTTTTATTTAAAAATAAATAAAAAAAGGGGGTTGTCATCTGGGGCCCTGGGGGCCTCCGGGTCCCTGGGGACCCCTAAAAAAAATGGCCCTTTAATAAAAAATAAAAATATATTTTAAAAAATTGGCCGTTTAATAAAAAATAAAATAAAAAATATATAAAATAAATATATTTTTTTTTATTTAAAAATAAATAAAAAAAGGGGGGTTGCCATCTTGGGTCCTGGGGGCCTCCCGGTCCCTGGGGACCCCTAAAAAAAATTGGCCCTTTAATAAAAAATAAAATAAAAATATATAAAATAAATATATTTTTTATTTAAAAATAAAAAAAAGGGGGGGTTGCCATCTTGGGCCCTGGGGGCCTCCGGGCCCCTGGGAACCTCCGGACCACCGGACCCCTAAAAAAAAAAAAAAAAAAAAAAAAAAAATTTTTATTTTTTTTCAAAGGGGGTTGCTTTGGGCCCCCAACAGTGACAGGGCCCTGGGCAGCTGCCCCTGTTTGCCCTATGGTAGAGACGGCCCTGACTGAGTTAAAAATACATACTTGAGTACAATACATTTTTTAAAACCAGACTATAGCAAATCCAATAATTCCAGTCCAATCCAATCCAATAATTATGTAGCCGCACAATTATAAATACCTTTTGGATACCACAAACAGTTCATCCTAACTTACTACTTTTGTGCACCACCCACAATTTGGTCCAATTTGTATACATTCTCCACAAGATTTGGCATTTGCTTGTAAACACTCTGTTCCGCCTACAAAAAAAATATTACATTGTTTACCCTGACACTCAGTCCAACCTAATGCAGTCTCATGCCAATTTAAGGCAAGAGTTTTCTAAAAGCCATTTATATATTTAATTTTTTAATCAGTTCCCCTCTAGTGCAATTTTTATTTTTTTTCACATTTGTTAATGTTCGGCTATAAAATTACCTAAAAGCAGATGCCTTAAAGAATAAAAATATAGTAGATGCAATTCTGTATGTTGCACAATATGTTTGCAACTTAATATCAAATCTTTTTTTTCAAGAAAAAAAATACATATTACATTTTATTGCACACAAAAACAATTTAATTCCTATTGTTTGTACAAAATTAAAGATGAGATAATGTAGAGTAAGTATATACCAAGTATGTCAAGCCTCAAAACTGTGTGTCCCCACAATTACAATAATTTCCCTTCTGAGGGAAGGGAAATGGAAGAAGAGGGGAAGAAAAAGGAAGGGGTCATTTTTAATTAAAAATCTTACGTAATTTTTTTAATTTATTTTTTTATTTGGAGAGAGAGAGAGAAGACGAGGAATAATTATATATTAAAGGATATTTTAAAGATTTTTGTGGTATGTCTACTCTAGGGAATGTATATGTAGTTGGGCATGTAGAAATGTTATTGTAGATGTTTTGTAATGTTATTTATTTAGATGAAAATGATTAAAAAGATTTAAAACAAAACAAAAAAAAAAAAAAACTGTGTGTACCCACAAAATGATGTCATCACCCAAAAATATCAATAGGCAGTGCTTCATATGCTCTTACACCTCATCAGTTTAGAGTAAACCATAAATGATTGCCCCAGATTCAGTCAGATATTTATGGCAATATACTGTGTAACATGTGTAGTGTGTAGTGCTATGCTCCCATTGGGTAGGCGCTATATGTTAAATTCTAGTTGCCTGAGCTGTAGTTTAGTTTAGAATGATCATGCTAAATTGTTGGTTCTGTTTCAGTTCAGCTGGATTGCACAATTTTCCCCTTGACGGTGGGTGTCGCTGTTACCACAGGTCAAGGTTGGAAAGGCAGCAGGCTGGATGCATTGGGTATCTCTTTCCCAGAAGCAGCTCTGGGGGAGTGGTCAATTCACTGTGCATTCTGAGGAGGGGTACTTAAGGGACAGACGCCATTTTGGTGGGGTTAGTTTCCCGATCCTGACCTGATGGCCCTCCTGGCCTCTGGGATGTGTGAGCTGTTTTGTAGCCTCAGGGCCGGCTGGCCCGAGGCCTCGCAACTGAGAGTAGGCCTGGGAGTTTCTGGGGCCTACTAATCCAGGAATGGTGCTTCGCTACCTTACCTACGAAAGGAAGCTGAACCAGTGGGATTCAATTGAAGGATGTTCCTGGGCAAATTTACCTCACTGTGCTGCCGGCCTGGCTGAAAGATTCTTGGCACCGTGAGTCGTGTACTTTATTGGAACTATACAAAGTGTTATGGGTTATGCGATCTTGTGGCAGAAGATCGTGGGACGGCCTGACAACACTTATCAAGTCTGTGGCAGAGACTATAACGAGCTTCGCACCAGCTGCTAGGCCGGTGAGAGTAGGCCTAGCTGGTGGTTGATGAAATCCAGTGTGGAGCTGAGTTAAGTTGTACCCATGATCTGCAAAGCAAAGGTACCCGAGTCTTTCCCTTTCCCTCTACCCCTCTGTTGGAGAACTTTGTTCAATAAAAACCTTAAAAGAGACTTTGGCCCAGATTCATAGAGCAATTACGCCTGTCTAACTGGTGTTAGACAGGAGTAATTTCAAATTTCGCGCGCCGTATCACTAGTTTGAATCCTCAAACCATGATACGGCGGCTTCGGGCTTCGATCCGAGAGGCTTTCGTCTTCGTAAGCCTTCGGATCTACGCTGTGATATTTTTGCGGCCGCTGGGAGGAGTTTGCGTCGTTTTGATGCGTCGGGATATGCAATTGAGTTTTTACGGCGATCCACGAAGATACGAGCGGTCTTCGCAATCGCTTACGTCTATTTTTTTTTACGTACTGTTAGACCAGCTTTTTGCTGGTCTAACGGTGCGTAGCCCATGTTAAGTATGGCCGTCGTTCCCACGTCGAATTTTTATTTTATTTTTATTTTTATTTTTTACGTAAGTCGTTCGGGAATAGAAATGTCCGTAAACGACGCTACTCAAACAACAAATGACGTAACAACGTGATTTCGCGCAATGCACGGCGGGAAATTTGCAAACGGAGCATGCGCAGTTCGATCGCCGCGGGAACGCGCCTATTTTAAATGCTTCACGCCCCCTACTCGCGTAGATGGATTGCGACGGGAGAAATACACTACGCCGCCGTCGTTTACTGGACAAAATCTACCTGGATTCCACGTAGAGCCAGGTAAAAAACGGCGGCGTAGTGTATTTCTGATACGCTACGATAATCTAATTCTAAATGGCCCTTTGTATTTGGTGCAGACATTCTTTTGAACAACTCTTCAACGAGATCCCCTGAAACAAGCGTATGGAACAGTAAGGTAACGGCAGGCCCAAATCCAAACCAGCAGCTCCTTTGGGGGTAGTGCTACAGGTGCAATCGCCATTAATATAAATGTGGCAACCCTGTGAACATGTTTTTGTAGGTGTGTGTAGGGTGACAGGGTTAAAGTGTACTTAAAAAAAAAAGTTTTATTTATTTGTGTGTTGGTCCATGGACATACTGCACATTATAATCTGCATACTTTTTATTGCCTTCTAATTAAATACCCAATTTATACTGCCAGTCCCCTATTTCCTTGATGTAAACAGACCAGGGCACGCATAAGAAAAGATTTGTGTTTTCATGGTCAGTTTGCATCCATGGTCGGGTTTGTTGTATTAAGGTACAGGATGCAGTGCTATCTCCGGTAGAAGGTTTCCCTGTCTGTGTGTGACACCTGCCTGCTATTTTCAAATATAGATTTTATTAATGCCGAACATGGGCCAAAGCATTACAAATAGATACAGCAATACATTCAAAGAGTAATAACGACAAATATTAGAAATGGGGACGAGGAGGGGGGGGGGGGCAAACCTCAAATTTACCATCAGAGAGTAGAGGCAAAATCGGGGTCCAGCATGGTTGCCATAACAACCAACGTATAGCATATCTCTCAGCTAGAACCCCTTAAATAACACCTCAGGGCCGGAGGTCTCCTCCGACAGTGAGACCTCCATATAGTTTCAATCAAAACCCCAAGGCCCCACTCACATCCCCGCCCCCCCACCCGAACCGTGTCTCAGTTGGATCGCTGTCCAAAACTGCAGTTGAAAAGCACCCCCCTCTTCCCTCAGCATGCCCAGTGAGGGCCAACAGTCATTCACTAGGAAGTGTCCTGCTTGTGTGCAGTGTATACTCTGAAAAACATTCCTGGCCTGGGGGGACAGCCCCGGCGGGATTTTTGGATTCCCTGAAATAGGGTATAGGGGAGATTTAGATGTGGGCTAAGCCTGTGTAGAAAGTGCCCTCTTCCCTACTCGGAGCATCGTTCCTATAAGCGGGTGCTTTTTGATATCCGCCGACAGATTTTCATAACACCAGACGGCTCCTTGTAAGGGCACCTGTGTCTGAGACTGTTCGAGATTTGTCCACAATTTCAGGTCGGAACAGCCTGCGAGTACTTCTTCACATCAGGAACCGCAAGCCCCCCCTCCAGCTTTGTTAGGGATAGCAGGGCTTGGGGTAATCTCGGCTTCTTATTTGCCCAGATAAATTGGTAAACTGGCTGCGTGCTTGTTTAAAGAATGCTGCAGGATTATGGATAGGAAGTGCCTGTAATAAATAGAGGAATTTGGGCAGAATACACATTTTAATAATGTTGCAGTGGCCAAACCATGAATGGAGGCCCTTGTGCCAGGAGTCCAGTAAGGTCTGGGTCTTGATCAATAAAGGGGGGAAATTTAGGTTAAAGGTATGTTTAAGGTCAGCCGAAACCCGGGTGCCCGGGTATTTCAAAGAAGTGTCCGTCCACTTGAAATTAAAATTGGATCTTTGGACGGAGGTGGAAAAGATCTGGTTGGCACCAATACACCCCAACAACCTCCTGTGGAACGCGAATGCGGCAGTGGAGCCCGGACGTTTACTGGGCTCCATGCGGCAGCTTCAACGTACTTGGAGGAGGCTAGCCCGAGACGGTCAACTTCAGTCCGATAGCTCCCCGCTGACCTCCTTCCTCTACAACCCTAAAGTGCCAACCAGTCTCACCCACCAGATGTCCTGGCCCTGGGCCTCACGAAACCTATTCCACTTTGGCCATGGACCAAAGTAGGAAGGAAGGGGAGGTTCCTTCCTACCCCACGCTGAAGAAGTCCCGTCCAGGGGACGTAACGACGTACAAGGGGGGAGTGATTGGCGTGACGTCACCCGCGACTGCACACTGCACATTGTGTTTCTGGATACCTGTTGGTTGATCCCTGTCTGCCTGCCTGTATACCTAGCACTCAGTCACGAGTGCTTTTTATGTGAGTTTTTTACCTTTTTTATGCAATAAATTCAGTTATGCTTCAGAGAGCACTAGATTCTTTCTCTATTTTTTTTGCATAATTGTTTGGCGCTGAGTCCATTGATGCCTTAATTAAGTGATCTGCTGCTGGAATACTGGATGACTGAGGAGATCCTTGTCTCTATATGCTGTTCTACCACTGTTGGATTAACTGGATGATTGAGGAGATTCCTGTTTATACATGCTGTTTAACCTTTTCATTAAGGTGAGAGGCCATCCTTACCTTTTTTGGTGGAGGTTTTCTTCTGCTTGCTTCAAACACATTCTGGATTCGGTCCTGCACATTTACATTGGATTATTAAGCACTTATGGACATTTTACACTGTTTTTCTTTGTGGTGTCACTTATGTTATTTATGTAATTATTAATTGTTTGCGCTGCACTTTCTCTGTTTATATGACTATTGGGGTGTTTTATTTGAATTTACCTTCAGTGCTGGCTTGCATTATTATTTTATTATTTTTGTTTTGTTATCTTCTAGCGCTGAATAATTTACTTACTGATTGGCTACATGCAGGAGGTTTAGCACTTTAATTGTACTATCCCTGGCTTCTCTAGTGGGAATAAAGCCTACTTGATCTAAGTGAACTAGCGTTTGTAAATGCCTGGCTAAACGAATCGCCAAAATCTTGGTAAATAGCTTTAGGTCCGTGTTTAGAAGGGAGATCGGCCTGTAGCTGCTGCAAACCAGGGGGTCCTTGTCTTCTTTAGGAATGAGCGTGATATGTGCCCGCAGCGTATCATCGGCGAAAACCGCCGTGTTCCCTAGCTTATTATAGAAGGACACATATGGGGACTCAGGGATGAGAGGAACGTTCTATAGTACTGTGAGGTAAGGCGATCTGGCCCCGGAGCCTTACCCTGTTTAGTTGAGGCCAGAGCCGCCTCCAACTCCTCTGACGTGATGGGGGCATCTAATTCGGCTACAGCTTCCGGTGCCAGTGAAGGCATTTGGGCAGAAGCTAAGTATGCCTCCACCAGGTGCTGCGTTCTGGGAAGGGCTAGTATGTTATATAAATTTGCATAGTACTTCTTAAAGATATTAGCTATGTGTTGTGGTAGGCTGACTTTCACGTCCGCTACCGTCTTAATGTAGGGGGCGTAAGTTTGCGTTTTCAAGTCTGCGACCACCCTGGCCAGGATCTGCCCACACATATTTCCCGACTCGTAAGATACGAGACAACATTTCTGTAGCGCAGCTTTGGCCCTGTAATTGAGGAGTTCGTTAATTTTGGACCAAATGGAGGTCAGTTCCGCCTCCCCTTGGGGGTCAGGGGAGCTTTTATATCGTATGTCAGCATCATGGAGATCTACTAACAGCATTTTCAGCTTTCCCTTTTAATGCGTGAGCCGTGTTTTATTAAAAATACCCCTGACCACCACCTTGTGCGCCTCCCACACTGCCCCAGGGGTGCAGTCCACCTCCGTGTTTGTTTGGAAATAGAATCCTAGTTCCCTGTTAACCTCTTCCAGCACTTCTGGGTTCTGTAGGAGGCTTTCGTTTAACCACCAAAAGCGATTCCTGCGTAAGTGTTAATTAGTGATGAGCGGAATACGCCATATTCGATTTCGCGATATTTCGCGAATATTTCGAAGAATATTCGCGAATATTCGTTAATATCGAATATTCGTGATATTTTATAAAAAAAAAAATTGCGAAATTTCGCAATTTTTTTTTGGATAAAATATCACGAATATTCTATATTTACGAATATTCGCTATATTTTATAAAAAAAAAAATAGCGAAATTTCGCATATGCGAAAGCGAAAATGATTGCGAAATTTCGCTATTTTTTTTTTGGATAAAATATAGCGAATATTCGTAAATATCGAATATTCGTGATATTTTATAAAAAATAAAAAAAAATTGCGAAATTTCGCAATTTTTTTTTATTTTTATAAAATATCAGGAATATTCGATATTTACGAATATTCGCTATATTTTATATAAAAAAAATGTGAAATTTCGCTAGTGCGAATGCGAAATTGATTGCGAAATTGATTGCGAAATTTGAAAAAATACGAATATTCGAAATAGCGAATATTCGCCGCGATATTCGAGTTATTCGCGTATACTCGAATATGCAATATTCGTAGCGAATATTCGCAAAGCGAATATTCGTGAGCAACACTAGTGTTGATCAGAGAGCTTATAGGTCAAGATAATAGGGGCGTGGTCGGACCAAGTCCGAAGACCTATGGAGGAATTCAGCACTGCATGTAGTTGACCGTGTGGTATGAGGAAATAGTCTAACCTGGAGTATAATTTGTGGGGAGGGGAGTAGAACCTATAATTTCGCTGTCCGGAGTGCTGGAGACACCATACGTCGATCAATTGTGCGTCATGGAGGTCCCTGACTATTTGTTTGCGGGTTTTTGACAACAGAGAGGATGTTCCTATTCAGAAGGGCCCGGCATTCTGCAACCGAGCGTGGCAACCCCGTTGATGACACCCTCGAGACCCGGAGATGCAGATGAGATGTGGGCGATTCTATGGTCCCTCCCTCCCTAGGGAGTCAGACTCCACTGATGCAGCTGGGGACGTCATCTGGCTCCCCATAGCCCGCGTCCCACTCGTCTCCCCACGTGCTTCCGCCATCTTAGATCCAGGGGGGGTGAGCCGTGTCTGAATCAAAAATTGATCAATAGCTCCTCCGAGATCCTCCGGCTTCACCACCTAAGACTTCCCCATCGTTCTCTTCTTTGAGTACATTCCAGGGGCAACGTAGTGGGATATTAGAGCGAGATAGACCCAGCAGGTCGGGAGCTCAAAGACAAAGCGTCCTCACACGGCCATGTCCAGGCCACGCCCCCCTGCCTGCTATTTAGAAGGGGACTTGGGAACGACCAATGTGCTCATGTGATCAAGTAGTGAAAAAAAAAACGTTTATAAAAGGACTGTATTTAAACAAAAGCAAGTTCTAATATAGAATGACAGCAGAAATAAGACCAAGTGGTCCATTGAGTCTGCCCCTTTTAAATTTATATATATAGTATGGCCCGGATTTACGTAGGACTTACGCCAACGTATCTCGCCTTCACCTCTGCTGCTGCTCCTCACATGCACACCCAGGCCAGAGCCGGGCTGGAAAGAATCCCGATCAACTGACTTCTTCCAAATAAATAGCTTATCCCAGCATGCAAAGCACCCAAAGGAAGCTCCTGCTAATTAGCTGAGACGACATATCTACTCATAACCTAAATTCACTGTAATATAACATCCTAATTCCAAAGGCAAGACTAGAGGTAGACTACAAAAACCACACCAGATTAGGAAGGAAACCAGTGGACTACAAATTAGCCAGGTTAGTTACCACCTAGCACAACTAAATTTACTAGCAGCCCTGTTTAGGTCAAGGGTGTTACATAAAACTGGGTACATACATATCAAAATTTACACCTTTGTGTAGCCCTCCCTGTTAGACAATCTAACAATCATCTTCTGTCGAAGAGGGCTGTCAGAATAAAAGGTCCAGGCTGGGGGGATTCCTGCATCCACATCACTTGTGTGGATGTAAGAATATAGATTATTTTTTATTTTTCATTTAGCCCACTGGATGAACGGAAAAAAAACAAAAGCCTTAGTGTACCCAGTTTAAGATTATTTTGAGGGGCATGGTCTGGACACTTCTTAGGAGCTTTTGGCCTGAGAGCACCTAAAGCCCGTCAAAACACGGTGATTTACCGGTATGAACTCGGCCAAGAAACACAGGACAAGGGCAGCAACGCGAGGGACACCCTTGGGTGGAAAAACGGGAGAGAAGCAACGTTATTACGGCCTGTTCCAGGAGAAATACCCGGGAGCCAGAGCTACGGCGCCACGAGCCCTAGAACGTGGAGCACAGCAGACAGCCCAATCTCCTAGCACCGGAGCTTGATTGCCTACGGCATCTACCTCCCACCCAGCGCTCTCCGATCCAGAGCAGACCACTAGCCGGGCTAGTATGGAGGAGGACCACCACCCTAAGGCCCCCATGCTGGATCAAGATATCCAAGCCCTATTGCAGGCCCTCCCGACACGCACAGATATCGGGGGGATCATCCTCCGGCTGGAGGAGACTCACCGGAGGGATATCCAAGAAGTGAGAGGGGAGGTTTCTACAATGACGGAGAGGATCTCGGCAGGTGAGACCTCAGTGACATCTCTGGAGGCACGTGTATCGGCGCTGGAGAGTTCCAGGGACCAGAGCCGGGACACCGCCATCTCCCTCCAGCTTCACATGGAGGAGATCGAGGACAGGAGCCGCCGAAATAATCTGCGCCTGAGGGGGCTGCCAGAGAGCGTGTTAGTTGAAGACCTGGACGACGCGGTGAGAGACATCTTCCGAGAGGTCCTGGAGGAGCCAGAGGCGGAGATTCTGTTAGACAGGGCACACAGAACCTTAGGCCCTTGGCCTACTGATCTGCTGAGGCTGCGGGACATGGTGTGTAGACTTTACCGCTACACCCAGGAGGAGGCCATCTTACGCCGTGCCTGGGACCATGGAGAGGTGGAGAAGGGGGACACGCAAGTCAAGATCCTTCCGGACCTATCGAGGGTGACGCTACGCCGAAGAGCACTCCTGAGACCCAGGCAAAAGGGACTGACCTATCGTTGGGGTTCCTGGTGTCGGTCCTCTTCCGCGGACAACCCGGCACCTTCAACCTGCAGACCGCAGCAGATCTACCGGCCTTGTTTGAATTTCTAGAGGCCGACCCCGTTCCGGTCCCCGATTGGCTACAGCTGCTCCCGCGTTTTGCTGGTAGTTTCGGCCCGCCGGCTCAGCGCGGCCCCGTGCCGCCCCGCCGGCAGAGAGGGAGGAGGAGGAATCATTCAGCTTTGCGAGAGGAACCACATGAGTAGGCCTCCCTCCCTCGACTTCCCCCCTGTGGTTGCCACCCCCCGTCTTTCCCGCTGCGGCCCGCACCTGACTTGGAACCCCCCCGTGGAGTCCTGATTCACCTTCGGGGAGTGCATCTGTGGCGGGTGACATGACCAATTTAGGGGCCTGCCCCGCTGGCTTTTCCGCCCCCCTTCCCCACTTTGCTTTTTTGGTGCCCCACTACCCCGGACCTGGAGCCTGACTTGTACCACCCTCTCGCCCCTCCGGAGAGAGGGCGACGCACGGGTTGGCACCAGAGACGCTTGGCGGAAGACCGGGGACGACCAACTCCTGGACACCCACATGTGGTCCACCTATGCCCGGCCTGGCTGCAGGATGATTATGCCTGCACACCTCAGGTACAATAGATGGCTGGGAGGGGCACCCCTAGTCCCAAGGGACTGGGATAGGACTGTGGCTGTATTGGGGTGGTGCTGTGGGGGGTGGGGGGTTGGAGACGCTTGGGAGGTTTTCCCCCGGGTGGATTTTGGCGGCATCCTGCCTGCCCCCCCCCTGGGTTTCTTACGTAGTTTAACTCCCTGGGATGGGGAGCTCCTTTAGCTGGGGTCCTGGTGTTGGACCGGTCCGTAGGGATGGGAGAGGCGGTTGGGTCACTGTTGTATTGTATTGAGTTGAAGGGGGGTTGTCATGTAATGTGATGTTTGTTCTCCTCAAACCTGCACTTGTTTTGCACTGTTCTGGATTCAATGTTCCTGTTATCAATACTGATAGCTGTTTAAACTTATTGTCCTGTTGCTGTTACTGTAAGATATCTACCCTTACTGTGCCTTTTTGTACCACCGGTATACTCCTTTTAGCTATGCATATATGCCGGGAGTGGGTGGGTGAGGGTAGGGGGTTTGCTCCTTGGCTCTGTTCACCTATCACCCCGAGTAGGAAGGTGCTCCATACCCCGGGGTTTCTTTTGGGGACCCCGGTGAGTACCACTGCCATTTAGGCGCTCTTAGTCCTCCTTTTAGCTACACACACTCTAGTGATAGATCTTTCTATTCCTTGCTACTCTTATCCTCTTGTCCTCCCCCCGGCCACCCCCCCTCCTTCCCTACCCAGCCACCCCCCCCTCCTCCCCTACCCAGCCACCCCCTCCCCCCTCTGTTGCCCCCACGGAGGTGCGACCATGGACCTACTTAATATACTTTCGCTGAATGCGAAGGGTCTGAATACACCTAAAAAGAGGAGGATATTGCTCCATGACATGCTCTGCTCGAGGGTGGACATAGTAATGTTGCAAGAGACCCATTTCAAAGACCTCAAAATGCCATTAATTAAGAACAGATAATTTCCCCTTGCATATCACTCAGCCTATACAGAGGCCAAATCCAGAGGCGTTAGTATCCTTATCTCGGCAAGGGTTCCCTGGAAATTGATAGATTCGCAGACAGACAGTGAGGGCCACTTCCTGTTTTTGAAGGGATCCATTGGGGATAGGAAAATGACACTGACTAACCTATACGCCCCCAACATGCACCAGGACATGTTTCTTAAGCGGCAAGTGGAAAGGCTCCTGCAGTATTCTGAGGGGCAGCTTGTGGTGGTGCCCCTGTCCCCGACAGAAGACACATCCTCGGGTACGTCAACACTCACTCAGGATGCACGCAAACGTATCGATGCGACGTTGCATGCAGCACAACTGATCGACGCTTGGCGACTTTTTCATCCAGGGGAGCGAGACTACTCCTTTTTCTCCAAGCCGCATCAGACGTACTCGCGTATCGATTACTTTTTAGTCCCCCACAGCCAACTTCACGCGATTAAGGACACCTCGATCGGGTCGATAACATGGTCGAACCATGCCCCGGTCATGATGACGTATGCCCTGTCCGAAGCCCAGACTGCCCAACACCCGGTGTGGAGGCTCAATGACAGCTTACTCCAGAACCCAGAAGAGCTGACAGACGTGATCACATAGATTGGCCATTATTTCACAGCCAATGCGATGGCAGTCTGATATGGGAGGCCCATAAGGCCGTAATCAGGGACGTGCTCATTAAGCATGGGGCCAGACTGAAACAGGCGCGGACTGCACAACTGAACGCTCTCATCGTTTGACTGTAGGCCCTTGAGACCTCCCACGAGGCTGCCCCGACCAGACAACTAGGGATTGAGCTTGACGTGACCAGAGCACAGATCATTGACATACTACAATTTAATGCAAGGGCAGCCTTGCAAGTCTGTAGGAGGAAGGGATATGAGTCGGGAAACAAATGTGGCAGACTCTAGGCTCAGTCTCTGCAGACTCAACGCCAAGTGTCGTACATCCCCCACGTGGTCCCTCCGGCGGGACAGAAGGTTTCGTTGCCTCGACTGATAGCACGGGAGTTTAGAGGTTTCTATAACTCTGTACAACCGGCAGACGCCGACACCAGTGGGGGATCCCACGGTGGAGTACCTTGAGCAATCTCACATGCCGGTCCTGTCGGAAGAGACCCGACATCCTCTGGAAGAACCTATCACTCTAACCGAACTACAGCTCACACTTAGGTAAAACTGTACAGTTCCCAGGAGGCCGGTCAGCTGTTGCATGTTGATACCCTACAAGCACAAATTTCTGTAATATCCAAAGATGGCAAGGACCCGTCCCAGTGCGGAGTTACTGGCCGATCTCTCTCCTCAATACAGATCTCAAGTTATTTATGAAGATCCTGGCCTCCAGGTTACAGCAACATCTACCTGGGTTGGTGCACCTGGACCGGTGGGGTTTGTCCCGGCCAGAGAGGCTAGGGACAATAGCACCAAAGTCCTCAACCTGTTACACATCGCGTCCAGAGGCAAGATGCCTTGTATCCTCCTGGGGACGGACGCCGAGAAGGCGTTTGACCGAGTGAGCTGGGGGTTCTTATTCGCGACATGGAAGCATATAGGTCTCGGGTCTCGAATGCTGCGCTGGGTGGCGGCGGCATGCGCAAACCCAACAGCCAGGGTCAGGGCGAATGGAGTGCTGTCTGAGCCATTCTCGATTTCCAACGGGACTAGGCAGGGGTGCCCGCTTTCGCCCCTACTCTTCGCACTGACCCTGGAACCATTCCTGTGCCACGTGCGCCTGCACCCGGGGATCTCCGGGGTGCCAGTGGGGGGGGGGGGGACGCAGCACAAGATATCTGCGTATGCAGATGACTTAATGTTTAAAATCACAAAGCCTTTTACTTTGCTGCAGAACCTCCTGAAGGAATTTGAGACGTATGGCCAACTCTCCAACTTAAAGGTAAACTTTTCAAAGTCGGAAGGAATTTGAGACGTATGTATGGCCAACTCTCCAACTTAAAGATAAACTTTTCCAAGTCGGAGGCCATGGGGGTGGGGGCCCCTTCTGCCCAACTGACGAGACCCAAAAGCAGCTTCAATTTAAAATGGACAGACACAGCCCTGAAGTACCTGGGCACGCATATACCAGCGTTTCTCTCCTGGCCATTTCAGCTAAACTTTCCCCCACTTTTGAAGAGGGTGCAGAAGCTACTGGACGAATGGAGCAACGGCCTTCACTGGTGGCTGGGTTGTTGCAACATTTTGAAGATGACGATTCTGCCTAAGTTTTTGTACCTTGTGCAGGCCCTCCCAATAGCTATCCCGGGCACCTTTTTAAAGCAGGTACACTCCGCCCTTACCAGATTCCTTTTGGCCTGGGAAAAACCTGCATCTGAACTGCTGTATGCTCGCACGCCCGAAGCTCCATGGTGTTATAGCTATGCCGGAAATCCGTATGTACTACCGGGCCGCCCACCTTAACAGACTCCTAGACTGGTGCCGACATTCCGACATTAAGCTCTGGACCCGAATTGAGCAGGCCCAGAGCCTGATACCGCTCCACAGGGCCCCATGGTGTCAATCAACCTTGCCACCCGATTTGCGTTGGCATCCCTTCATAGGCACGACCACTCAAATCTGCGCGCAGCTGCTGACTGAGTCTCGTCTCTAGACCCGCACAACTCTCCCCTGATATTGGTGATAGGCCATCCCCTATTCCCCCTAGGGTTAAGTGACCGGAGATTCCTTGAACTACGGGACGCTGGGTTATATCAGGCATCACACTTCAGCGCGGGAGATGGGTGGAAGGTTGCAGCAGAACATATGGACCCCGCTGGCCCTTTTGGACTGGACTAGATGAGGGCCCTGCAGCTCAGCCATTTTCTGGACAGCTTGCCACCACCGGACAGCGTGTCTCCCCCACCCACAGCATTTGAAAAACTCTGTACAGCGACCGGGACGCTCCCCCACGCGCATTCCCTGACATACAATATGCTGATCACGCCGCCAGCGGACGACCCAATCTCATGTATTGCCAAATGGGAAAGAGACCTTAATTGCCAATTCACCAGCAACATGATACAACACATACTCACCTTTACACATAAGTCCTCGCTGAGTTCTAGGGAGGTCCGACGCATAACTCAGAAGTTCACAGACTGTGTGTTGGGAGACGATTCGGCTTTTTTCTTGCTACATGCGGCGGCCATCCCAGCTAAGACCTATAGGAAATCAGGAAATCAGTAGTGCGGCACCTGCTAGATGCGGCTAAGGCCTGCATTCCCCTGTGCTGGAAGTCTCTGCGCCCCCCAACGGTGGCCCAGTGGCTCAGGAAAGTGGACAATATTGGTCTAATGGAGTACCTGATCCTCACTAGTCAGCATAGACAGGAGCCTTACAAAGAGACCTGGCAACTATGGAATATATTCAGGTACTATGAGGAGGGACGGAACCTTAGGCCGCGTACACACGATCAAATCTATCTGCTAAAAACAATCTGACAGACCGTCTCAGCAGACAGATTCGATCGTGTGTACGGGCAAACAGACGGATTTGGCCAGCCGACAGATTTCATAGCATGCTTTGAAATCTGTCGGCTGGGAACCCGTCGGCCCGATATGTCTGCTGGTTAGTACGCTAACCAGCAGACATATCTGCCCGCACATGCGTCGAATGGATTCGACGCATGCGCGGAAGTGTTTTACTTCCTGGCGCGGTGACGTAGCGGCGTCAACGTCACCGCCATGTCACCGACGCGTCAGCGCGCTGTCTGCCGGCAGGGATTTTGGTTTGATCGTGTGTACACGATCAAACCAATACATCCCAGCAGACAGATTTGTTCAAATCGGTCTGTCCGACCGATTTGAACAAATCTATTTGCTCGTGTGTACGGGTCCTCAGAGGAGAAGTTCAGGACGTGAGTGAGGTCAGCCCACGAGCAAATTCCCCGGCTTCTGGAAGTTAGGACCCAGGGGCGGAATTAGAGCTCACTGGGCCCTGAGGGATCTTGTGCAGAGACCCATGACTCCCACTCCCTACCCCTTCCTACAGCCCCCCTCCCCCCTCCTGCTTCCAAGGATACCCCCCTTCTTCTTTCCTCTCTTTCTGGCCGGGAGCGGTTCTCGGCCCTCTCCCTACCCTGACTTTTCACCCTTCGCTCTGTTTCTCTTTCTTTCTCTGAATTTAACTTTAGAAAATGCAGAGTCGGCTGGCCCCTGCGGGCCTGGGCATAGACCTTACTGAATAAAATGGGTGAAGCCTCAGCTGCACGGGTGCATGCTCACTTACGTTCACCATGGTGGGGCCCTCGCGGTGATCTCAGACAATGCTATACCTGGCTTTGATTTAAGGTGGCGTGCAATGCAAACCTGTACATGTTTTTGTATATTGTTACCTGCTTTCCCATGTATGTGTGATTATATGGTGTTGGGGTCTGTGTGGGCCGTTTTTTTCTCTGTTTGAATAAATAAAAAATAAAAATAAAGATTATTTTGAACTTTAGTACTGCTAGTTGCAGACCACGTGTTCTTGATCTTGGCTTCATATTAAAAATACTGCCTTCCTGCGAAGGAAGGGACATAGACTCATAAGGAGGGTGTTGTTTTCCTCCAGGTCTCAAGGTAGTCTTAGGGTTCCCAAACTTTGGCTTACCATGCAGCTCAGTTAACACCATTATCTGTTATTATAGAAGAGAGAACCCCAAATTTCTCGTCGAATGACACAGTAAAGCAATTTGAAAAGACTTGAGATTCTTGGGCCTAAAATGTGCAAATCCAGCTGACTTCCCATCCCTCTGCAGATCCAGTTTTCAATGCAGATCTCTAGGTCTACCTTTTCTTCTCCTTTTCTTTACTTTCCTCTCTCTCGGGTTCTCCTTTCTATTTTAACTGTTGTAGGGTATTGACCTCATGGTTCTTATCATCAACATGGATTATTTTATATTACGTTAACTATACATTTAGGGGGATTCAGGGATAAGGGATTCCTCTTAGTCTCTGTACCCACAAGGCACAAGGACAGATGGATGCCTCCTTTCAGTTTCCAAGCAATACCCTCCAGTGATACCATACAGATCTATGGCAGACAACTTCCCCCAGTCAGCTTCTTCTTTATCACCAGGGTTTCACATCCAGGCCCTCAGGTCAGCAACCTGAGGCCTCACAACAGCAGACATACATCAACTTTAACTTGGAGGGCAGCGTGCCCCCCTCAGACTGGACTTCTCCACTCTGGGACAAGACCCAGAGCTCTGTGTGCTGCTAGAATAAATACAGGGCCAGATTCTCATAGAATTCCGGCGGCGTAGCGTAAGGCAGTTACACTACGCCGCCGCATCGTACTAGAGCAAGTGCTTTAATCTCAAAGCACTTGCTCCGTAGTTTTTGCTTGCATCGCGTAAATCGCCCAGCGTAAACCCGCGCAATTCAAATGGGGCGGCTTATATTTAAATTAAGCGCGCCCCCGCGTCGAACGAACTGCGCATTCGCGCCGGCCAGGGATAAAGCCCAGTGCGCATGCTCCAGCTCACGTCGGAAAGCGTTGTTGAAACCGACGTCAAAACGACGTGAGCGTCATTTACGCAACTCCCTATTCGCGAACGAGTTAGTAAAACAACGTAAGCGACGGAAAAAGCCGACGCTGACCCGACGCCATACTTAACATGGCATCCGACGGCACCCGACGGTACTTCGTAAGGTTACTCCACATAGAAGCTGGGGTAACCTTACGTGGACGAAAACGACGTACGTGACGACAGGGCGGCGTAAAAGCGATCGGGAATTGGCGTACTACCTCATTTGCATATGCAAATGAGAAACCAACGTAAAGGCCACCTAGTGGCCGGAGTTGTCATTACAACTACGATCCGCAAGTGTAATGGTTTTACACTTGTCGGATGTAGAAGCGTATCTATGCAAAAGTGATGCTAAGCATCACGCGCATAGATACGAGACAAAAAAAACGACGATACGACGGGGTATCTGAGATACTCCGTCGTAACGCCGCTGAGAATCTGGCCCACAGTCTCCAAGCATGCCTTCAGAGCCTGCCTCTCTGGGATAGGTTGAGCCTGTATCAATATTCATGCTGTCATCTGCATAGCTCCACATCTATCATCCACAAACTTCTCAAGTTACCTTGATACAGAGGGAGCTGTCTAGCAGACTGGCCACAGTAGAGCACACAGAGCAGACCTAGCTAATCAATCACAGCTCCCGGGGTACAGTAAGCCAAACTACGCTTTTACATTACAGATATTTACAGCAACAACATCTACTGTGTGGCAACTAAATCTTCCTATAAAAAACACACATTAACACTTATCTAACTATCCTAGCACCTACCTAGGATAGTGCTACAGACATCAGAGGTCTTTAAAACTCCTAGTTTATCTCCCCTACCCTCAAATGCCGCTAAACAAGCACAGATTGTGCTTCATTAGCTGCTTCACCAGCCACAGCAGCTAAAGAATGACAGCTCTGGAACCGGGAAAGCACAAAGCTGAGTGCTTCGGACTTCATTGACAGCAGAGATGATTAGGGGGAACATATATTCTACGATCCTCTCTTGCTTATCATCCTGATATCACTTGATGTTGTGCTGGGTGGCGAACTTCAGGACCACAAAGGGAAATAGGGTCTGGCAGGGAGCACCACACTACCTACAATGAAAAAGTAATTGGGCCACTCTACAGCCACCCAGATCACTTTTACTTGATAGTCAGGTGCCATTTTTAAACCCCTTCACCCTTCACACCAAAGTGCAAAGTGCTTAAAATAAATTGCAGCAACAAGATTGCTCCCTATACTGCTGCATCACACATGACCGGTTTTCATGACAAGAAAAATGCAATTTTTTAAATTGGTTGGTAAAACGGTTGTGTATAGACTCCAGAGCATTTTTCTCTATGAGAAAAATGGGCATTAACATTTTAGAACAAGCTCTATTTTTTCTCGTTGTCGTTTTTTCTCGTTGTGAAAAACGGTCATGTGTACGCTTTAACAACGGGGAAAAAAACGTGCATACTCAGAAGCAACTTATGAGATGGGAAATTAGCATAATCAGCCCAAAGGGCGGCGCCATTCGAATGGAACGTCCCCTTTATAGTGCCGTCGTACGTGCTGTACGTCACCGCGCTTTGCTCGAGCATTTTTTATCATGATCGTGTGTATGCAAGGCAGGCCTGAGAGGAATCACGTTGAGAAAAACTTAGGGTGCCATTCAATATAAGATAATAGAATGCAGTCACAAAAATGTATCAAATGAGGGACTAGAATTTTCTGGAAAGAGAAATATTTATCTAATATCAGAACATTTCCAAGGAACGCAAGGCAAAGCGCCAAAGTGTTTTTTAAAAAAAAGTCTACACAAAAAAAGTCATACTCACTTTGCTGAGCATTGCTATATAAAAATGAAACAAGACACAGCCCCATGAAGATGAGTTTATATGCCATCTGTAAAGAAACAATATACTTTCATTAATGGCTTAAATTGCTGAAAGGTTTCAAACTATCCATACATCAGTCCAACTTTCCACAGATTTGATATTTTAGATGAGCAAAAATATACCAAATTCTGTTTAAGATGAGGGCCCACCTAAACAATTATATTCTAGGCATTCACACAACACAGCTAGTGGTACATTTTCCCACCACTTGCTGTTATTACTGGTAAAAAAGCAAGTGTTTCAAGACTTCTTATTATCATCTGTTATGTCCCGTACACACGGTCGGAATTTCCATCGAAATTTCCGTCGGAAATTCCAACGGACTTAGAAAGAAAACATTTCCTTTTCGGAAATTCCATTCGTTTGTATTGAATTCCAACGAAGAAAAAAAACATGCATGCTTGGATACAATTTGACGCATGCTCGGAAGCAGGGAACTTCATTTTTCTAGGCTCGTCGTAGTGTTGTAATTCACTGCGTTTTTAAAGGTCGGAATTTGGTGTGTCCGTGTGTGTGCAAGACAGCTTGAGGAGAATTCCATCGGAAAAAACGCCTGAGTTTATTCCGACAGAAAAAACGATCATGTGTACGAGGCATTAGACCTTGTACAGTATAACCCTCTCATCTTCTGAATGTGTCTAATTGCTTCCTGTGCTGCTCTAGGTCTCAGCCCTCATTTCTCCTTCCTCCTCCTTACATGTAGTTGCGGGTGGGGGGAGAAGGATAATATTATGGAGTCATTTTAACTCGTAGTCTGCGAAAGCTTAGGGCTCAGGCGGTGTACACACGACCCAGAAACTCGTTGGGCGAAACACATCGTTTTCCCCGTCGAGTTCCTTGTTCGGCAGTCAAAAAACTTGTCGAGCCAAATTTTCCCATTGCCCATCGAGGAAATAGAGAAAATGCTCTCTTTTTGGCTCGACGAGTTCCTCGGCGGGTTTCTTGGCGAAAAGTGTACACACGACCGGTTTCCTCGGCAGAATACGTCTCCCATCGAGTTTCTTGCTGAATTCTGCCGAGGAAACCGGTCGTGTGTACGCGCCCTTATGCACACAGGAGGTTTTTACAACTGCTGTTAGGGGGCATCTGATATTTTTTTTTGCAGCTTAAAAACTCCTTTTCATGTTATTTTTTGACCTCATGCACACACAGGCTTTTAGGAGCTATAAGTGGTATAGGTGTTTTCAAGCTGTAAAATAAACCCAGGGCCAGTGCATTCTGAGGACCAGCGTTAGAGCTGTAAAAATGGCTGATGCTGGTAAAGGCTGCTAAACACATTTTGTTGTAGCTACACAATTCTTGATTACCAGTTCTCTATCCTTAGAAATTCAACACTAGATGTATTGCAGACACATGCCAGCCATGTAAATAAGCTCTGAAAAAATTCAGCACTCACCAAGTTAGATTTTGTTCTATGCGGTTATGTGCTGCCTGTAGGGCAACGTATTCATTTCAATGGACTGCGCTATCCGCCGGAAACACTAGGAAAGATGTCCCTGACCCTTGTCACGCCAATCTACAAGGTTTGATGTGTGAAAATCGTGCACATTTGCTGGTGCATGGGGGTGCTATTAGAAATTTCATATTTGGTAAATGTTTGGTGAAGTTTGTATTCAAATGTTCAAAGCTTTATTTTGCCTTGATTTTTTTTTTGTAGACTCCCTCCCTTATCCTAACACATACTGTATCTCCAAAAAGAAACATCTCTCTTTTACATACAACATACAACTTAATTTCTCTAGAATTGTCCCTTACTGTTCTTCCCTCTCGCCACCAGGGCACTACTCCTGGGAGTTTTACTTTGCACCCCATACTACTGATCTGAGATTACCATTTAGGCTCATTATCTACTCTAGTCTCTCGACCAAATACTATAAGTCTCTCACTTTCGAGTCTCTCAGTGGTGTTCAGTTAACAAAAGTCACCATCCGGTACCCCTTTATGTAATTCCTTCACAACCACTGAGCCTCCACATAATATCCACTTTCCCATCACAAACATGTCTACCCCCTTTTCATATACCACATACTGTAAATCCAAATTTTTCTTTGTGCTCAGAGCCTGCCCCTGGATAGTAACCAGCGCCCCCACCCCAACCCTGGCGACCTGAGGTGTGCCGTGGTCGCCCGTGTAGGTACACCTAAAAGAGGGCATACCCTATGAAGAAGTGGTTAAAATGTGGGCCGGGTGGGTGGGCACCCGGAAATCGAGCCGACGCCTGCTGGGAGAAGAGGGGAGGCATAAGAAGCCCCACGCTCCTCCCACAAACCCAGGCAAGCCAATGGCTAGCCTTACACTTATCAAATCCACATACATTTTTCACCAATCTCAACAAAATTCCCAATGTCTCAAAAAAAATTAATCAACAGAATCTTTGTGTGACTTCATGATTCTTCCATTAAACATAAGTCAACATTTATAATCCACTCTTTCCTTGTGGGAACATTCTGTGAATACCAATATTTTGAAATAAGCGCTTTAGCTGCATTTAGTAAATAAGGTATTTACAAACTTAAATTGTTATTTTCATAAAGTAATTATTTTATTATCATGGTTCTTTTTCCTCCTCTCCTCAATAGACCCTTAACTAAAACTCTGCTATTTCCACCCTGCTGATTCTTTCCAATCACTGAATTCCTTATTTTATATATTTTATTACAGATGTTTATATAGCAGTGAGAATTTACACACCTCTTTACATACTATGGGCCAGATTCACATAGAATCTGCGGCGGCGTAGCGTAAGCCATTTACACTACGCCGCCGCAACTTAATGGAGCAAGTTCCGTATTCCCAAAGCACTTGCTCCTTAGTTTGCGGCGGCATAGTGTAAATGGCCCTGCGTATCCCCGCGTAATTCAAAGGGGGGCGGCTTGTATTTAAATTGAGCGCGCCCCTTGCGTCGATCGAACTGCGCATGCGCCGGCCGGGAAAAAAGCCCAGTGCGCATGCTCCAGCTCACGTCGGAAAGCGTCGTTGAAATCGACATCAAAACGACGTGATTGTCACCTACGCAATGCCCTATTCGCGAACGACTTAGTAAAACGACGTAACTGACGGAAAAAGACGACGCTGACCCGACGCCATACTTAACATGGCAACGACGGAACTTCGTAAACCTACCCCTCATATAGCAGGGGTAGGTTTACGCTTACGGAAACAACGTAAACGACGACGGGGCAGCGTAAAAACGTTCGGGAATCGGCGTATTAGGCTCATTTGCATAGGCAAATGAGAAAACAACGTAAAGGCCACCTAGCGGGCAGAAAAGTAATTACATCTATGATCCGACGGTGTAAGTGTTTTACACCTGTCGGATCTTCACTTTATCTATGCGTAAGTGATTCTAGGAATCACACGCATAGATACCCAGTAAAAAAAACAGAGATATGACGGTGTTTCCTGTGATACACCGTCGTATCTCTTTTGAGAATCTGGCCCTATACATTTAAATCAGTTCCTGCCCTCAAGGAGCTTGCAATCTAATTTCTCCATTTCACATGCATACATACAAATACTAGGGCCATTTCACTTACCGTCATGTCTTTGGAGTGTGAGTGGAAACCGTTGTACCCTGATGAAACCCACAGAAGCAGAGCAAAATCGTGCAAACTGCAAGCAGATGATGTCCTTGTTGGGATTTAGACCAATGCAGTAAGACAGATATGCCAACCACTACACCACCGAGCTTCTGACTGCCTTGTCATTCTGTTTACCCACTGGTACAGGTAGCCACAGCTAGCTAAAATGAAGTCACTTTAGTGGAGCATACTACATAGCTAATCCTCCTCCCAGCCCCCATGTGACAGTATTTGGGTCTGGTTGTGGAAATTTTAAAGTCCTGTTGTCCTTAGGGAAAAGAAGCCTGTGAAAGATGTTGCATGAGAAA
The DNA here is from genome assembly GCA_029574335.1 of Rana kukunoris. Classification (NCBI taxonomy): domain Eukaryota; kingdom Metazoa; phylum Chordata; class Amphibia; order Anura; family Ranidae; genus Rana; species Rana kukunoris. The sequence continues at coordinate 60,075,710 of CM056053.1, forward strand.
CATATCGACATCAAGATCTTTTATGGGAATATTTCTGTCTTATTCCAAGATCAGTCTGTTTTTATACAATCTTGAGAAATAAATGACTCATTGGTCAAGAATAACTAAGGTGGTCAGCGAAGTATCTAGTGTGTCTGACAAACATTATTCAATTTCTGATGAGCTGGGTATACACTAGTAGAATTTCATTCAACATTTTTAAAATTTACAATTGTTAACCTTCTTGGGGAGGGGAAAATAAAAAGAGGTAACTTTTTTTGGTTCGGTGAATGTTATTGCCCTCGTATGTTCGTGTACCTTTATGGATACTTTTATATATGAATTTTGGCACTGTCTGTAACCTCTGTTTTCTGGTAATAAAAAAAAAAATCAATAAAAGAATTGACCCTCAAAACAGATTTGATACTCCTCCTGACTATGGGGATACCACATGTGTAAGACCTTTTTAATGTTTGGAATGATTATGTACTCGACATTGCAACCTGTGTATCACAAAAATGAACCAGCATTGTATATAAACAATGTACTAAAATGGTCGCCTTTGTATGAGTGGTCAGTAAATACAGTCTAGTGTAGCATTACCTACAGCAGTCCCTGTAAATAAAAGCCAAGCAGGCCTAACCTAATGGTATGTGGCTGCTCCATAGCACAATGCTATGTTCATCAGCCAGGAAGTACAAGAGACTGAGCAAAGGGTAATCAAAAGATTACCTGTGGTTCTAGTAGTGCCGCTGTCCACAGAGGATGGGCGGTACTGGTGTCACACAGGAATAAGCCAGTGGGACATGCAGATGGGTGAGTACTAGTGGCAGGCATAGATGTGGTCATAAAATAGTCAAAGGATTGGTGCAGGTGGAAAGCAGGAACATAATTCATAAACAGGCAACAGAGTACAATCAGTAGGCATAGACGTGGTCAGCAAATAGCCAAACAATTGGTCCAGGCAGCAGGCAGAAACATCAGGGTTAGAGCCTTGGTCAGGTAAGACCTGGACAGGAGTAGAAGCTTCTTCTTATCCAAAGCTCCTCAAAGCCTCCAGACTACAGACCCTGATCGGAATCCTGGGAAACCCAGTGAAAACCAAAAGCTTATTTTTCAGCTCTGAAAAAATACTCTGGAGCCCCTGACTCTGCATACGTGAGACCCCTGTTTTTTTTTCAGTCCCTCTTTTATAGTGACAGACAGAAGATCAAGCCAGGCAACAGGTAAAAAACATGGTAGATTAACAGGCCAAGGTCAGTTCAGGTGAAAGGCAGAAATGTGGTCAATAAACAGGCCAAGATCAGTTCAGACGGCTGGCAGAGGCATAGTCAGTAAACAAAAGCTTGGTCCAGGCACCAGATATAAACGTGGTTGAGAAAACAGGCAAATGGTTGGTACACAGGACATCAGATATAGACAAAGTACAGGTAGTCAGACATAGGAAAAACACCTTCACAATACCTTCTCTAATATCATATTAAGGGATGGTAGTGACAGAAGCAATCTATTTTTCAGAGGCCAGGTTGTTAGAGACACTGGGGCCACGCCTTGTTCCATCTATGGAGCATGCACAGAATTTTTGGGGAGTTTTCAGTAGGAGGGAGCATATAGGGGAAGTGTCTCTCATGCAGCCTGTTGACTGCATCAGAGAAAGTTTTTTTAGGGGCAGGGTTTGCTGTTAAATGCGGGCTGGTATAACCTCTTTTTGGTGTTTTAGGAAGGAGCCATGTTTTTCTGTGGCCCTGTAGATTATGTATATTTGTAAATAGACAACTGGACAGTGGCAACGGCTCCATTAGAGGCCAGGGGCGCCGCCACCTAATCCATGTGCCCGGCCCCTAATCTACATGCAGGGCGCCGGACACATGGAATTCAATACAGCAATACACTCCTGAAGCTATGCACAGCTTCAGTTAAACTACCGTGTTTCCCCGAAAATAAGACGTACTCCTAAAATAAGCCGTAGCAGGATTTCTAAGCATTTCCGAAATATAAGCCATACCCCCGAAAATAAGACGTAGTGATGGGCATGACTATGCGTATCGGCGCGGAGCGGTAAACATGAAGTGAGGAGCAGGACGCTCTGTCCTCAGGGGAAGAAGTAAAGTAAAGTTGCTCCCAGCACTGACCAGCAACAGTCTCTCAACAGTCTCTCATCCCACACAAACACCAGGGGATAGGGGGAAAAGCTTCAGCAAAAAGAAGACGACTTAACTGTAACTTGCCGGTAATAAAAATAAGACATCCCCTGAAAATAAGCCATAGTGTGTTTTCTGGAGGAAAAATAAATATAAGACAGTGTCTTATTTTCGGGGAAACACGGTATTAGAACATACATAATCATCTCTTCTGATCTGGTATTAGTAGCATGGATGGGACACAAGGCTGAGACCTCCTCTCTCTCTTCATTACCACCTTCCAGGATCTTTTCTCAACAATCCTTGAATCAGGAAGTGATATACATAATTTTAATTTATAGTGTGATACTAGTAGCTGACAGTAGAGGGAAAACACTGCTTGATGTAAAAAAAACTCAATTTGTTTGAGAGATACACTCATCAGAAACTGAATGTTGTTCGTCAGACATGCTAGATACTTTGCTGGCTTTCTTATCTCTTCTAATGAGTCATCTATTTCTGAAGAATGTACAAAAACAGACTAAACATGGAATAAAACAGAAATATTATTTCCTCTGATTTTAATGTTAGTGTGATATATTTCTAATGCAATTGCATTCACAAGTTTATTTTCCCTAACAGGACAAAAAATTATGACAAAAAGATTCAAATGCTGTCACATAGGGGGCGGGTAGGAGGCTTGATTCTGTGTATGCTCCACTAGAGTGACTTGACATTAATACAGTGCTATGACTTCCTGCACCAGTGGGCTAACAGAATGAAAAGGCAGTGTGCAGCACAGTGGCTTAGTGGTTAGTTCATCTGTCTTGTTGCACCAGAGTCCCCAGTTTCAATCCAACCAGGACATTATCCATTGTATGTTTTTCCTCTGCTTGCGTGGGTTTCTTCACGGTACGCTGTTTTTCCCCATACACGCCAAAGACATGATGGTAGGTTATTTGACTCTAGTATTTGTATGTATGCATGTGTGATAGAGAAATTAGATTGTAAGCTCCTTTAGAGCAGAAATTGATGTGAATGTACAATATATAAAGAGGTGTGTAAATTGTCAGTGCTCTATAAAGATCTCTAATTTAAAAAAAGGCAGTGAATGGAAGGTATCAGCAGGGTGGCAATAACAACGTTTCGATATAGGAGGAAAAGAAAGCATGATGATAAAATAATAATTTCTGAAAATAATGATTTAAAACAAAGCTTTGATCATTCAAATACCAAAAGAATTCCACTCCCTGTCCACACCCATGCATGGGCTGCAACGAACATTACAGGGTGCATTTGTATGTACCTTGTACATGCTTTGTTTGCATACACTTTTTTGGTTCCTATGGGCTCTCAATGGACATTTAGTCATCAGAGAATTCACTTAATTTCAACATTGCCCCTGCTGCAAAGTTGCTGGTGGGTCATGTCCCAGACAGTTTTCCTGTGATGTCCGTCATTTCCCAAAAACAGAAATGTTTACAGTTTTATTTCTAGACATGCGCCGTCCTCACTGGTCCCCTGCTGTGTTGTGGGAGCGGTGTGTTTCCCAGAACGCAATGGGGGGGGCATAGTCACACACTACCCGCAGGTCCCCGCAAAGTGTGTTCCAGGAAGTGGGTGCAAATACCTTGGACAGGTATCTGCACCCCCCTCCCCCTGAAAGGTGCCAAATGTGACACTGGAGGGGGGAAGGTTCCTATAAGCGGAAGTTCCACTTTAGGGTGGAGCTCCACTTTAAGTTTTAATCTCAGAATTCTGACTTTGAAACAAGTAAGTGCATACATGTGAGATGTGACCCACAAGAGAAGTATGACCAAAAGAGTTTTGGCCATAATACTTCATGTACACTGACAGCTCCTAAACTTGAGGCTTTTAGTAGAGTTTAGGAGCTGCCACGGTTATGTGAGGTTAAACCTTGCTCTCCTGAACATGGAAGAATTATGTTCAGGTTAGTAACATTTTGACCGACGGCCATGGGAAAATGTAAAACAAGGCAAAAACGTGTTTTGCGCTTTTGCTGTTTTTCGCATTTTTAGGGTAGGCTAGTGTACATGTAGCCTTAAACAGTTATTAGTGTCCTCTTTTCTTTCCCTCTCTCTTTCTTCCTCTTTCACTCTCTGCTCTTATTATCTACTGCCCTATTTCTTTTGTGGGTGAACATTCCTAGAGATGTGTAAGTCACAGAAGTTCACCTTTCTGTAGAAGATTCAACTTTACAACTTTTACACAATATATGGCCTCTGGTGCATACCATACACCCCTCACACCATATTGCATTTTGATTAACTATCTACTACTACTTAGCTAGTAACTTCATGTGAACAGCCCCATCATTAGACTGCCAACCCATTCCTTGGCTAGAATTTTCAGGGATATACTGTATTTATTGGCGTATAACACTCACTTTTTTACCCTGAAAATAAAGGGGAAACTGTGCCTGCATGTTATACGCAGGGGGCTGTGGATAGTTTTATTCCTGAAACTTCCCTCCTAAAGTTAGGGTGCGTGTTATACACCTGTGTGTGTTATACACCAATAAATAAGGTATGTGTGTTGACACTGCAAGATTGGCATGTGAGAAGCTATGGTATACTCTTTTCCTATTTTTTTTTTTTATGCACAATATATTGGGTATGTTTTCCTTTCTAAAATCTACTTACATTTGCCTTCTGTTCATATATGCCATGTAATGGTGAGCACACACACTTCCTTTTTTTTTTGTATGCCATGTCGAATCCTAATTAAAGGGGTGTTCCAGCCAATATTTGTGTTTATTAAAAGTCAGCAGCTACAAAAAGTGTAGCTGCTGGCTCTTAATAAACAGACACTTACCTGCTCCAGCGTTCCAGCGACGCGCCGACCGTGGCTCCGCTCCTCTCCCCCCCTCCCTGGCCGGTGTCCTCATCACAACTGTGGGCACCCGGCGTGACAGCCTTCGGCTTCACGGCCGGGCACCCACTGCGCATGCACGAGCGGCACTGCGCATGCGCGAGCGGCGCAGCCTGCCGCTGATTGGACAGGCGATCGCATTGGAACTGTCATGTGTCTCATGCGATCGCCTAGGGGAGGGGCTGCAATAAGGAGATTAAGCTTAATCGCCTTACCAGCCCCTCGGCAGAAGCAGGAAGTGGGACAGGAAGTCCCACTCCTCCTGAAGCCCCCACTCCCCCCCCAAAAAAAATTACATGCCAAATGTGGCATGTAAGGGGGTGAGGAGTGGGATTAGCGGAAGTTCCATTTTTGGGTGGAACTCCCCTTTAAACATTATGGAACTAAACAATTCATGGTATATATTGTTAATCCAAAAGAACAAATCTTTGGCAAATTGGACTGATGTATGGATAGTTTTAGGAGACATTTAAGTAAGTTAAGCCACTAATGAAAGCATTCTGTTTCCTTACAGATGATGTATAAACTCATCTTCTTGAGACTGTGCTTTGGTTCAATTTTATGCAGCAATGCTCAGCAAAGTGAGTATGACTTTTTATGGTGTACACAGTTACATAGTATGTGAGTTTGAAAAATGACACAAGTCCAACCTATGTTTGTGATTATATTACATTGTATAGCCCTGTGTGTTGCGTTCGTTCAGGTGCTTATCTTAGGGCCCTTTCACATGGGCAGACCGTATGTCCGCTTTTTCATCCATCCGTGTACGGCTGAAAAAGGGACATATATTGGTCCCTATGAGAGCACGGGTGTCAGCAGATGAGCATCCACTGCCACCCGATCTCGCCTGCTTAAGCATTTCTCAGATTCTGCAGACGGAGAAAAACCCTATTTTTCCTTCCGTCTGCGGATCGGATGAACACGGACAGACGGTCCGTGTTCATCCGCTCCCCCATAGGGGAGAGTGTAGAAAAGACAGGGTGGTCCCTGCACAGTGTGCGGGAACCACCCTGTCATCCGCCGGCTCAGCGGAGATCAACGGAGCGATCCCCGCTGAGCAAGTGGAGGTTCACGGGGCGGATCATGATCCGCCCGTGTGAAAGGGCCCTAATAGTTTTTTAAACTATTGATGCCCCCCCTGATACCACCGCCTGTGGAAGGAAAGTCCACATTCTTGCCGCTCTTACAGTAAAGAACCCTCTACGCAGTTTAAGGTTAAACCTGTTACCTTCTAATTTTAGTGAGTGGCCACGTGTCTTATTAAACTCCCTTCCACAAAAAAGTTTTATTCTAATTGTGGGGTCACCAGTATGGCCAATTTAAATCATATCCCCTCTCAAGCGTCTCTTCTTATTCTCATGGAGAATAAGTTCAGTGCTCACAACCGTTCTTCTAACTAATACCCTCCAGACCCTTTATTAGCTTTGTTTCCCTTCTTTGTACTTTCTCCATTTCCAGTACATCCTTCCTGAGGACTGGTGCCCAGAACTGGACAACATACTTCAGGTGAGGCCAAACCAAAGTCTTGTAGAGTGAGAGAATTATCATTTTATCTCCAGAGTTAATCCCCTTTTGAAAGCATGCCAATGATCTGTTTCAGTGGCGGCCCGCCCATATGGGCGCACGGGCGCCGCCCCCCCTCCCGCAGTCACAAAAAAAAAAAAGAATTAAAAAAAAAAAAAAAACGGGCCCTTTAAGAACTTTTATTCGGCTAAAATGTCATTTTGACATTTTAGCCGAAGTTCTGGCGGCCGTCTATAGAGGGCGCTGCAGCGCCACCCCCTCTCGCAAGTAACACACGTTCAATGCTATGCATTGGACGTGTGTTACTGTTGCCAGCTGCCTGGTCTATTCGTATAACCGGACATGGGACGCCGGTTACCCGAATAGCGACAGCTGGTTGGCTGAGGGGAACTGCCTATCAAAGCCAGTGGCTCTGATAGGCTTTTCCAGTCCCGCCCTCCGGCTCTCGGAAGTCTATGCTCGGAGCGCAGACAATCTGCGGTCCTTGCATTAGACTGACAGCCGTTTCAGCCAATCAGGTTCCCGGATTCTGGTTTTCAGGAACCTGATTGGCTGAAGCTTCTCCAGGGCGGCAGAAGACATCGAGGGAGGACATGGAAGCGTCAGGTAAGTGATTTTTTTACAGGGAAAGGGGCAGCATGGGGCACAGTGGCAGCATGGGGCACAGTGGCAGCATGGGGCACAGTGGCAGCATGGGGCACAGTAGAAGCATGGGGCACAGTGGCATCATGGGGCACAGAGGCAACAATGAGCACAGGCCGGGCACAGTGGTGACAATTGATGGCACAGTGACTGAATATGATGGCATGGCAGAGAGGTGACAATTGATGGCACAGTGACTGCATTTGATGGCATGGCAGAGAGGTGACAATTGATGGCACAGTGACTGCGTTTGATGGCATGGCACAGTGGTGACAATTGATGGCACAGTGGTGGCGTTTGATGGCATGGCACAGTGGTGACAATTGATTGCACAGTGACTGCATTTGATGGCATGGCACAGTGGTGACAATTGATGGGCACAGTAGCTGCTTTTGATGGCATGGCACATTGGTGACAATTGATGGCACAGTGGTGGCGTTTGATGGCATGGCACAATTAGTGACACAAGTGGTGACAATTGATGGCACAGTGACTGCAAATGATGGCATAGCACATTGGTGACAATTGATGGCACAGTGACTGCATATGATGGCATGGCACATTGGTGACAATTGATGGGCACAGTAGCTGCATTTGATGGCATGGCACAGTGGTGACAATTGATGGCACAGTGGCTGCATTTGATGGCATGGCACAGTGGTGACAATTGATGGCACAGTGGCTGCATTTGATGGCATGGCACAGTGGTGACAATTGATGGCACAGTGGCTGCATTTGGTGGCATGGCACAGTGGCTACATTTGGTGGCATGGCACAGTGGCTGCATGTGATGGGCACAGTGAGGCTGCAATATTTTTTTTTTCGTTTGCGCCCCCCCAAAAATTTTGAGCACCAGCCGCCACTGATCTGTTTGCTTTGTTAGCAGCAGCTTGGCATTGCATGCCATTGCTGAGCCTATCATCTACTAAGACCCCCAGGTCCTTTTTCATCCTGGATTCCCCCAGAGGTTCCCCCCCCCCCAGTGTATAGATTGCATTCATATTTTTGCCACCTAAATGCATTTATTTAAATTTTTCTACGTTAAACCTCATTTGCCATGTAGCTGCCCGCCCCCTTTAATTTGTTCAAATCTTCTTGCAAGGTTTCCACATCCTGTGGAGAATTTATTGCCCTGCTTAGCTTAGTATCATCCACAAATACAGAGATTGAGCTGTTTACCCCTTCCTCCAGGTCATTTATGAACAAATTAAACAGGATTGGTCCCAGCACAGAACCCTGGGGGACCCCACTTCCCACCCCTGACCATTCCAAGTATTCCCCATTTATCTCCACCCTCTGAACTCACCTTGTAGCCAGTCTTCAATCTACATACGCATCCTATGGTCCATGTCAACAGACCTTGCTTTGAATTCTGTAAAATTTGTTTAAAAACTTTTTGACGCTTTGCCTTGCCGTTAAAGTGTTACTAAACCCAGGACCCTGCATTCACTATATCTGGTCTCCCAAAGTACACAGATCATGGAAATGCAATTTTTTTTAGTAAATATAAACTGCTAAATACTTTTTTCATCAGCAGTACAGGTCGTTCTCAAAAAATTAGCATATTGTGATAAAGTTCATTATTTTCTGTAATGTGCTGATAAACATTAGACTTTCATATATTTTAGATTCATTACACACAACTGAAGTAGTTCAAGCCTTTTATTGTTTTAATATTGATGATTTTGGCATACAGCTCATGAAAACCCCAAATTCCTATCTCAAAAAATTAGCATATTTCATCCGACCAATAAAAGAAAAGTGTTTTTAATTAAAAAAAAGTCAACCTTCAAATAATTCTGTTCAGTTATGCACTCAATACTTGGTAGGGAATCCTTTTGCAGAAATGACTGCTTCAATGCGGCGTGGCATGGAGGCAATCAGCCTGTGGCACTGCTGAGGTGTTATGGAGGCCCAGGATGCTTCGGTAGCGGCCTTAAGCTCATCCAGAGTGTTGGGTCTTGCGTCTCTCAACTTTCTCTTCCCAATATCCCACAGATTCTCTAGTTCAGGTCAGGAGAGTTGGCAGGCCAATTGAGCACAGTAATACCATGGTCAGTAAACCATTTACCAGTGGTTTTGGCACTGTGAGCAGGTGCCAGGTCGTGCTGAAAAATGAAATCTTCATCTCCATAAAGCTTTTCAGCAGATGGAAGCATGAAGTGCTCCAAAATCTCCGGATAGCTAGCTGCATTCACCCTGCCCTTGATAAAACACAGTGTACCAACACCAGCAGCTGACATGGCACCCCAGACCATCACTGACTGTGGGTACTTGACACTGGACTTCAGGCATTTTGGCATTTCCCTCTCCCCAGTCTTCCTCCAGACTCTGGCACCTTGATTACCGAATGACATGCAAAATTTGCTTTCATCCGAAAAAAGTATTTTGGACCACTGAGCAACAGTCCAGTGTTGCTTCTCTGTAGCCCAGGTCAGGCACTTCTGCCGCTGTTTCTGGTTCAAAAGTGGCTTGACCTGGGGAATGCGGCACCTGTAGCCCATTTCCTGCACACGCCTGTACACGGTGGCTCTGGATGTTTCTACTCCAGACTCAGTCCACTGCTTCCGCAGGTCCCCCAAGGTCTGGAATTGGTCCTTCTCCACAATCTTCCTCAGGGTCCGGTCACCTCTTCTCGTTGTGCAGCGTTTTCTGCCACACTTTTTCCTTCCCACATACTTCCCACCGAGGTGCCTTGATACAGCATTCTGGGAACAGCCTATTCGTTCAGAAATTTCTTTCTGTGTCTTACCCTCTTGCTTGAGGGTGTCAATGATGGCCTTCTGGACAGCAGTGAGGTCGGCAGTCTTACCCATGATTGCGGTTTGGAGTAATGAACCAGGCTGGGAGTTTTTAAAAGCCTCAGAAATCTTTTGCAGGTGTTTAGAGTTAATTAGTTAATTCAGATGAGGTTAAGCGCTCGTTTAGAGAACCTTTTCATCGTATGCTAATTTTTTGAGATAGGAATTTTGGGTTTTCATGAGCTGTATGCCAAAATCATCAATATTAAAACAATAAAGGGCTTGAAATACTTCAGTTGTGTGTAATGAATCTAAAATATATGAAAGTCTAATGTTTATCAGTACATTACAGAAAATAATGAACTTAATCACAAAATGCTAATTTTTTGAGAAAGACCTGTATATAGCAGTCTTGGGGCTTTTAAAATTCAACATCTAAACAGTCAGATGGAGTTCTAAGTACTGTATTTCACTATATAAACTCAGTTTACTCTTATAAAAATGTGTAAAATGCAAAACTCTCACTGTATCCTTCCTATGGACAGGTGCGGGGTGTAGCAAGATGGCAGCGACAAAACGCCACTTCCGTTACACATTCTGATGGGTCGCCTAATCTGACGGAACACCCGACCCGGGCCCTGCCCCCTCTCTCCCCTGATAGGCTAGCTGACTTTGACAGCAGCAGCAGCCAATGGTGCTGCTGTTGTGTCTCAGTCAGGAGGGAGAATCTTGGACCACTGAGACACTCGTGGACATCGCTGGACAGAGAGGGACCTCAGGTCCTTTCACACAGAAGGATTTTTATAGTAAAGAGGAACTGCAGTCAAACACACATAATTCCCAAAAATTTAACAGCATGTAGTTCTAACATTGTAAAGTTTAATTAGGAATTCGTATAGTTTCTAACCTTACTTTTTGTTTACTAAGGGGAGTTGAAGCCCTGGTCACAAGTTTTCCTGCAATTGCCTCTGTTTCCCCGCCTCGTCGGCCCATGAAATTTCGTGCACACACAGTACAATGCCTCCCAGTCGCACATGTACAGAAAGCAAAGCTCTTCCGATCCAATGTGTACAAGGTTACTAGCAGCACAGCCCTTTGCTTCCATGTTGTACAAATCAGATCCGAAGTGCTCTGTTTACTGCAAATGCGTAACCAGGAGGCATTGTACTCCTCCTATCTCCACCATCATCCATCCCCTTCCAGCCCCGCAGCCCCCCTCTGCTTTCCTGTGAAAGCACTCTGGCAGCCCTGTGTGCCCTCCTCCACTCTCCCTGCCCCTCTTTCCTGCTAGCAAATTCAAGAGAGTGAGAAAAAAAATAAAAAAGATACCTGAAGATCCCGGGAGTCAGCGCAAGTGCTGTACAACACGTCATTCGCCTAGGCGTGTGATGGATCAGATAAAATGCCAATTTTTTATGCATTCTTTTTATACCACAAAGCCTATATTTTTGTATATAAAATCACTTTCTTATTCCCTACTAAAAACTGTTAGCAGCTTCTCTCACTGCCTGTATGAGATATCATGTTTCAGTATAGCAACGGACAACTTTTTACATCCCTGGCTCAGCTTGCATACCAGCCAGCTTTCTTCTCTGTCTTTTTCTCATACCAACAGCAGGTGATTTCAGCTTCATAGCCTCTTCAGCACCACCCCTCCCATCGAATGAAGAGTGTGAAACAAACATGATGCCTCCATCCTTGACTGCACCCTATCTGATGACGCATAGATCTTGGAAGAAGTTCACCTTACATGGACATGACCAATCAGAAACTACTAATACCTAGATAAGATTATGCTAATGATACATATGCTCACCGTCTTAGTAGCTCGCCTATAAAACCCTATGCATCCGGAAGCAAATAAAGAAGTAACACATACCTTGAGTATGGCTCCAGTGTGGTTTCTTCTTGTGCATGCACCTAACTACATAGGTTTAATCAGGAAGGGGCAGATACTCACCAGACGATTGGTCTGATCCAAAACAGGCGGATTACAATGGCAAAAAGCGCAAGTAACAAATATAAGGTATTTATTGGCACTAAAGGAATGTTCTACTTTCCAAAGTTAACACAGCAAGGACAGACGATTATATAGCAGGAAAGATAAAAATAAATGACTGAAGGTTCGCTTTAATGGATAGAATGCATTAAGATAAAACATCTTTTACCTTTACAATGCCTTTAAACTGGCATGAGACTGCTTTAGCTTGGGATGATAATGTCAGGGTAACTAATCTAATAATATTTTAGGTGGAACGGAGTGTTTAAAAGCGAATGCCAAATCTTGTGGAGAATGTATACAAGCTGGACCAAATTGTGGGTGGTGCACAAAAGTGGTAAGTTGGGATGATTAACTGTTTGTGATTGCTAAAAGGAAATTTATAATTGTGTAGCTCTATATATATATGTGTGTGGATGGGGTAATCGGGTCAGTTTTTTTTGCGTTAAACCCACTGGTTTAAAGGGTCACTAAAGGAAAAAAAAAATTCTGCTGAAATGACTGTTTACAGGGTATAGAGACATAAAAGTTAACTGATTCCTTTTAAAAATGATTAAAAATAGATACAAATCAATCATATAATGTGCCTCTAGTTTCACTTTCGTTTTTAAACTGGTTTCATGTTTCTGTGAAGTAGAGAGACACATAGAACAAACAAATCCAGGGCAGTGTTTTGTTTTTAAAATGAATCTGAGGAGTTTAAGACACACAGCTTGAACCACAGTGAAAAGCTGCCATGAGATTTTTCATAAGGAGACAGACAAGCAGGAAGTGTGGAGATCAGAGCAGAATTACAGCAACTTCAAAGCAAAAACGAACAATGAGGACATGAAACCAGGACTGCAGTAAGGTAAAAGATAATTCCTTTTGTGATCCTTTAACAAAGAAAACAGACTCATGTATGGTCAGCCTTAGATTCGAGCCCCGGCGGAGATTCGAACTTAGTTCTTATTAGTTTTCCATATCAACATATTATACAAATATACAGTAAAAAAAACAAAAAAAACAAACACACAACAAGAAGCATGGACAAAATAAACCTCCCCAAAAAAAACAATCAACTTGCCTGCCGGATTTGCTTCCGATTTTTGCAAGCAGCTGCTATAGCGATAATCACTGTAGAAATGTGCATGAAGAAAAAAATTGATTCGTTAGTCTAGTTATTTTGTTTAGTGTAAGTTGGTTGATTCATTCAATTCGTATTTGAAATTTGTTTTCCGAATTCGTATTCAGAATTTTCAAATTTTCTTAGAATTTACAGATTTTTTTCTTTTGATATATCTTATGCCGCGTACACACGATCACTGTTTGTGATGTAAAAAACGTTGTTTTATCTCATGAAACAAAACGACGTTTTTCAAACTTCATTTTAAAAAACGATGTTGCATACACACCATCGTTTTCTGAAAATGCTCTTGCAAAGCGCGGTTACGTAAGACACTTTCGACGGCACTCTGTTCCATTGAAGCTCCCGTCTCATAACTTGCTTCTGGGTATGCGCGGGTTTAAAAACGTTGTTTTAAATGTCAAATTTCATCACAAAAAACGACCGTGTGTACGCGGCATTAGAATCGGTCGAAACAAAAATGTTATACTGTTTTCGAGTTGAATGCAGCGAAGTGAACAAACAAAAAAAAATGTCATCAAATATTTACAATGACTCTTTAAATCACCTTTTGCTTAACAAAAACCAGTATATGTACAGTTAGCATTCGACTGGCGTTCAATGTAAAATTCAATTCGAATTTCAGCCTGAATTTCTGAAATTCAGATGAATTTCATTACGTTATTCAGAGCATTCGGTAAAATTAATTTATATTTTAATTCGGATATATCAGAATAACGAATAATTTGTCCGAATATTAATTCAAAACGAAACAAACCGCACATGGTGGGGACGGCTTGCCTTCTTGCTCCTGTTTCCCCACTGGGCGAAGACAATGTCTCGGTAGGAGGGTTTCCCATCAGCGCTGTCCGTGGCTTCAGGAAATAAATTTGCACCGTCTACGGCCGGCCTTAGACTATTGAGGAGAATTAGAGTAAAGATAATAGTGAGATACAGGCAAGAAAAGACCACTTAAAATGATAATATATCTAGAGATCCTAATTCTCAGACAGACAAAGAGAAAAAAGTATTTTCTAGAGAAGATTTTAATTACTGTATTTATTGGCATATAACACTCACTTTTTTACCCTGAAAATAGAGGGTAAACTGTGTCTGCGTGTTATACGCAGGGGGCCGTAGAAAGTTTTTTTCCTGAAACTTCCCTCTTAAAGTTAGGGTGCATGTTATACACCTGTGCGTGTTATACGCCGATAAATACGGTAAATATTTTCGATTTATGGAGTAAAGAGTAATTTAGAGAGACAGTATCCATAGGTCTAGGTAACATTCATACAATATAGATAGTTACAAACTCTCTAATTTAACCCTTCTAGCATGAATTTGATGAAAAGTATACAGTGACTCCTCGTTTAACGACTTACATGCTTAATGACCACTCAGACTTACGACCAGTTCTCCCCGCTCTAACCCACTATACATCATTATATTATACAGTACAATTTTTTTTATGGTGTTCTGTACTTATGCAAATTAAAAAATGTTTATTGAACTGTAATTTTGTGTTTAGACCCTTTTTTCACAATACAGTACAGTACAATAGTTAAGAATGCCTAAAATATTGATTACTTGTGGCTCCTCATTTAACGTCCAATTCTTTAAAATGACCTGGGCATTGGAACGGAACCTAGTCGTTAAGTGAGGAGTACCTTTATATTGAATCCTGGAATTAGATTTACGTCAATCCCTGCATAGGAGATAGCGGACTCGATGTCCGTAGGCTTGCCGTGATCGTGGTGTACAGAGGCAGAACGGGGAACTACCTATGTAAACAAGGCAATTTCCCCGTTCTGACAGATGACATGTCTGTTGTGTCCCTGGTAGTTCACAGTTAGAACACACCCAGGGAACACACTTAACCCCTAGTGTTATCCTCTTCCCTGCCAGTGTCAGTTTTAAACTGATCAGTGCATTTTTATAGCACTGATCAATGTAATCATGTCACTGGTCCCCATAAAGTGTAATTTGGGGTAAGATTTGTACGCTGCAATGTCACAATTCCGCTAAAAGTCGCAGATCACCGCCAGTCATAGTAAAAAACAATAAAAAATAAAAATAAAAGTCCCTTAATCTATCCCATAGTTTGTAGATGTGATAACATTTGCACAAACCAATCAATATACGCCTATTTCGATTTTTTTTTTTTTACCAAGAATATGTAGAATATATATTTGCCTAAATTGATGAATACATTTATTTTTTTACATTTTTTTTGGATTTATTATAGCAGAAAGTAAAAAAAATATATATTTTTTTTCAAAATTGTCGTTTTTTTTTTTTTTTTAGAGCGCAAACAATAAAAACCGCAGAGGTGATCAAATACCACCAAAAAAAAATCTTTATTTGACAATTTTTTTTTTTTTTTACAAAAAGTCATTTTTTTTTGTCAATTTTTATTGACGTCAATTTTGTTTGGGTACAACGTCGCACGACCACACAATTGTCAGTTAAGGTGACGCAGTACCATATCACAAAAAATGGCCTGTCATTAAGGGGGTAAATTCTTCTAAGGCTGAAGTGGTTAAGACATACATAAGGGGATGAATGTCATTCCTGGTATGCAAAAAACACAAATGTTACTGTTGTATGCTGATATGAGTCTCTCCTTACTGTATTAATTAATCATTGAAATTCAATGTATATAGACACATTTTCAAGTGGTCATTTAGGCTTTTATTTTGTTTTTTAAAAGGTAACTCCACTTTCCTGGGAAAAAAATTGCAAATAAAAAAATAATAATATAGCATATACAATTGTGACAGAAGTCATATTATAATTGAATGTTTTTAAAAATTACCCTTTCTTTTTAATTTGAAGCTCTGTAGTTTTCTGTAAAGTGCAATGCAATATGGCTACCTGGAGGCGTTTTGTACTTAGAATGTGTACAGAACACCCCCCAGAAACATAATTTCCTGCTTGTGTGATTGGCTCATTGATTTTCCCAGAAGTCTGCACTAAGATACAAGTCAGTTTTCAGGCCTCTCCTGCAACACACATTTTTTTTGCTGCGATACTCCATATAGGAAATCACGTCTAAAGGGATGCAGACCCTGCAATTTGCCTCATTAGAGCCCTTCAGGTGCAGCAGCTGGTTGATAATTATGAAACCACTCCCATTAGATTCACTTGCCACATGGACACAGACAAACACACAGAGATTGCTTCAGAATAACAAAAGGTATGAATCTGCAACAAAGTTTTTAAAATCACCCAGAGGAGAAAGTTTATTACTCAACAAAAGTGAAGTTACTCTTTAAGCCTTTTGTTCTGAATATTTAACCCAAGAATTTGCCCGAAATGCATCAGTTTCTAGTTTTGTTAAAGACTAACTTGCAATTTTAAGTCTTCTTGATAATACTGATAGCTTTTGATGTACAACATTGGCTGAGTGGAACCATTTAAACCAAGACAATATGGTAGAATTCATACTGCTTTAACTGCCATACCAAGTTAGTGGCTATTTTTATTTTATGAAGTTGATTTTATTTATGCACTTGATTTACTTATCATGCATTTTTATCTTTATACATTATGCTTAATTTTAGGATTTTTTACAAGAAGGTGAGCCCACATCGGCACGCTGTGATGATCTTGCTGCATTAAAACGTAAGGGCTGTCCAGAGGAAGACATTCAGAATCCCAGAGCAAGCAAGAGAACGCTAAAGGACAACCCTATAACCAATAAAACCAAAGGAAATTCTATGAACTCCTCTGAAATTACACAGATCAGACCACAGCAATTAAAATTTGAACTAAGATCAGGTACAGACATATGTTCTGAGTGTAAGGCCCCTTTCACACAGGCTTTCTGATCAGGTCTGTCTTTCAGTTTTTTCATGCGGAACTAATCAGAGTCTCACACCCGCTGCTATCCGATCTGATCCTGTCCGTGAATACCAGACAGATGGTGACCCTATTTTCCATCCATCTGCAGATCCAATCGGATGAAAACGGACATGAGGTTCGTTTTCATCCGATCTTCTCATAAAGGACACAGTGAGCAGAGACGGACCTGTCAGCAGGGATCAGTGGATCAATCCCCAGCTGAGTAAAGCAGAGTCTGCCGGGCGGACCACCCATTTAAAAGGACCCTAATGGGCATTTGTATATAAGCCTTGACACCCAGGGGTTGATTTATTAAAACTGGAAAGTGAAAAATCTGCTGCAGCTCTGCATAGAAACCAGTCAGCTACCAGGTTTTTTTGTCAAGCCTAATTTAACAAGCTGAAGTTAGAAGCTGATTGGCTACCATGCATAGCTGCACCAGACGTTGCACTCTCCAATTTTAGTAAATCAACTAGACATGTGCACACTGAAATATTTTGTTTCGTAATTTCGTTTTCGTCCGAAAAATAAACGTATTTAGTTACTCCCGAAGTTCGATTTTTTTTTTTCGTTAAAAAAATGCATTCGTCCGAAAATCCAAATAAAGGTCGAATCTGTCATTGAAGTCTTATGGTGTCTGTCAAATGTTCTAAGAAAAAAGAAAAAGAAAAAAGAGATTTGAATCTCAATGTCGAATCTTCATGTCAAATCTTTTCTGTCTATGTAGAATAATATTGGACTAATAGAGTTAAGGTTAGGCACATTCGACCGCAACGAAAACAAAAATAAAGCATTTGTTGATGTCGGATCTTTCGTTTTTCATATTCTGTGCTTTCGTTATCGTTTATTAAAACGATAACGAAAATACCTGAAATTCGGACGAAAAAGGATTCGGACGAAAACGTCTAAAATCAACCCAATATATTCATTGTGCTTTCATTTGTATTTATGTATTACATTTTTGTACAGGCGAGCCTCAGACATTTAATTTAACATTCAGAAGAGCAGAGGATTATCCTATTGACTTGTATTATCTTATGGACCTGTCATTTTCCATGAAAGATGATTTAGAGAATGTAAAAAATCTTGGCACAGCTCTCATGGAGAAAATGAAACAAATTACTTCAGATTTCAAGATAGGTAAGAGTTACATTATAGGCTTTCTCTGATGAAAAGGGTATATCCCTTGAAATGCGTTGACCTTCTTAGACTATGTTGTGTGGACTTTAACATTGTTCATTTAGGTTCTTGAATCTCAGGTGACCCTGTTGTAGGAATTATTACATTTTCACGTACTTGCAACTTTTGTGAGTATTTTTATACATTTCGTTTAAATAAATGTTGTTTGGGATAACGCACGATGATTGTGCTCCTTTCTCTTCTTTTATTGTTTTGTTTAAAAACACAAATCTGTACATGTACCATTTGTTTTAAGGGGCTTGCTCAATGCATGTAAATGCACAAATATGCAGTGTAGCCAGATGCTTGGCTGAGAATGGAGAGTGAGGGAAACACTGTCTGCAGCTGCTCTCCCGTTGTGCTGAATTGGTTAACAGCCATATAAGCAAGAGGAGGGAGCTGCTGAGTTCAATAGACTGAGTCAGGCAGAACTTCACTATGGGAACTGTAGTCCAGAGGGAAGAGACTCTACTGTCATCAAAAGCTTTTGAAATGCATTTCCCAGAGAGAGAGATTGCCTGGAGGATGGGAAAGAGCTGCATTTTCTCAGGCTCTACAGGACACAGCTTTCTCTTGTCATGAGGGAGTCCAGAGAGTGCACATCCCTGTCCAGTGTGCACCACTACTGTTGCATAATGACATCCTGAGCAAGGTCCAGAGAACTGAGTTCATGGTTGCCGACAGCCAGAGTCATCTGGTTGCACAGCAAAGAGTGGACTAATATGGTGAGTTGAAATATCACTGGGAATGGTGTGCTGCTGATGTGTGTAAGGAACCTTGAATCAGACTGAGATAGAAATGCAGTAAAAATTGCACATTTTAATGTAATGATAAAAAGATCAGTAAACGTAGCCAAAATATAAGCCAGGGACCAGAAGCCAAAGCAGGTGGTCAGATAAGCCAGTAATCAGGAAACTAGATTAGCATAGTCGGAGGCAGAAGAACAGGATCAGGAATCAGAAGGGACTTCAGCCTGGCAAGGTCTTTCACAGGTACATAGCAGAGAAACTCCAGATATGTTGACCAGACAAAGGCAGGAAAATAATGAACAATGCAGTTTAAATAGCTAGAAAGGGCTGGCTGTAGGCGGGACTGACAAGCAGATAATGATAATCAGGTGAGCCACTGAGGAATCAATGGATGCTGACAATTATTTGATAGCTGAGCAGCCTGAGCACAGAGAAGAGAGCCCAGCCCTGACACTGTGGGGATTTACTATCGGATGCTAGAGAGACTGAGCTCTTTTACAAACTGATCTACAGCTATCTAGCAGCCTTATTGGTGGTCCCTGGCTTGACTGGGACTATTCTCATGTGCATCAATGGTACAACTGGGTCCCAATGCTAGCTGGCTTAAGAGTTAGGGCCCTTTCACACGGAGCGGTCCGTTTTGCGGTCCGCTCCGTGTGTCCGTTGGCTCAGCGGGGGGACTATGCAGGGACCGCCCTGTCTCTCCTCCGCTATCCCCTATGGGGAATCGGATGGAAACGGACCGTCTGTCCGTTTGCATCCAAACCGTTCCACCGGACGGAAGAAAAATAGGACATTCTTCCGTAAAAACGGATGCGGATCTTGCGGACGTTAGCGGATGCATCATCCGCTAACGGATCCGCTCCCATAGGGGCCCATTACAAGTCCGTTAACGGACTTGTAATTAGCGGACCGTTCGTCCGCTCGTGTGAAAGGGCCCTTAGGGTCCTTTCACACGTGCGGACCGTTCGTCCGTTTTTAGACGTCCGTTTTTTGACCGCAATGCTTTCCTATGGGTCCTTTCACACGCATCCGCCAACGTCCGTCTTCGTTAGGGTCCTTTCACACGTGCGGACCATTCGTCCGTTTTTAGACGTCCGTTTTTTGACCGCAATGCTTTCCTATGGGTCCTTTCCGTCTCCGTTAAGCTCCGTTTTTTTGAACGGAAGAAAACCCTATTTTTTTTCCGGCAAAAAAACGGAATGGACGAAAAACGGACGTTGGCGGACGATCCGTTTAACATCCGATCCGCTAACGTCCGTTTTTCATCAAAATATGTAATAAAAAAAAAGTTCTAACCAAAAAAAAACGGATGAAAAAACGGATGAAAAAACGGATGGAAAAACGGATGGAAAAACAGATGGAAAAACAGATGGAAAAACAGATGGAAAAACAGATGGAAAACAGATGGAAAACAGATGAAAAACTGATCAACTGATGATAAAAAAACGGATCTAAAAAACGGTCCGCACGTGTGAAAGGACCCTTAGGCCCCTTTCACATGAGCGGACGAACGGTCCGCTAATTACAAGTCCGTTTACGGACTTGTAATGTGTCCCTATGGGAGCAGATCCGTTAGCGGATGATGCATCCGCTAACGTCCGCTTACGATCCGCGTCCGTCTGGATCCGTTTTGCGGACGGAAGAAAACCCTATTTTTCTTCCGTCCGGTGGATCGGATCGGATGCAAACGGACAGACGGTCCGTTTCCATCCGATTCCCCATAGGGAATAGCGGAGGAGAGACAGGGCGGTCCCTGCACAGTGTGCGGGGACCGCCCTGTCCGCCGACAGCTGAGCGGGACCCCCCGCTGAGCCGACGGACACACACGGAGCGGACCGAAAAACGGACCGCTCCGTGTGAAAGAGCCCTTAAGCTCTAAAACCCTATTTTTCTTCCGTCAAAAAAACGGAACGGACGAAAAACAGACGTTAGCGGACGATCCGTTTAACATCCGATCCGCTAACGTCCGTTTTTCATCAAAATATGTAATAAAAAAAAAAGTTCTAACCAAAAAAAAACGGATGAAAAAACGGATGAAAAAACGGATGAAAAACGGATTAAAAAACGGATGAAAAACGGATCAACTGATGATAAAAAAAACGGATCTAAAAAAAGGTCCGCACGTGTGAAAGGACCCTTAGAACTAAAGACTGTCCTTTTACAGCTGCTACACAGATATCTTCACCTATTGCTTATGCTAAGAGATACCTCTCAGGGGGCATTGTACGATATTCTAGCTGTTCTCCTACTAGTTATTGTATTTATACACATATTGCAGTTAATGCTTATATGCACTGTTTATTGCTGACTTTGCCGATTTATGTGTTGATTCCAGCCTATTGGTACAGAACTCTATTCTAGGTTATCTTGGAATAGTGATTATGCTGTGTCTGAACCTTCCATCTTTTACATACCTATATTTTAAACCTACCTTTATATACGGAAACAGTGTTTAAATTTGGTCTAGATCCATAGCAATAAATGCAAATTCTTTTTGCAATGTATTTTCCCTTTACTGCAGTAAAAGAGACACGTGTGGCTATTTTGACACAATCAATATACAGTACACTCGTGTTGCTGTACAGAGCAAAGAAACTGTAGTGTTTGACTTCACAATCGTTAAAAGTAATGCTTTGTATGTGACATGAGAAGAGTTCCACATTCTCATAAATAGTTTTGTTTGTTTGATATATGTTTCCCTTTGTATGTTGCAAATTTACAGATTTGTTTTATACTGTCTGTTTTACTTCAGGTTTTGGGTCTTTTGTAGAGAAGACAGCCATGCCATATATTAGTACTACTCCTGCTAAACTCATAAACCCCTGCACCACCGAACAGCAATGTACCAGTCCGTTCAGTTACAAGAATGTACTCAGCCTCACAAGTAATGGAAACCTTTTCAATGACCTAGTAGGCAAGCAGCAGATCTCTGGTAATTTGGATTCCCCAGAAGGTGGATTTGATGCCATCATGCAAGTCGCTGTGTGTGGTGTAAGTAGTGACTGTATAGTGCATATTGGAACCATCTATTTCCGCACTTACAAGTGTTTTATAAAGATAACTCACCACTATGTCACACATAATGCTTTAGTTAAAAATGTTTTAATGATAAGCCCACTTAAATGCTTTTAATCTTTCCTACTGCGGAAGTGTGTATAAACCATAACATTGGACTGCTCTTACTTGCTCCCTTTTGATTACTATACCATTGAAATCATTTTAAATCTATTATTATTAATATTATTCAGATCTGTTGGGATAAAAACACAGAATGATAATAGTCCTTAAAAAATTCCCTTATTCAAGGAAAAGATAAACACATTTTTTATGTTTTTTGGATTAAATGATTTATGATCTTGGAACAATCCCTGTGATATATAAATTATCCAGAAGTATATTTAAGTAAATAAAACCATGTTGGTGGTTGGAGGTTGGAGGAGGGGAAGGGGAGAGGTATCCATGGGATTCCCTTTAGGCATGTGTGTTGAATACATGTATGGAAACATCCAGGTCCTTGTATCACAATTTCTGATGGAATGTCATTGCATAGCATGTTAAATTTTGCTGTATTTTGACATAGTTACTAAAAGTTTGTGATTCTATTTAGATGACCCTAATTCAAAGTCTGTATTGATAGCTCCTGATGAAGAGGACATTGTCCAAGAAACACGTTGAGTTGTAAAGACTATCATGTGCAATTACTGCAGTATTTGGGATTGTTTACAATTGCATTTTATTATATAAAAAAACATGACAATGGCGGCAGGGGGGCAGTGGGACTTTATTTGAAACATCAGACTAAGGCCCCGTACACACGAGCAAATAGATCTGTTCAAATCGGTCAGACAGACCGATTTGAACAGATCTGTCTGCTGGGATGTATTGGTTTGATCGTGTACACACGATCAAACCAAAATCCCTGCCGGCAGACAGCGCGCTGACGTGGCGGTGACGCTGACGCCGCCACGTCACCGCACCAGGAAGTAAAACACTTCCGCGCATGCGTCGAATCCATTCAAAGCATGTGCGAGCAGATATGTCTGCTGGTTAGCGTACTAACCAGCAGACATATCGGGCCGACGGGTTCCCAGCCGACAGATTTCAAAGCATGCTTTGAAGTCTGTCGGCTGGCCAAATCCGTCTGTTTGCCCGTACACACGATCGAATCTGTCTGCTAAAACGGTCTGGCAGACCGTTTCCAGCAGACAGATTTGATCGTGTGTACGCGGCCTAAGGCTGAATGAGTCAGTCAATATATGGTAAATAGATAATTTAATAACATTAATTGTGAGCATAGTGCATAGAATGATATATATTAAATCAATAAATATGATACAGAGTAAAGTAAAATATGATTGGTAAATCACATCATAATAATAAAATTAGTTGCATAATGAACAGAGCAGCATATTTTTAACATTGATATCAGCAGTAAATCCAAATAAGTGAAATATGGTAAGATATTAAATAAATTGATGACTCAAGCAATTTAAACCCATGATTGCCACATGATTGCTGTGATATGACATTAAATATAAACGCTTGACACGTTTCGTGGAGTAGTATCCACTCATCAGGAGCAGCTGTTTGGGGACACCTAAAATATATACAATATTCTTAATTAATGGTAATTATTTAAGGGAGGAAGCGAGGGAACAACACCTGTAATCCAATCACCATTACCTGTAGGTAAATTGTAAAATAATATGAACGGGTATCTGCTAGTGTTGAAAATTTAAGGTAGCAGGGGATAGGAAACAAAACCCCCGGGAGCTGAGGCGGTGGAAATGCGGTGGCGAGGCAGTCCAAATGAAAGGCAAAAAAAACGATGCACAAAGAAAATCCCCCTTCCAATGCTATTGGTGAATAGGAGCCCGAAGGGGCATCTGAAACAAATATTACATAATAAGCATGGGGGTGATGTGCTAAGGTAGAAAGAGAGAAGGATGAAGGGGTTAGATGAAGGTGAGAAAGAAGTGAATAGGAGAACACCCTAGTGTGAATGCAATGAATGGAAAGATGTAGACTATAGACAATTGTAAATACAAAGACACCACGGCAAAGCATTGCCTGAGTCTGGGGGTGAGGAATAACAAAATTGGTATGAAAGTGCCAATATAAATGAAGAGGTGAATACCGTAGGACAAAGTGAGGAATGACCCACCCGCCAGCATAGCCCCGACCATGTTACTCTCGGTATGTGCCATGAGAGAGGAAAAGAAACAACCACAATGAAGGGACCAGCGCTTATATGTAGGCGCCCGATGCCTCCATCATATTGCATGCAGATGGAAGTAATCAGACGTCAGCACATTGCGTCAGGGAGACGTGGATCGTGCAGGTGCAGGTGGCGTAGTGTTGACGCGCAGCGTCTGAAAGCCCCCAGCTCCGACCATTTTTCAAATGTATTTTATTATAGCCTGTTGTTGTATTGACTAATATTGTCTAATTTTAAATGAATTGAATAAATGGTATATTTTTGCTGTGCCTCAAAAGTCCCACATTTATACTATAAATATAGTTTTGATGTATCAAATTTTAAGGATGCGGCATTGAACTTTATTATCTTTTTGATCGGATTGTTTTGTTATATCAGTTTTGTTACATCCAAAAATACATTGTTGATAATGCTGGAAATACAGTGACATACAGGGGCGGACTGACCATAGGGCAATTCGGGCACGGACCGGTGGTCCGTGGCCAGTAGGGTGCCCCATAACAGCTTCCACGATCGACCCGTCAATTACAGCTAGCTGACAGGTAGATCGGGTCCCGAATCCTGCAGTAAACAGACCTCTGATGATGCGCTCCTGTGCGCCGGCCCCTCCTTCCCTCCCATCCGACTTGTATTCATAACCGCCGCGTTCTGCCGTCTTTTTTTTCTGTGATGCATGGCCGCATTCTGGGACTTCTAGGCAGCAGGCCACACAAGTGCCCTGTGATTGGCCGAACAGGGTCATGTGTGACCGCATGCTGTGGAATTCTGGGACTTCTAGTCATGATGCGAGGCCCAGAAGCGCCCGTTTGGCCAATCTCAGGGCATGTGTGTTGCAAGTGGCAATAGATCGGCGGAGCTGGTCGTGACCACTTGCTGGAATCCCGCCTCTGCTGTGTGTTACTTTCAGAGGTCTCTCAGTCTCTCTACCCCCCTCTCTGTCAGCACTTCTTCCCCAGCCCCCCCTTTGTCAGCCACTCTCCCTCTGTCAACACCCCCCTCTAAGCCCACCCCTCCTCTGTCGGCACAACACCCACCCCCCTCTGTCAGCACACCCCCCTCCTCTGTCAGCACACCACTCCCTCTCTGTCAGCACACCACCCCCCCTCTGTCAGCACACCACCCCCCCCTCTGTCAGCACACCACCCCCCCTCTGTCAGCACACCACCCCCTCCTCTGTCAGCACACCACCCCCCTCCTCTGTCAGCCCGATGATGTGCCTCTCTGCGTGTATTTTCTCAAGCAATGTTATCAGCCCTATACAATTTTCTACAGAGCTACAGAACACCCTACAAGCCCCCCCCCCACCCCATTTTAAGAAGGTGAATTATTCTATTTGAACTTGTGCCATATGTACTGGTTTTAGAGAGTGTTGTACTTATACATCAAGACCTTACTATTAAAGAATGGTACTGTAATCTTATGTGCTGTCATTAGGTCTAGCCTTATAGCACAGTCATGGTGGCATTGCTACACACACACAACTATGACACATTTTCATGTTTCTATAATCATTTGAAAAACAAAACCTCCTACGCTCTGGTTTTCTGCCAAGACTGGGTACAGCAGTATAGTCTCATGGCAAAATCTGAAGACTTGCAGCCCTCCACAGAATAAAAGGGTATTCGTATGGCTAAAACAAAAGAACGGCTAAGATGTTTTGATGTCCTACTGGCAGGTGCCGCAAGGTCCAGTCCAGCTGTCTAAAAAGCGTTTACTCAACTTTCCTTTGTGAGTAGGACTATTGCTTTCTTCTGTTTTTAATAATACATTTTAAGTGGTAATACACTAGGTCGGTGCGCCCTCCTTTCTTTTCTTTTCTATAATCATTTGAGCATTGCATTTTTCTGCCATGAAAACATGTCCTTCATGTTGTAGTGTTTTATTTTAGGATCACATTGGATGGAGGAATGTCACACGCTTGTTGGTGTTTTCTACGGATGCTGGCTTCCATTTTGCTGGTGACGGCAAGTTAGGAGGAATCGTTCTGCCAAATGATGGAAAATGTCACATGCAAGACAATATGTACACAATGAGCCATTATTATGTGAGTCTGCAAATGTCTTTGTGCTTTTTGATACATGTTTTACATTTGTTTAAAATTGTAAATCTAAGAAAAATTGGGTGTAGGTGTTATTGCTCTGTATCCAACAATATAAATAATTGTTAATTTAGCTGATGCTGCTGATTTTTTTTTTAAAGGCATATAAACACTAATCCTTCACATTAACCACTTGACCCCTGGAAGATTTACCCCCTTCATGGCCAGGCCACTTTTTGGGAAACGGCAATGCTTTACTTTAACCACTTAAAGACTGCCCCACATACATTTACTGCCGCAGGGTGGCCCTTTGATTAAATTGACAGTCCTTTAATTTCTTTGTAAGTGGGCAAAATCTGCAGGGGATCAAATCGTTATTTTCTCCACTGTATAATAAATGCCATTATTTTAAAGACCACATTCCACATCAGTCCCTACCCCAAAGGAGCTTTCAATCCAATGCCCCGTACACACAATCGGTTTTCCCAGCGGTAAAAAGTCCGCTGGGAAAACTAAAGGGGGAAAGCCAAGAACCGGCTCGGCAGCTTTTTCCCGCTACACACGGCTGGTTTTCCTGCCAGAAAAACTGTGGTGAGAGCTTTGGCGGGGAATCCTGGCCATGTGTATGCTCCACCGCAGTTTTTCCCATAGGAAAACTGCCAGGAAAAAGACCGCCCGGAATCCCGGCAGGAAAACATGTTCTCACTTTTCCCGCCGGGATTCCTGGCGGTTTTCCTGGAGGGAAAACTGCCATGGAGCATACACACAGCCAGTTTTCCCAGCCAAAAGCCGTCATGGCAGTTTTTCCGACGGGAAAACTGGTCGTGTGTACAAGGCATAAGGTCCCTAACTCACATTTATACATACTAGGGACAATTTATACAGGATCCAATTAACCTACCAGCATGTCTTTAGAGTGTGGGAGGAAACCAGAGTACCCAGGGGAAACCCACACAAGCACAGGGAGAACATGCAAACTCCAGGCAGGTAGTACTGTGGTTAAAATTCGGACCAGTGACCCTAGTGCTGCTAGGCAGAAGTGCTGACCACTTAGTCACTAAGCTGCCCTAGACTTATTATGGTTCTCAAAATAGCTGGCATAATCGTATTGCCTATTATATTATGGTTATGAATCACTGATATCTTCTAGAACTGAACTTAGCAGACAACTGAAAACATAAATCTAGAATCTCTAAAGCAGGGGTGCCCAACCTTTTGAAGAGCGAGGGCCACTTAGGTGACTTGGTAACCGATCGTGGGCCACAATGAGCACAGGGTGGATGGCAGGTCCGTGTCTGCTCTGCATATGCGGAGCGGACATGGACACTGCCCACTATACTCTCTTTTTTTTAGCGTATCGAATTGGAGGTAGGACACAAGTCGGTTTATGTCTGCCACTACTTAGAGGTGAATAGAGGGTCCAATTAGTCAGACTGACCATGTGAAAGGGGCCCAAGGCTGGTTTCACACTGATGCACTGCAGTTTACCCGCACCGTGTACCCTTTGGCTTTCCTGCACTTTGCAATAGACTTCTATTATATTCTGCAGGTTTGGTGCACTTTCAGAAAGCTCACCAAACTCGCAGGTAATAACCGAAGTCTATGGCTCAGTGCAGGTAACCCACAGATAAACTGCTCTGCATCTGTGGATCAGTTTGAAAGTAGCCCAGTAACCATTGCATAACAGATATGCCCATATATACAAACACTGTGTTTTTATAAAAAAAACGGACCTTTAATAACAGTATTCTATTCTAGAGCAGGAGATCACGGGCCACATCAGAGGGCTCCGTGGGCCACATGTGGCCCCCGGGCCACTGGTTGGGCACCCCTGCTCTAAAGTCTAGAGCCTTCAAGATCAGTCTGCTTCCAGCATTTCCTGTACAGATAATAGGTATAGTGATAGATTTCTGATCCAACCAAAATATACACTGATCCGCCATAACATTATGACCACCCACCATATCCAGTTGCGGCATGGATGCCACTAGAGCTCTGAAAGCATTCTGTTTTAACTGGCACTAAGCAGACACTTTAAGTCCTATAAGTTGTGAGGTGGGGACTCCATGGATCGGATCAGAGTTATTTTTCCTCTACATCCCACAGATGTCCAATTGGACTGAAATTTGGAGAATTTGGAATTAGGTCAACACCCTGAACTCTTTGTTGTTCTCCTCAAACCATTCTTGAATTTATCAGACCTGGCCACCTTTTTCTATTGCTTTAAGGTCCAGTTCTGATGCTCACGTGTCCATTGTAGGAAGATTTTTTTCTGGACACGGGTCAGCATGAGCACTCTGAACAGTCTGCAGCTATACAGCCTCATGCACAACAAACTGTGATGCACTCTGTGTTCTGAAAACTTTCTATTGGAACCAACATGAACTTTCTTTTAGCAATTCGAGCTACAGTAGCTCTTCTATTGGATCAGACTACATGGACCAGCCTTCATCGTTCCCTACGTGCTTGGCAGGGCAGCCATCACACAGCTTTAGACAGGGTCCCCCAGGAGCAGAGAACTGGGGGCCCTCCTCTCTCCTCCTGTGAGATGATAAGCGAGGGGGGGGGGGGGGTGTGGTAACAAAAGCCTCATCTCTTTTCTTCTCTCTCCTGCCGCGAGATCAGATGCCAAGGTCATAAGAAAAAAAATTGGGGGGGGGGGTGAATCCCTGCCACGAGTTGCTAAAGGGTGGGGGTCAGATGAAGAAATAAATAAAAAATGGGGGGCCCATCTGGCCCCTGTAGACCATTAGGCCCAGGTGTAATGCCTGTACCCCCCTGATGGTGGCCCCGATCCTTGGCCGACCAGTCATGCCCCTGTCAGCGGTAATCTACTTTTCCTTCCTTGGACCACTTTTGGTATGTCCTGACCACTGCAGACTGGGAACAACCCACAACAGTTTTGGAGTTGTGCTAACCCAGGCGTCTAGCCATTACAATTTGGCTCTTATCAAAGTCACCCAAATCCATACGCTTGCCAATTTTTCTGCTTTCAAAACATCAACTTCAGGGACAATATGTTCACTTTAGCTGTCAATGGTCATAATGATATGGCTGATCTGATCCGTGTATATACTGTATTTACTTACATTCACAGGACTACCCATCAATCGCTCATTTGGTCCAGAAGCTCAGTGAAAACAACATACAGACAATTTTTGCTGTTACTAAGGATTATCAGGATATTTACAAGGTATGTGGAGTGTGTATGTGTGTTGTTGTTCTTTTTTTTTTTGGGCTTCGTGTTTAACCATCCTAAACAATTGCCCCACTAGTATTGTTCCATTTTATAAATAATAATTAAAGTGTTCCTTCTCATTCCTAGGAGCTGGCAAACCTAATCCCAAAATCAGCTGTTGGAACTTTGTCTTCAGACTCTAATAATGTAATTCAACTGATCATTGATTCCTACAATGTAAGTACACTCTTCTGACTTTGGATGGTGACCATCATGGCTCCTGTCTGCTTCCTGTTTTTCAAGCTTTGTGGTACTTCTTACGTACAAATTATTTTGTTTTTATTTTTATTTTTTATATCCAGTCACTATTTTCAGAGCTTATTCTAGAAAACAGCAAATTGCCAGAAGGGGTAACAATCAATTATAAGTCATTCTGTAAGAATGGAGAGATTGGAACAGGAGAAAATGGAAGGAAATGCTTTAATATCTCTCTGGGAGATCAGGTAAGAATTTGCAGGTTAGTAACTTATGCTGCCAAAAAAAAAGCTGTAAAAAAAAAAAATGTTCCCTGCAAAATAATAGCATAATGTGCTACTATGCATAAAACATTATGAAATACTTACCTTAAAAACCAAGCCCAGAGGTGTGTTGTCACCACTGAGAGGGCTTCCATCTTCACCTGGTCTTCCATCCGGGTTCGTGGACTCTGGCTGGTTAGTGGCTGGGTCTGCGATAACATCACTCCTGCGCATGCATGTGGCATCCCTTAGTTATGGCATGTTGCTCTGAAAGTCTGGCGCACTGGCATCCACCACAAATGCACACAAACCGCAGTGGTCCTCCCAGTCTGTTGCAGGCAGGGCCCGTGCTACCACTAGGGTGCACTGCTGCCTAGGGCCGCCCGGCCACTGGTGTTCCTACTCTCTTCTCTCTGCAACAAGCAACTAAATACCAACATCAGCAGGGAGCCAGAGCTCCATTTATACATAGTGTCAGAGGCGTAGTGGCGGCAGAGGACTGTGTCCAACTCCTGAAAGAATGGAAGCAAGCAAACATTCATTGATGGGTAAAAGGAAAAAAGTGATCTGTTTGGAAACCGACCCCATCTTGACCGTGCCCCCATCCCTGTATTAATAGAGAACAGGAAAAATTGGGCCAGTGGAACTTTAAATGGGGCATGGACGGGTTTGTAAAGTTATTGAGGATATCAACAGTAAAGAATCTATCACAGTCCCATCAGGGAGATCTCTGTGGTCAAAAGAGATTGTTTGGTGATCAATCCAAAAAAGAAATTGAAGGAGTCAAATGTAAACTTAATAATGTAATTTGTATCATAATATATAATACAGATATCATGCAATCAAAGGCATAATACATGTAGTCATAATAACATTGATATAATAAATATTCAAAATCCAGGACATTACCATTAAAAGCTATCACCATAAATTGACATATAGATACAGTCTTCATGATTATACAATAAAATTGGTAGATATGAACAAAATTATGAAAAAACACATATTTGGGCAAGCTTGATCTTGGCATCCCTGAGCATGGACTCGACGCACGTTTCTTGGCGTTTAAAGCCAGTCATCAGGAGTTGGGTGCATAGCAGTAAGCTAGAGAGAAAGGGGGGGGGGGAGGGATAAACACAAAGGTGAATCAATGCAATCTATATGATTGGATCATAGTAGCAGCATAAGCGAGTTTGTTTGTATAGTATATTACCTTTAGGTTGGGCCCAAAGTGGAATAGCCCTTGCGTTTCAAAATATGGAACGCAAGGGCCCCATTTAAAGTCCCACTGGCCCAATTTTTCCTGTTCTCTATTAATACAGGGATGGGGGCACGGTCAAGATGGGTTCGGTTTCCAAACAGATCACTTTCTTCCTTTTACAAATGTTTACCAGGGTGGAAGACACCCGCTCTCTCATTAGTGATCTGTCTGGACCCAATCTGT
Source organism: Rana kukunoris (assembly GCA_029574335.1). Classification (NCBI taxonomy): domain Eukaryota; kingdom Metazoa; phylum Chordata; class Amphibia; order Anura; family Ranidae; genus Rana; species Rana kukunoris. The sequence continues at coordinate 60,106,882 of CM056053.1, forward strand.
TTATATGATTGATCATTTTAGCCAAATGATCCCTAAGATTACATATTTCTGGCATCCTTTCCCATTGTCCTATACCCCTTATTAACTCAACTTTCCCTATATTCCTATTTCCACTTAACAGCAGGTGAACATTGCTTTAACTATTTCCCCTTCTTTTGATTACTATCAGCTGCAATCACCTCCCTTTTTTGTTTGTTTGCCTTTCCATTCATGCTTTATATTAGCCCAACCCATGTGAATTTTAGGGCTTGTTTGTCCTGGTGTCTCTCATCCCGGGGTTGCGATGCGCCCAGTTCCTCCTCCCCTGCCCATCCCCTAATTTTTTATTTATTTTTTGATGGGGGAGGGGCGGACCTTCGGCGCATCGGCGTCATACCAGCATGCTGCATGTATGGCGTCCTAGGACGCCGTTGATTGCTGCTTGGCTTTTCCATCCCGCATGGCTGACTGGACAGGATAGGCACCCACTGTGGTCTTTTGCACCTCAGGTGGTCGCTTGTCTCTGTCTCATTGTTTGGCCCAATGCGATGATGCATGACGTTAGTGGGGACACTCCCTCAGGAGGTGGGTATTTATGTCGGATGGCTCTGGCAATCTCACTTCACACATCTCCATCTGATGAGAGGCTGCATGGATTCACACTAACTGGTAATTGATTTTTTCCTACATAGGACCCATACCCCATGACCCCATAGTGATTGACAACCTTATTCATTCACTTTTTTTCCCTTTACCAGTACTCACATGTGTGCCCCTTGTGCGCCTACCTCACCCTTTTGCATTGTGCTGTGGCTGCTTTTGCCTTATCTGACTGATGTCCCACGTCTCTTTGTCCTTGGCTCTCCGCACCCATTGGTCTGTCCATGGACTTAGGGGGATCTATCCCCGCTTCAACTCCGGGGGAGACATCTTATCCCAGGACCACAATCCCACTCCATATTTTTGAACGCAAGGGCTATTCCACTTTGGGCCCAACCTAAAGGTAATATACTATACAAACAAACTCGCTTATGCTGCTACTATGATCCAATCATATAGATTGCATTGATTCACCTGTGTGTTTATCCCTCCCTCCCCCCCCCTTTCTCTCTAGCTTACTGCTATGCACCCCACTCCTGATGACTGGCTTTAAACGCCAAGAAACGCGTCGAGTCCATGCTCAGCGATGCCAAGATCGAGCTTGCCCAAATATGTGTTTTTTCATCATTTTGTTCATATCTACCAATTTTATTGTATAATCATGAAGACTGTATCTATATGTCAATTTATGGTGATTGCTTTTAATGGTCATGTCCTGGATTTTGAATATTTATTATATCAATGTTATTATGACTACATGTATTATGCCTTTGATTGCATGATCTCTGTATTATATATTATGATACAAATTACAATATTAAGTTTACATTTGACTCCTTCAATTTCTTTTTTGGATTGATCACCAAGCAATTTATTTTGACCACAGAGATCTCCCTGATGGGACTGTGATAGATTCTTTACTGTTGATATCCTCAATAACTTTACAAACCCGTCCATGCCCCATTTAAAGTCCCACTGGCCCAATTTTTCCTGTTCTCTATTCATTGATGGGTGCGAGTAGGCTACATTCATGGGTGCTGGTGAGGCTGCATTGATGGGCACTGGTAGGCTGCATTGATGGGCGCTGGTGAGGCTGCATTTGATGGGCGCTGGTGAGGCTGCATTTGATGGGCGCTGGTGAGGCTGCATTTGATGGGCGCTGGTGAGGCTGCATTTGATGGGCGCTGGTGAGTCTGCATTTGATGGGCGCTGGTGAGGCTGCATTTGATGGGCGCTGGTGAGGCTGCATTTGATGGGCGCTGGTGAGGCTGCATTGATGGGCGCTGGTGAGGCTGCATTTGATGAGCGCTGGTGAGGCTGCATTTGATGAGCGCTGGTGAGGCTGCATTTGATGAGCGCTGGTGAGGCTGCATTTGATGGGCGCTGGTGAGGCTGCATTTGATGGGCGCTGGTGAGGCTGCATTTGATGGGCGCTGGTGGGGCTGCATTTGATGGGCGCTGGTGGGGCTGCATTTGATGGGCGCTGGTGAGGCTGCATTTGATGGGCGCTGGTGAGGCTGCATTTGATGGGCACTGGTGAGGCTGCATTTGATGGGCACTGGTGAGGCTGCATTTGATGGGCACTGGTGAGGCTGCATTTGATGGGCACTGGTGGGGCTGCATTTGATAGACTCTTCATTAAAAAGGTGGGGTATACGTGGGCAGGACAGAGGGGGTGGAGTCAGTGGTAGAGCTAAGGGGGGCACCAAATTGAGGTTTCGCCTAGGGTGTCAAAAATCCTTGCACCAGCCCTGGTTGCAGGTCTGGTGGAGCAATCTCCTCCCAGCACACAGGGCCTCAAATAGTTTTGGGGAAGACATTTCCTGATGACCTTCAGACACAACATTGTACACAGGGGATGGTGGGAACAGTTGTTTCTCCACTTGATAGGGGTAGCCTTCCACTTAGTTTCCAATTTGCTACCTCTCTCGAACATTGGATTTTTTTACTAACACCAGGTCCCCTGTTGCAGTCATAGTATCTCCAGGGCTGTGTCTTCTGCTATATCTTTATGTCATTTGAGAACTATCTGCTCAAGAACTATCTACATATTGGTACCAGCAGTCTTGGTGCCCCTGCTCCAGTGTTCACAGAATCCTCAACAGCAAAAGATTGAAACACTCACAGACCCTATTGCCCTGAGGGTGGTATGGAGTAGAGAGAATTACAGATTGCACTCAGGAGACACAGTTCACAGAATAGCAGGGACTAAAAGTTAGGGCCTTGATCTGACAGAATTTGTTTGGGGCACCCATAATGCTGTACCACGTTTTTCCAGAACAAATTAGTGGTCTGGTCTTTAGCAGATGACAGTGCTCATAGGGGTAGTCTGTTTTGGGATGGCCTTATGCAAGGTGCAGGAGGTACATTCACGACAGGCTCACTGTACCCATTCTGGCAAACTGGGGCAGTAGAAGCAGGGGCGGACTGACAACTCATGGGGCCCCCGGGCAATAGAAGATTATGGGGCCCCCGGGCTTACAGATGGCCACCACGCCAGGAGGCAGTGCAGAGGGGGGGCAGCTAAAATCTCTGGATTTTTACATCAAAAGCATGTCAGTTTCGGACATATCAGGGACAGATGTAAAAAAAACACAGATTTTTACATACTGTCCCTGGTTTTACTGAGCCTGGCAACCCTGATGGGGCCCCCTAGTGGCATGGGGCCCTCAGGCAGTGCCCGAGTGACTCAATGGTCAGTCCGCCCCTGAGTAGAAGTATCACCTGATGTGGGCTTTTGTGTGGTCCACCCCAAAATGTCCAATGTCCATGCACCAACCGGCAGATCTGTAAGATGTGCCATTGGTGTACTACAATTTTCAGAAGGGTTGTCCCGATACCACTTTTTTAGGACCGAGTACGAGTACCGATACTTTTTTACAAGTAGTCGATACTTTTTTTTAAATGTGTCCCAAATGCAGCCATGTCCCCCACATATGCAGCCATGTCCCCCACAAATGCAGCCATATCCCCCACAAATGCAGCCATGTCTCCCCACATATGCAGCCATGTCCCATTAGCCATGTCCCTCTAGCCATGTCCCTCCAGCCATGTCCCTCCAGCCATGTCCCCCACATATGCAGCCATGTCCCTCCAGCCATGTCCCCCACATATGCAGCCATGTCCCTCTAGCCATGTCCCCCATACCTAGCCGCCAAAAGCCGCTGCCTCACGGAGAACATCACAGCATTCATTTGAATAGCCGTTTTGCCCACACGTATAGACACTCCCCCTTGCTCGGGATTGGACAGATCACGATCACCCATCCAACCCCGAGCAAGGGGGAGTGTCTATACGCAGCGGGAACACTACAGATATTCAAATGAAAGCTGTGATCTTCCCGCACGCTGTTTAACCCATGCAGCGCGGCTTTCGATGCGGAGGCTTTTGATGCGGCGGCGGCAGGGGGGGGGGGGAAGTATTCTATTTAGGCATCGGGGGTATTTGCGGGAGTACAAGTACTCCCGCAAATACTCGGTATCGATACTGGTATCGGGACAACCCTGATTTTCAGGATGTCCCGCTTCTCAGTAGGTATGCGAGCATGACAATATAGTACATTGTCTAGGAGGGCCTCCAAATTTTCCCACTGCCATAGCAGGACCCTGGTTGTGTTGGGCAATCGCTGACATTCATGTGAGGTAGGCCTTTGCTGTCTAGCGGAACCACTGTACCTGGAAAATTTCAGGGTCCTTTTGCTGTAGGGTGGCCCATGTATACAAGGTGTATACCTCAGCCACCCCTAAAGGATCATCTGTGAACTGCACCAGAGGCACACACAAAGGGGAGGCACGCTGGGGCAGAGCAAAGGAAACTTCCAAGTCCTCCTGGCGCTGATCCACATCTCTTTTGTGCAAGGAATTGAGAGATGGAGTCAGCATGGCCATTGAGTTTTTCTGTCTTGTAGTATAATTTATAATTGAAATGAGCCAGTAGATTGACCCATCTGTTTTCCAAGGCCCACATTTGGCAGACTGCATGTGGGCAAGGGGACTGGTATTGATGTAAACTTAAATTTTAGCTACTGTGAGGTATTTGGCAAAATTTCTCGCTGATAGCTCAAACCAGGGCTAGAAGGTCCAGTTTGTATCACCTGTAGATATGGGGGTTTTACCCAGAGGGTTGAAGACTGTGACTTTCATAGACATTTACTCATTTGTATCCTATTCTTGGCAAATACAACACCTAACACTTGCAGGCTTCCATCCGTGTAAACCCAGAAGGGCTGAGTATAGTCAGCGTAGGCCAAGAGAGGGGCTTACATCAGACTCTGCTTTACGATGTCAAATGTTTGATGGAACAAAGATCCTCTCAACCTCCATGCCCCTCTGCACAGTGGCCAGATGAACCGTGCCACCTACAGCGTAGAAGACAAACTGAACCTGCCTACAACAGTGTGGGATTTGGACAATTTTGCATTGTTTGGAAACATGGCATGAGCTGAAATATATGTTTTTCTTTTAGGTTGAATTTGAGATCACTATAACTGCTCACAAGTGCCCCAAAAAGGACCAAACAGAGTCCATTAAAATTAAACCATTGGGATTTACTGAAGAGGTTGAGATTCTTCTGAAATTTATCTGTGAATGTGATTGTCAACAGTTTGGAACCCCTGATAGCCCAACATGTCATTTTGGGAATGGTACATTTGAATGTGGAGCCTGCAGGTACTTGTTTTTGGATGTTCTTTATCTACATGATGTAACATTGTTTATCCACACACAATAATATATATTTTATATTCATATGTGTTATGTGCTCTTTGGGGGAGGGAGTATCAGACTCTGTGATTGCCGATTACCAAGTATTTGCCTTCATACTTGTCTGAGCACAATAAATAACATATGCAGCACATCTTTGCAACACATGCACATTCCCCCCATAGTTTACCTCTTTAACGACTAGAGCTCTGCAAGATTTTACCCCCTTCACCACCAGGCCATTTTTTGCTATTCAGCACTGTGTTAACTGGTAATTAGGTGGTCATGCAATGCTGTACCCAAATAAATGTATATAATATTTTTTACACAAATACAGTAGAGCTTTCTTTTGATGGTATTTGATCAGCAGGTCCCAGTCATGAATCATTGGCTGGGACTTGCTGACAGGCTTTCGCTGTGTACAATCACAGCGGGAGCCAGGTGGGGGCATGCACATGCGTGCCCTAAACTCGGAGGTAGGCAGTGATCTATGGGTATGTTGCTTTGCCTACAGTAGCTACTCGCCCGCAGTACAATGCAGGGCGGCAGTCAGAAGGTGATTAAAATGCTTAAAGGAGTTGAATATGTTCGTTTTTTTTTTTTTTTTTAATAACATAAGCCATGGAGAAGGTTGCAGGCAATGGCAGTATAGTCCTTAATGCCCAAATTGAGCGTTTTGGCCTTAGTGTGTCCCTGGTTTATGGATAGCGCCAGTACCGGCCCTCCACTCTCAGCATACAGCCTACCAGTGTATACATCCCTGGAACAGATTATTTTTTGTTGCTTACCAGCAACTGACTGCCTTACCACCTTTTACTTTTTTGCTTTTTTGTCATGATACTATCCCCCCAACTGGTTAAATCAGTATTCTTTTTGAATCCCAGCCAATGATAGGCTAATAAAAGACCAACCGTTGTCTATCTCCAACGTGGTTTACAATTCATTGAAATATCTAAGCTCCTGAGGAAGCGCTATTCATAAGCGCGCAACATGTTGAGCAAGTCCTCCTGTCCCTTTGGATCACCACTCGGTTACATATGATATAACCTACCTCATAATTATGCTTTATATCTAAGCTGTCTATGTTAGAATCATATAACCTATGTATTAACCTATGTGGAACCAGCTATTAATTTAATTTCTTTTGTGATTTTATTTTTATAACTGCTTTTATGATATTTCTATACGAATAATAAAAAAAATGCTAGTCTTTCATACTACTTGTTACTGTGTGCCTTTAAAGCCCAACTTACTAGCCCTCAGCCATTTCTCGTCCTATACATTGCTTTATAAAAATGCCAGCAGGCTAGAGAGGGCAAAATGACAACAAATTGTATTATCTATCAGCTTGGCTATACTTCTTAAGCCGCATACACACAATCGGTTCAAACTGATGAAAACGGACTGAAGTTCCGATCGTGTGTAGGCCCCATCGGTCCGTTATTCTTCGGTCCAAAAACAGAGGGCTTGCTTTAAAATTGAACCGATGGACGGCTAACTGATAGATCAAAACCGATTGTTAGTACGCACGAGCATCGGTTAAAAATCCACACATGCTTAGAATCCAGTCGACGCATGCTTGGAAGCATTCAACTTTGTTTTTTCATCATGCCGTTGTGTTTTACGTCACCGCGTTCTGCCACGATCGGTTCATGAACCGATTGTGTGTAGGCACATCAGTCCATCAGTCAGCTTCATCGGTGAACCGATTAAAATGGTCTGTTCTCATCGGATGGACCGATCGTGTGTACAGGGCTTTAGTACCAGGAAACATTTCTTTATCTTAATTTCCTGATTTCCATAGCAGCCTTACTTCTCCACTTGAAATAGCTTTTGTGGTTTCCCTAATGCAACGCTGACAACTGAGGGAGTCATTTTGAGGTTTTTTTTATGTGCTGAAGCTATATGCTGTCCATAGACAGCTTTACTGTCACTGGGAAGTTTTAAAGCATTTTGGCAAAAGTTGTATTATGCAGCACACGCATCATTAAAAAAACGAGTGAAAAATATTTAGTCCAAATGTGGTAAATGAGTTCCATTGGTTGAATGATCCAATGACAATCACCTCAACCATAGGCAAAATGGTCGCTTTCCAGATAGCACGGACCTTCTGTCACGGAAGGTCAATTGTGCTTCTGGCTCTAAACCCAACCAGGGCCTTTGCCCGTCCTGGGAACCTCCTAAAATGTGTGTCTACATCCAGGTACCAATATCACAGGTGGCCCCCAAAATCTTTAAAACTCGCCATAGTATGAAAAATCTTTAAAACGTTATTTTAAATATAAAATTTAAATAATGCACTTATGACATGAAGAACATATAATCGAATTGAGAATAGTACAAGCTGGCCAGCTGTTTGCAACTATCCTTCCTTCCAGGATACGAGATGATCCGTGACATCAGCACGTCGCTCCGCCCTACGTTATTCGACATAAGATTTGACAAAACCCTGGCTGGGTTTAGAGCCGCAAGGATCATTGACCTTCTGTGACAGAAGGTCCCTGTTATCTGGTAAGTGACCATTTTGCCTATGGTGGAGATGATTGTCACTGGATCATTCATCTAATTGTGGCAGATGGTGCGAATGTTATTACAGAATTTACCACATTTGGACTATATTTTTTTCAGTGGTATTTTTTCACTGGTGTTTAATTCTATACTTCCAGCGCAATTCTGTGTATGAACTTACTATTTGGGACTGTGCTATATCTCACAGTGGAGTTTGCGGCTGTTTTTTTTTGTATTAAATTTAAAGCACTAGCGCAGTTTTTTTGTTTTATGATTAATAAAAAAGCAGTGCATGCTATGTTACATGCTGTTTATACTTACTCAGTCACTATGGGATTCATTTCTATATACTGCAAAAAATCTGGTTCATCTTTTGACAGCTGATAAATTGTAAAACTGGCAATACAGATATAGATTTATTTATGTTTAGCTTGCATGGTGAACAGAAAAAAATTCTAACATTCCTCCATGTATGCTGCACAGTGCGGTTGGATGAATCTCCCAGAAGCAATATTTGTATTTTGAGAACTGACTTTGTCAGCTCTCAAAATACCCAAACAGTTTCTGCATCTGAGGCCCCGTACACACGTACGAGAACCTCGACGGGCGGAACACATCGTTCCGCCCGTCGAGGTTCTCGCCCGGCCGTCGAAATCGTCGACCAAGCCGTCATGAAAGGCACAGAGCCATGGTTCTCGATGGGCCATCGAGCAAATAGAAAACCTGCTCTCTATTTTGGCTCGACAGCTTTCCCAAAGGGATGCTCGCCGAAACCGTACACACGGCCGAGGTTCTCGGCAGAATGAGGATCCCAGCGAGCTTCTCGCTGGTTTCTGCCGAGAATCTCTGCCATGTGTACGGGGCCTGAATGGATGCAAGTGCTGTTCGGTCATCAATTTTTTGCTCTGCTTTAGTACCTGGGAATATCGTTTTAAAGATATGATGGGTAAGATGCATTGAAAGCAAAGCATACAGTATATGCAGATGTAGCAACCACCTGGATAGGTGCTAGGTTTAGATAGAATTAGTATGTGTTTTGATAGGTAAATTTAGTTGCTACACTGCAGTCGGTGCGGCTGTGATTGTTAGGTAAAAGCATAGTTTGCTCACTGAACTCAGCACAGCTGCATTCTGCTAGATACATCTGCTCAGTGTGTCCAATTGCTGCTAGTCTGATAGCTCCCTCTGCATCAAGAGAGCTTGAGAGGTTTATGGATGATAGGTGTGGAGCTATACAGATGGCAGCATACATTTTGATACAGCTCTGTCCAATCCCAGAGAGGCAGGCTCTGATGACATGTTGGGAGACTGTATATATTCTGTGAGCACACTGGGCTTTGGATCTTTTCCTGGAGAGAATTAGTCTAGCATGCTGCCCTCCCAGGCAATGATGCTATGTCTGCTGCCATGATGCCTCAGATGGGTGACCTGATGGTCTGGATGTTGATACCCTGGAGCTAGAGAAAGCTGACTGAGGGGGGCTGTCCACTAAAGATCTGGTCTAATATCCCCGGAGTAAGGTGTCACTTTACAAATTGGAAAGAGGCAACCAGCTGTCCTTGGGTCTTATGTGAGTACAGATGCTTCTGTAAAGAGAACTTGGGGACCTTTGTGCTTTTTCCACCCCTCTGGTGCTAGCTTTGTCCATCTAATCTTCTATTGAAAGGGACTCTGCTCTTGTCACTCTAAGGCTGCGTACACACGATCGGTTCAAACAGATGAGAATGGTCCAACGGACCGTTTTTATCGGTTCACCGATGAAGTGGCCTGATGGTCTGATGTGCATACACACCACCAGTCCAAAATACGATCGGGTCAGAACGCGGTGACGTAGAACGCACCGACGTGCTGAAAAAATGAAGTTCAATTCTTCCAAGCATGCATCAACTTGATTCTGAGCATCCGGGGGTTTTTGAACCGATGCTTTTGCGTACTAACGATCGGTTTGGACCGATGGTCAGGCGTCCATCAGTCCTATTTTAAAGCAAGATTTAAAACTTTGGTCCAACGGATGACAGACCGATGGGTCGTACACACGGTCAGTTTGGACCAATGAAACTGGACTTCAGTCTATTCTCATCAGTTTGAACCAATCGTGTGTACGTGACCTAAGAAAAGAGTTTACAGTTAACTACAAATACTACTACCTTAAAGCTAAAGTCTACGGTTTGCTACTAGCACAGACTTTAATATTCTTCTTCTTCTTCTTTAGAACAAGCTTTAAGTCCTCAAGTGTACATAGTTCTTGTTTTTGGAGTATCCCACCCAGGGATTTTTTCTCAAACAATAGGTGCTGGAACTTAACCACGACCCCCCAAAACCCCCTTCCCCCACACACACCCTCCAAATCAAATAGTGGGTATGGTCCGTCAAATTTCATGAACAGTAAGAGAGTCTTAAGCGGCGTACACACGACCGAGGTTCTCGCTGGAAACCAGCGAGAACCTCGCTGGAAGCTGCATTCCAGCGAGGACCTCGGCCGTGTGTACGCTTTTGGCTCGCCCCGCCCGTCGGGAATCCCGTCGAGCGAAAAGAGAGCACGCTCTCTTTTTGCTCGACGGCCCGCCTGGATGAATGGCTGGTTGCTATTCCCGGAGGGGCGGGTCGCCGATTTCGACGGCCGGCAGAGAACCTCGACGGGCGGAACGATTTGTTCTGCCCGTCGAGGTTCTCTGCCGTGTGTACGCGGCCTGAAAGGGGCATTAAATACCAGAATTGAATTACATGCAGAGTGCAGAATTCAGGGGGGTTACACACAGATTGCAGAGCTGTCTCTTATAAACACAGAAACTGGACTTCTGTGTTTACAAGTGATTCTGGTGATCAGACCCCCCCAAAGGGTCTGAGCCAGAGGTGGTGGAATTTCCCCCTGAAAAAAAGCCCAGATCCCACCTAATTCCCTCAACCCTATCCAAGTTCTCCAAAAATAAGAAAAAAAACAACACCCCTAGACTGAGCATTGAAGAAATGCATAAATGAGCTTGCAGGGCAAAGCTTGTGGGAAAGACCTGGACCGTATTCCTCCAGCTCCAACGTTAGTAGCGATACACATATATCTGTGGGTAAGTACACCTGTTACTTTTTTTTGGGGGGGGGGGGGATGCAGAGCTAAACTCACACTTTAGAAATCTCTACAGCAGGGGTCTCAAACTCAAATTACCTGAGGGCCACATGAAAACTTTCAAACTTCAAAAACAGTACTGGTGTCAGCGAACGTATTATTAACCCCCCAGCACTGGTGTCAGCGGACACATTATTAACCCCCCAGCACTGGTGTCAGCGGACACATTATTAACCCCCAGCACTGGTGTCAGCGGACACATTATTAACCCCCAGCACTGGTGTCAGCAAACGCATTATTAACCCCTAGTATTGGTGTCAGCAAACGCATTATTAACCCTGACCACTGCACGCGGACCACTGCACGCGGACCACTGCACGTGGACCACTACACTGCCGACAGACCACTACACTGCCGACAGACCACTACACTCTGACCACTCATCATCATGGCACAGCACATCAAGGCTCAGAGCCCAGCAAATCAGGGCACAGCAAATCAAGGCACAGAGCCCAGCACATCAGGGTATAGAGCCCAGCACATCAGGGCACAGGGCACAGCACATCAGGGCACATGGCACAGCACATCAGGGCACATGGCACAGCACATCAGGGCACATGGCACAGCACATCAGGGCACATGGCACAGCACATCAGGGCACATGGCACATCAGGGCACATGGCACATCAGGGCACAGCGCACATCAGGGCACAGGGCCCAGCACATCAGGGCACAGGGCCCAGCACATCAGGGCCCAGCACATCAGAGCACAACAGGGTACAGGGCACATCAGAGCACAGCACATAGGGGTACAGCACAACAGGGCACGGCACATCAGGACAGGACATATCAGGACAAGGCACATGGCACATCAGGGTACAGGACTTTGCCCATCAGGGCACATCACATCAGGACATGGCACATCAGGACAGGGCACATGGCACATCAGGGTACAGGGCACATTAAACAGCACATCAGGGTACAAAGCCTAGCAAATCAGGGTACATGGCACACATCAGGGTATATGGGTCACAATCAGAGCACAATCAGGGCACATGGGGCATATCAGGGCACATGAGAGCACACCAGGGCACATCAGGCACAGCACATTAGTACAGGGCACATGACACATCAGGGTACAGGGCACAGGGTACCCTGATGTACAGAGCCCAGCACATCAGGGTACATGAGGCACATCAGGGTACCTGAGGCACATCAGGGTACCTGAGGCACAATCGGAGCACATCGGGGCACAATCAGAGCACATCGGGGCACAATCGGAGCACATCGGTGCAAAGGTCAGCGTTTACTTGTTGTTTTCTTCAGATGCAGTGCAGTGCAGGAAGAGTCTGTCAGAGGTTTACTTCTCTCTCATGTCACGCTGCTACTCCCCGGCAGCCCCTCCTCTCTTCTCGTCCATCCCAGATGATGTCACAAGCAAATAGGGATGGACGAGAAGAGAGGAGGGGCCGCCGGGGAGTAGCAGCGTGACATGAGAGAGAAGTGAACCTCTGACAGACGCTTCCTGCCCTACTCTTCATGCACCTCGATCTACACTTCCGCGGCACCCGCCCTGCGGGCCATTTATTACCGGCCCGCGAGTACTTTGAGACCCCTGCTCTACAGGCTCTGCAGGCTTTAGGTTATGGAGGTATAAATATCTTATTTTTGGTATATGTTGGCTTTTAACACTGGGTTCTTTTTTTCTCAGATGCAATGAGGGTCGTATTGGAAAAGAGTGTGAATGCAGCACAGAGCAAGTTAGCAGTGAAGACATGGATGCTCAGTGCAGAAAGGAGAACAGCTCAGAGATCTGCAGTAACAATGGAGATTGTATCTGTGGCCAGTGTGTGTGTAAGAAGAGGGAAAATCCTAATGAGGTCTACTCTGGAAAATACTGTGACTGCGACAATTTCAAGTGTGATCGATTCAATGGATTGATTTGTGGAGGTGATTTCAGCACTTTCCCTAGGAAGAACAACCCTAGATGCTCAAAACGCTATTAAACCCAAAATTAAAAATGTACTTTACTGTAGCTTACCTAACCTTAAAAGTGGTACTGAAATTACATTTTTTTATTCTTTATCTTAAAGCGGAGCTCCAGCCGCAATTTTTTTTTTTAAAGTCAGCAGCTACTAACAGTGTAGCTGCTGACTTTAAATAAGGACACTTACCTTGTCCTACTTGCCCGCGCTGATGGGCCCCCCGATGCCGGTCCCACGATCGCTCCGGGTCCCGCGCCTCCATTCACACTATGGGAAACAGGCAGTGAAGCCGTACGGCTTCACTGCCCATTTCCTACTGAGCCTGCGCGAGTCTCACGATGGCTTGTGAATGGGCGCGCTGCTCTCTGAGAACACACACAGTTCCCAGAAAGCAGCGCGCCCCATTCACAAGGAGAAGGACAAGAAGAAAAGGCACCGCGGAGTGGAAGAGGCAGATTACGGACTTCCGCATAGCAACAGCTATTTCGGGTGAGTATTTTTTTTTTTTTTCCCAGGTTTTTTTTATTTAATTTTTTTAAACAACATGGCAAAATTTTGTTTTCCTGGGTGGAGCTCCGCTTTAACTTGGTGATGTGGCACGTAATTTACTTCTGTCTCAGGGTGTCTCCCCTCCGGTTGGAGGAGCAATACAGATGGCACAGCAGCATTGTCAATCTGGGGAGATGCACTCAGGGCCACTGATAAGGAAGTGCAGCCAGCTCTCCTTACCCAGAATCAGTTCTAAAGGGAGGCCTAGGCACCTGCCTAGGCTCACCATCCTGAATGAACAGTGGAGGTGCAAATGTGTCTTGTTCGATGTGGGGTGTCATTTCTGCTATGCAAAGCATAGCATTAAGGGCGTTGCATTTTAGCAAAACTATAATTTTATAGTAAATATAAGATTAGTGGATAAAGTGTCAAATTGTCAAAAGGCACCTCGCCCCAATAAATTAGTGGGAAAAGCAAGGGGGGAGGGGGTAACAAAAGAACACAGGGGCTTTTAGTTGGTGCAGATAGAGATTAAAGTAATCAATAGAAAATAGTTTTTGAAAAAATAGAAAAACATTTTATTTACACAATTATATGATATTAATAACAACATTAAATCGATTTATCCTCCATTTGTTAAAATGTGGAGAGATTAGATGAAGCATTGATACGTCGATTAGCACTACATGTTTCGCTCATTCAGAGCTTCCTCAGAAGCGTTTAAAGACAATGCTGAAGTATCAGAAGAGAAAACATATAATTAATTTACTGTAAGCAAATTGCATAAAGGTAAGTACACGCAAACAAATAAATATATAAATGCTCACATTTTTTATATACGTAATCAGCATATATATATAAGGGGAGAGTAGTTACATTGGTTGAAGCAGAAGGTGCATATTATTAATATGCACCTTTTGCTTCAACCAATGTAACTACTCTCCCCTTTGATATATGCTTATTACGTATATAAAAAATGTGAGCATTTATATATTTATTTGTTTGCGTGTACTTACCTTTATGCAATTTGCTTACAGTAAATTATACGTTTTCTCTTCTGATACTTCAGCATTGTCTTTAAATGCTCCTGAGGAAGCTCTGAATGAGCAAAACATGTAGAGCTAATCGACGTATCAATGCTTCATCTAATCTCTCCACATTTTAACAAATGGAGGATAAATCGATTTAATGTTGTTATTAATATCATATAATTGTGTAAATAAAATGTTTTTCTATTTTTTCAAAAACTATTTTCTATTGATTACTTGAATCTCTATCTGCACCAACTAAAAGCCCCTGTGTTCTTTTGGTTCCCCTCTCCCCCCTTGCTTATAATTTTATAGTGTGATTTCTATCAGCAGCCCCTAATGCACTAGCAGATATGGAAGAACCTGAATACATTTCCAGTTAACACTTTATTAAGCAGTTGCTGCAAACATTATATTTATTTTTTCTACTGGGGACAGACTTTAAACTTCAGGTTTTACTGCCACATACAGGAGGATTGAACATTTGCAACAAAACCCCTCCTACTACCAGGATGTCTCTGTCTTTAGCTGGTGTCCCAGGAGGATGTATACCGGTAACTTTTCTTTAGCGCCACTGTGCTAGACTATGATGCTTTTGTCAGCACTTTTTTTTGTTAAATCAAAACTCTTCTCTACATTGCTGCTTTAGATTTGTTTCTTCAGTTGCAGCCATCTGACGTAGTTGGCCTTAGCCCAGAGGTGTATTTAGGTTTTGTGCTGCCCTAGGCCTGAATAAACTCGTGCACCCCCTAATTTAAATATGATCCACCCCTTTCTGTCATGGCCACACCCTGTGTTGTTTAAGACCCGCCCTGAAATTTTCGAGTGAGGACACTTTACTTAGATTTCCTCTTACTTTCTGGTTGCCCATAGAGCAGGAAGTGAAGGGAAATCTTCGCAATGGGACAGGGATGTTAAAAGTGTTGCCTATAGATCTACTTTAAGTAGATGGTGCAGCAGAAACATAGCACAGTGAGGAAGGTTTGTGGTCGAGGATGACAAAACAGTCAAAATTGGAAGCGCCCCTCCACAGTTGCCACCCGCATACTAGAAGCAGCGCGGCCGCTTTATGGGGGCGCTAGACTAATTTTGCTAACAGTGTAGCGCAAGCCGGCGGGGACTCTTTTCGTGCCGCCCCCCTGCAAAGTGCTGCCCTAGGCCTGGGCCTTGTTGGCCTAGGCCAGGATACAGCTCTGCCTTAGCCTGCCTTTTTGAGAACTGCACCTGGATACCCTGGACTGGGCAGTGCAGGGATAACCTCCAAGTGTAAAGTATATTTAAATAGTGACACACAGTAATTATTTATAATATTGTGACAAATAACGGCAATAATAACATACTGAACTGTACAGGGATACTCACAAAAAAAACAATCCCAAAAAGGTTTTGCCTTTGACAACGTGCATTAAACTCTTCACCATATCATCATGCTTTGTGCACTGGTTGAAATCATTTGGTGGACAAAACAAGTTCCATAAAGAGATGAATGAGTGAGTTTGGGGTGGAGGAACCTTCTCTTCCACATCAGTGCCTGACCTCACAAATACACTACGGGAAGAATGGTCAAACATTCCCATAGACATGCTCCTAAACCTTGTGGACAGCCTTCCCAGAAGAGCTGAAGCTGTTATAGCTGCAAAGGGTGGGCCAACTCAATATTGAACCCTACGGACTAAGACTAATTAAAGTTCCTGTGCGTGTGAAGGCAGGCATCCCAATAATTTTGACAATTTAGTGTGTGTTTGTCATGTTCTTTTAAATAATTATTGTGTGATACTATTTAAATATACTTTATGGTTAATGACTTATGGAAACATAGGGCCAGATTCATAAAGATTTACGCCGGTGTATCTCCAGATACGCTGCCGTAATTTCAAATGTGCGCCGTCGCATCTTTGCGCCGATTCACAAAGTGAGATACGTAGAAAAACATGGCTTCAGTCGTCCGACGTAACTTGCCTACGCCGGCGTATCGTGGGCTCATAGTTATACTGGACGCATTCAGCGTTCCCATTATAAATATGCAAATGAGTAAAGTACACCGATTCACGAACGTAGATGCGCCCGGCCTCCTCATATACGCGATTTGCGTAAGGCTTACATCCTGTGTAAAGTTACCCCTCATATAGCAGGCGCAGCTAATGCAAAGGTACGGGCCAGGGAACGACGCCTTCGAAATTTACGCTGTGTACGCCGTTTATGTAGTACTACGTGTATAGGGCTGTGCGTAGGTTACGTTGACGTTGTAGGCATTGTGCCGACGAATCTTAGGGAATATATGCGACGTGATTCTGCACATGCGCCGTTCGTTCAGCCATTCATTTACATGGATCACGCCCACCTTCCACCTACTTTGAATTAGGCTGGCTTACGCCGGCCAATTTACGCTACGCCGCCGCAACTTACGGAGCAAGTGCTTTGTGAATACTGCACTTGCCTCTCTAAGTTGCGGCGGTGTAGCGTAAAGAAGATACGCTACGCCGCTCTAAAGATACGCCAATGTATCTGAATCTGGCCCATAGAGTATTAATATCTATCACATAAAGGTATAGCATTGGTTGTGCTGGCTTTTTTTGGGTTAATTGAATAGCCTGCAAGTGACTTTCAGCACTGGGTTCCACTTGGGGAGCTTATGAGATTTTGTTCTGCTAAAAGTTAGCTGGGGAGCATATTCCAGGTTCAGAGTGACTGGCATTCCCTCAACGCTTTTCTTATGACTCGGTGAGTAGTCTGGCTAGGCTGAGCGCTGGGACCTACCCCATTTGTTATGAACACCTTTATTCCCCACTTGTTTTTGCTGAAGAGGGGGTTAACACTAATGTCATCTGCTGGGTGAAACGTTGCACGATCTGTGTTCCTGTGTTTGATCGGTTCTTGCTTCTCCCCTACGATGACTCACTTCTAGCCAACCAACCTTCACCTGCTACTAGCTGTCTTGCTTTGTAAGTACCTGAGGTCTTGCCTGTTACATTGAGCCTATACATTGCCATATGTTTGCAACATATCTGATTCCAGACATGCGGGGTGGCAAGACTCTGAACAGCCTCATCCTGCTTAAATTTGACCAATTTAGCTGTCTCTGCAGTGTAGGACCATCTACATCTACTTTGCAGATAGAGAAAGGAGCTGTGTGTTAGTGGGCGTCCTGACACTCCTGCTCGCCCTCTACCCCTCAAGAGGCTTTCTTCACACCAGGAAGAAAGCCTCGCATTACGGTGGTGAGTTACAGACAGAAGAACAGGAAGTCAGCATTTTTTTTAGAAGAAATAAGGACATTTAAAAGCAAAGTCGAAGGATGAGGTAAGTGAAGGAGGACTACACTAAGCTAAAGGAAGCTATTTAGGGGGGGCAAAAAAAATACCTTTACAACCCCTTTAAGATCTATTTTTACACAAAGAGGGAGTACTTCAGGTTGTGGGAGTTGAGTCTCTGAACTTCCACCTGTAGCGTCACCCCCACAAGGGCCGCTGGTTTGATGATGGGATCGGCATGTTGAAGTTACCCTCACTTGTCTAAGGATGCACCAGAAAAAAATTAGCAGTAAATTGAATGTCCAGACAGGCAATAAAGATTTTGCTTTAATTTCAACATAGCCGAACATCAACTAGATGAAAGAAGGACAGGTTGATGAAGAAAGAGATTCTTAAATGTCAGGCCTGGATAAATGCACAGCGAGACTCAGCCATTAAGAGCGCCAATTTGCACACGTCGCCGCTCTAATGCCTACTAGGAGGAACGAGTCTCTCTCTCTCTCTGACCCGTCTCTAGGCCTCTGCCACAGGCCAATGTAAATTTAGATAATTTCCTGGAGTCCGAACAGAGCAGATCCTCCCAGCAGCTATCTGTGCATCCGGCACCATGTGACAGCAAAGCGTACTTGTCTTGACTTGGGTGCCGGATCCTCTTGGCGACGCTCGGGACTCCAGTCAACCACCGGAGTCCCCTCATATTTGTCTCCGACCGAGACTCAGCATAGCCCAGGACTGGCCAGGCGGGCCACACTGGCGGGGTCCCTGGGTGCGCACTCCATAATGGTGGATGCTGCACCCCGACTCCAGGACCCCTCGCAGGAGACGCAAAAAGAACCCCCAAACACCTGACCTTATCCCAGATATACCCCTCCCCAGCATGCCCAGCAGGAAGGGAAACTTTCCAATTGGCTGCTGAGGAAAGGTCAATCTGTCGGAAATCCCTCCAGCTCCCACTGCCGGCCAAGGATGACTCGCATCCTTAGAATGCAGTCCGAGCCAGTGGACCTTTCCAGAACGACACAGGTCACAAATGCAACAATCACAATTGGGAGCAAAAAAATAACTCTCCTAATTAACTATATTTTTTGAGCGCAATACCCGTGTTACACGCAAGGGGGGCGCTACACACCCTAGGCGTTTATCAATGGTATGATTCATCTCCATCCTGCAGCTTGGTCTGTACCAGTTTTTGGCTCTCAGAATTAAGGTTCAGGTTTCTGCCCTTTCTAGTCTGTTTAAAAAACTGTTGGCCTTTCACTCTTTGATTAAGACCTTAGTAAAGGGCGTCTCTCGTGTAGTTCCCCTGTCTGTTTCTCCTGTGAATTTGTGGGATTTGAATCTGGTTCACATTACCTGAGCTTCAGAAATCGCAGGTGTTAACCCATTGCTCTTTGCACTCACACCCACAAGGTGGTGTATCTAAGGCTGCATTTACACCTAGGCGTTTTGTCGCCTGAATCAGGACGCAAATGCAGCCCAAAGACGCTAGAGGGGAAATGTAACATTCCCCTCTATGGAGATGGTTCACATCTCCAAGCCAAACGCCGAAACGCCGAACGCCTGAAGCTCAAAACAAGTCCCGGACCTTTTTTTTCAGGCGGCTTCGGTGTTCGGCATAGAGATGTGTACCTGGAAAGAAATGGGGGCTGAAATCGCGACGTTTTGTCGCCGCAAATCGCGGCACAAGACGCCCTTAATTTGTCGCCGCAAATCGCGGGACAAAACGCCACGATTAGGTCGCCCAAGTGTGAATGCAGCCTTATAGCCATCACCTCTGTAATGCAAGTGTATAAATTGGCAACCTTATGCTGCAAGGAACACTTTCTGGTTTTACAGGTTTAGATTTTGAGACCTCTCACCTTGTGGATGTAGGGATGCACTTTGGAAAATTGAATTCTCCTGAACAAGCGGTAACAGCCATGTGTAACTGCTGACATGGGAAATTGTTTTCTAATTACAAAGTGGTGATTATGATAGTTTTGTGCATCAGTGTTTTTTAACAGAATAGTGCATCAGTTTTTAAATTGGATTATTTTTTTAACATGTCTTTTATTACAGGAAATGGAGTCTGCAAGTGCAGAGTTTGCGAGTGTTTCCTCAACTTTTCTGGTAGTGCTTGTGATTGCTCAGAAGATATCTCAACATGCATTGCATCCAATGGTCAGCTATGTAATGGAAGAGGAACGTGTGAATGTGGAAGGTGTAAATGTGCAGATCCCAAATTCCATGGACAGAAGTGTGAGATGTGCCAGACCTGTCTTGGTGTTTGTGCAGAACAAAAGTATGTATTAAGGAAGAACACATTTCTCGTTCACAGGAAGTATAAAAATGAATTTTAGTTTAGCTAAACCATTGTTGTACTACATAGATCTTGTAAATAACACCATGTGCATAACTAAATCTTTTTTTAGTGGCAACTTATCAACTTGCCTGCAATCACATATTTCTCTGCAGCTTTCACCTTCACTATTGACTTTAAGGACACCACAGTACTGTAGATGTAACTATGTAGCTATGCAGCTTTTGATGTCAAAACTTGGTTGTGACTATGCAGATTGTGATGTCACCACCAAGTTGTTACAGTAGGTGACCGCGATATTGTGTCAATCTCGCTCCCTTTCTCAGCAAGATTGACCACCTACGAGCCCCATCGCGGGAGCCAACATAGTTGTATCTTTAATATTAAAAACTCAGGGATAAGGGTGTTGTGGTAACGTCCCCAAAAAAATCAAACAACAACCATAATATTAATATTATTTATATCACTACAAAACAAATGCCTTTTAAAGCACGTTTGACATAGCTACATCAGTATCACCAGCAAAGCAGCTTCAGTATTATTCCATTAAACAAGATGAGAATGTGTGCCACATTTCATCAATTGGCACAAAAGTTGATTCTAGATTACGAGCAGCATTTTACAAGACCGAACACAATCAGACGTTGAGCTGTCCTTTGTCAAAAATGTACTAGTCTGCTCATCCAGCTTTTGTCTTACGAAAAATTTAAAATTGGATGTCGAAAGGAGCATACTAACTGTAATAAATCTTGGAGGACAGGCCATCGAACAACAATTCCCTTCTGAAGTTTGCATTGTGTGTACACGGGCCTTTAGTGCACACCATAAAATGACAGACAAATATTGGTATTTCATCCATTAGCATATCTTCAATTTTTTTTCTCTTCATTAATTAATTTAACATAGCTTGTCTATTGAATAGTGCTTTTTGCTATGGCTTGTTTTTTGTTTACCCAGGGAATGTGTTCAGTGCAGAGCATTTCATAAAGGAGAGAAACAAGAAGGGTGCGATACCCAGTGTGCACATTTCAACCTTACTATGGTGGACAGCCGTGACAAGTTACCTCAGCCAGGACAGGAAGACGCTCTCACACACTGCAAAGAGAAGGATGTAGATGATTGCTGGTTCTACTATACCTACTCTGTAAATTCTATCTCTGAGGTTCATGTGCATGTTGTGAAAGACCCAGGTAATGTAGGCTTAGCAGAGATATTTTTGTTCCCCAGCATTACCAGCTAATGAGGATACATCTACTGATTTCCTGTTCTAGAGTGTCCCAGTGGCCCTGAAATAGTTCCCATCGTTGCTGGTGTGGTGGCTGGAATTGTACTTATTGGACTGGCATTGTTGCTTATATGGAAGCTTCTTATAATGATTCATGACAAAAGAGAGTGTGCCAAATTTGAAAAGGAGAAAATGAATGCCAAATGGGATGCTGTAAGTATTCCATGCCGTGACGGAGGGATGTGGGGTCGCTAATATACTGCAGTGTCAGATATTACATGTTGGAAGTTTTCCTGTTAAATACTCTTTCTGGTCACACTGTAATGGTTTAGCACAGACAATGTTGAGCCTTCTTAGTGTAATGCAGTGTTTCTCAACTCCAGTCCTCAAGGCCCCCCAACAGGTCAGGTTTTCCATTATTTTGCACAGGTGATTGGATCAGTTTCACTGCCTTAGTAATTCCCACAGCCTTTTCATCTGAGGGAAATCCTGAAAAACATGACCTGTTGGGGGGGGCTTGAGGACTGGAGTTGAGAAACACTGGTGTAATGACTCCAGTCTGATGGTGCAAACTGTTCCCATTTTATATTATTATTAAAGTGTGTGCTTTTCTAAGTTGGGAGCACTATGGGCATGTATATGAAACTATACTGTGTGTATTTTTCTTGTGAGCACATTGGGAATGTCTATGAATGAAAACTTATATAGCGCGGCACATGCGAACTAAATCGCCTCTGGGCGCTTGCTGTTCCTGTCTCCTTTGATATCAAAAGAGATGAGTCTTGATCTTTCTCCTGAACGCTAAGTGATTCTCCTCCACCTGAATGCTGGTTGGTAAGGCGTTCCATAGTCTGGGACCTTGGATCGCGAATCTTCTTTCTCCTTTAGACTTGCAGTTGTCTTTCGGAATCTGGAGCAGGTTTTGATTGGTGGATTGCAGAACGTGATTGGGATTGTGGGCTTTTATTTTTTTGCATAAATAATGGGGGGCATTCCCATGAACACATCTATGCGTAAGACAGAGTGCTTTAAAAGCAATTCTGTCTTTAACTGGCAGCCAGTGAAGGGCTCTCAGCGAAGGCGAGATGGATTCCCAGGGTTTTTTCCCAGTCACAAGTCTGGCGGCCATATTTTGAACGACTTGCAGACGAGCGATTTGGTACTTGGGGAGTCCGAGGTAAAGGGCATTTGCATAGTCCAATCTGGAGTTAACAATTGCTCCCACCACGACCGCTAATCCATATATCTAGATCTAAACCCAATATCCCTACTTATGATCCTACTCTAAAATAATCACAATTTTACCAGAAAGCAGAAATAGGTATAGTAGGTAAACAGTGGCACTCTAGAATGAAGCATATCATATATACAATGAAGGAGCACCCTGAACAGATTATTATTATTATACAGGATATAACAATACAATTCACTACAGGAGGTATCAGAGGACCCTGCTCATTAGAGCTTACAATCTAGTAGGGAGGGTCAAGTGGGACAAAGGGTAGTAGCTGTGGGGGATGATCAGATGGACAAAATGAAGATATAGCTGTTAGGTGTGGGTAGGATTGGCTTCTATGAAGAGGAGGGTTTTAAGGGATCATCTAAAAGCTAATTGAGAAGGAGATAGACGGGTTGGGGTAAGGAGTTTCATAGGCTTGAAGAGGCTCTGGAAAAGTCCTGAAGATGAGCATGGAAGGAGATAATTGGAGAGCTACAGAGCAGGAGGTCTTGAGAACAACGAAGAGAATGATTTGGTTGGTATTTTGAGACTAGTTCAGCGATGTAGATGGTGGCAGAGTTGTGGATGGCTTTGTAGATAGTCGTTAGTATTTTGAATTTAATTTGTTGGGTGAGCGAAAGCCAGTGGAGGGATTGACAGAGGAGTAGCAGAGACAGAGCGGTTGGTAAGGTGGATGAATCTGCCAGCAGCATTCATGATGGACTAAAGGGGGAATAGAGTATGCAGAGGTAAGCCAATGAGGAGGGAGTTGCAATAATCAAGGCCAGAGATGACCAGGGAGTGAATTAGGAGCTTTGATATGTTATTGCTTAGAAAGGGGCGTATTTCGGAGATGTTGCAGGGGTTGAGGTGGCAAGATTTGGACAGTGATTGGACGTGGGGCTTAAAGGAGAGTTTGGAGTACAGGACTACTCCTATGACCTAGATATGTGGGGATGGGCTTATGATTGTGCCCTTAAGTGTGACAAAGAGATCAGGGGAAGAGGCACATGGGGGAGAAAAAATGATAAGTTCTGTTTTGGATAGATTGAGTTTGAGGAAGTGGTGTGACATCCAAACTGATATATCTGATAGTAGATTAGTGATACGTGAGGAGACTGAAGGAGTGGGTTGAGGGGTAGATGAATAGATTTTAGTGTTGTCAGCATATGGTATTGGATGCCGTGGTAGGCTATCAGCTGACCCAGGGAGGAGATGTAGATTGAAAATAGGAGAGGTCCAAGAACAGAACCTTGGGGAACCCCATCAGAAAAAGGAAGAGGAAGTAGAATTGTAAGTAACACAAAGGTGCAGTTGGATAAGTAGGTAGAGAACCAGCAAAGAGTACAGTCATAGAGACCAAAGGTGTGGAGTTTTTTGAGGAGGAGGGGTTGGTCAACCATCTCGAAGGCAGCAGAGCGGTCCAGGAGTAAGAGTACAGAATAGTGTTCCTTTGTTTTGGCCATTAGTATATTGTTTGTTAGTTTTAGGAGAGCAGTTTCTGTAGAATGTTGAGGACAAAATTGAGACTGAAGGGGATCAAGAAGGTTATTATCAGCAAAATGGACACTCAGTTGTGAACCAGACATTTCAGGAGTTTGGATAAAAAGGGGAGCAAGGAGATGGGGCGTAGGTTTTTAAGATCGGATGGGTCCAGTGAGGGCTTTTTAAGTATGGGGTTGACAAGTGCATGTTTTAAAAAGTTGGGGAACATGCCAGAAGAGAGGGAGAGAATAAAGATGTGGGTTAGAGAGTGTAGAATAGAGCTAGAGGGTAAACGTAGCATTTGCAAGGGAACAGGATCCAGAGGGCAGATGGTAGGATGCAAGTTATTTAGCAACCTTGTCTATAGTGGTGGGGTTGAAAGAGGGAAGTAATGAATGTACTTGTGGGCATGAGGTGTGAAGCATGGAGGGTATCTTAACAGTAGAGATCTCCCTGTGAATTGTATCAATCTTCTGTTTGAAGTGATTGGTGATCTCCTGGGCAGTGAATGAGTTAGTGGGTGGAGGCAGTGGAGGACGAAGTAGAAAGTTGAATGTAGAGAAGTGTTGATGGGGACGGGATGATAGGTTTTTAATGAAAGTGGTAAAATGGGACTGCTTGGCAGTGAGGAGGCTGGAATTGTACTCCTCCTACAAGCTTTAACCAGACACTGATTGAAGTCACAAGACTGCTCAAACTGCTGATGAGAAAGGGTATTGAGCAGTTCATATTTGCTAAAATAATTGCATTTCCATGTTCTGTGTACTGTGGGAGACCAGATATAGTGAACGCAGGATCCTGGGTTTAGTAAAACTTTAATCCTTTATAAACCTACAGACTTCAAAAAAAAGTGCTGCAATTCCTCGAGTTCAGCTTAAAACAGCGCAAGACATTCGAGAACTGTTTTACACAACAAGAAATACATTGCACCTTAGAGTAATGAGTTTATAGCTCTGCTTTGCGTTTAGGTCCCTTTTGCAGTCAGTGTGGTGAAATGATGCACTCTGTGTAGTTTTGTGTTTGGCTTCCTTTTAACTCATACATGTCTGTTTTTGTGGTTCTGTTAGGCTGGGTTCACACTACGATTTTCCCGTCCGTCAGCCGCATACGAGTTCAGTTTTGAAAACGTACGGGCCCTTACGGGAAAACGCATACATAGACAATGCATTGCAAATCGTATGCACTCAGATGCATCCGGGTGCGTACGATTTGCTGGCAAAACGTTTTTTAACAGTACACAAAACCGTGTTCGACCACGGTTTTGAGTCCGTTTTTGAAACCGTATGGCAAACGCATACGTTTTTTTTACCATTAAAGTCAATGGAAAACGCACATATGTGCGGTTCCATACGTATAAACCGTATGCGTTTTTCGTCTGCGCATGCGCATTTTCAAAACAAGAAAATCTTTTTTTATTAAATGACACTAATTCCAAAAACGTATGCGTTTTTTTAATCAAAACCGGATGGAACTGTACGCACTTTTTGAAACCGTATACGTTTTATAAACGCATACGTTTACGTACGGTTCAATCCGTTTCAGCCGCATACGTTTTTTCATATAAATCGTATGCGGCTGACGGACGGGAAAATCGTAGTGTGAACCCAGCCTTAGTTGGGAATGGTTTAACTATATCTGCTTACCTACATATTTACTGTTTTATTGATCTAGTTTGTATATTATACTAAGGATTTATATTAAAGCTTACTCTCTTTCCAGGGTGAAAACCCCATCTACAAGAGTGCAGTGACAACAGTGGTGAATCCTGAATATGAGGGAAAATTAATGTGATGGTCAGCCAGGCTATATACAAAGTAGCATCTTGATCGGATTGGATGGCAGCATGTGTCTCCCTGAAAAACTTAATTTTTATTGTTTCACTTTAAGCATCTTTAAAATCACTGCTCCTTTAAAAATTCTATTTTTTAAAAGTTTTTTGCATTAATACATGTTCCCCAGGGCAGTACCCGGTCACCCATACCCTTTTAATATAATTTCTGGATTTTCTACATATCTGTTTTCATTCCCAATGGTCAGCCAGGCAGATACTTGCAGTTCCCTGGAGGACAGGATGAGTCTACTCTATGGTTTCCATCCGACGCCGGCGGATCGTTTCTCCGGGTCTCCGATGGCAAAGGAGAGCCCGGAGACGCACCAGATGGCGGCGGCAGGGGGGTCCCCCCTCCCCCGCCGCCTATAAGAACGATCATTAGTCCAAATGTCAATGGCATTGAAATCACTTGGCCTATGAAAACCAGTTAATACATAGACTATTTGGGTCAGGGTAAACTTTTATTATTTTCCAAACTGCAAAAGATGGTATAGAAGATAGATGGAGCGGGGATGGTATCAGGGGAATAGATGGAGCAGGTATGGGATCAGGGGGGATAATTGGAGCCAGGATGGGATCGGGGGATGGATGAGCGGATATAGGATTGGGGGGTGGGTGAAGCTGGATGGGATTGGGGGGTGGGTGAAGCCGGAATGGGATCTTTGATTTGGGGGGGTTAAAGGATATGTGCTAGGGGGTGCTTTGGGAGGGGAGAGGAATTGCGCTGCCCCCTCCTACTTCTTGTACAAGTCTGACTCCTCTCTAACCCAAAACAAAGAGCACCCCCTAGCACCTATTCTCTAACCCCCCCTAAAATAACTCCTGGCAGCATAATTGTTACCTCTACAAATGCCCCCCCCCCCCAACCACTATGTCCCCCTCCTCTGCAATACAGTACTTTTGTAGCTGCATACCTCAGAGAAAGCGTGGACTGTAGCGTGAATGGTCTCACTCACATGGTGCCTGTTACACTCCCGAGCTGAGGAGAAAGCAGCAGTAAGATGATGGCGGCGCTGTGTGGAGGTGTGCATTATAGCACTTTGTGCTATAGCGTTACACTCAACTTTAAATATATTCTGCGCTGAATCTCCTCTCCAAAATCCAAGCGACAACAGTATGTGGGTCAAATCTTAGTTTTAAAATGTACTGTATGTTACCCCAAAGTATTTGATATGTGCTTTTTGTACAATGTACTTGTAATAATAAATATACTGCTCTCTTTGTATTTCTTCCTTTGTGTGAAATAACTGGTGAGCCTACCAATCCCCATGCTTTTCTATTCAAGCTGACCACGCTAGGCATGGCACATTCATCTCAGGGTGGTCAGTTTTCTGGCTGTGCTGGAAGCATAGTCTGCCTGTCCTCCAATGGCCAAAACTTGTGCTGACATGCCCCCCACACAGCCATTCATTGGGAATCACTGTATGCTACGGTTTCTCTATCCCCTGCACTCCAAGCCCCTCTTTCAGCTGAGAACAAAGATTATGTGAACACTTATAGAAAAAGGGAATATATATATATTATATATACATACATATATATATTTTTATGGTGACATTTATGCTGTGAATTTACCTGCCTTTAGGTATGGTAAATGTAGCTGCATTTATTCAAAATATAGGTTTTTACCTTAAGGGTCTAATAGATGTAACGAAACACGTGTACATTTGTTTTAAAGGAAGGTCTAAGCCCATGAAAAAGAGATACGGGAAGTATAAATGTTGTTTGGTCCCTTGCACAGAGATGCATCTAGCTGCCGTGCTTCCCATCCTGGAACTTGTGTACTGAGCCCAGGCTCTGGTGGTCATTGTAATATAAAGAGCTCAGGCCCTGGTGGCAAATATATTGTACAGAATCTCATTCTAGTGGTCATTATGTACAGAACAATGTCCCTGGTGGTAGGATTAACGTATAGAGGCTAGTCCCTTGTGGTCAATACAGTGTACAGAACTCATTCCCTGGTGGGCAGTAAAATGTACAAAGCCCTGTCCCCGATGGTCAAGACTATCTAGGGGAGCCATGTCCCTGGTGGTCAGTGCAATGAACAGGGACCTGTCCTTGGCAGTCAGTATGATGGAGAGAATAAAGTCTATAGTGGTCAGTATAATATGCATAGCCGAGGACCTTGTGGTCAATAAAATGTACAGAGCCC
Source organism: Rana kukunoris (assembly GCA_029574335.1). NCBI lineage: Eukaryota > Metazoa > Chordata > Amphibia > Anura > Ranidae > Rana > Rana kukunoris. Next base: position 60,134,694 of record CM056053.1, read on the forward strand.
AGTTCCTGGTCTTCAGTTTAATTTATATAACCCACTCTAGTTGTCAGTATAATGTACAGCCTATGGTGGTCATAATGTACAGAGCCTGCTGGTCACTATAATGTACAGAACCCTCTGCCTGCTGGTTAGAATAATGTAAAGAGCCCAGTCTCTGGTGGCCCATAACATTTGCAGATTCCAGGCTCTGGTGGTTAGTTTAATATACAAATCCCTAGAGGCCAGTATAATATATAGAGTCATTGTGGCACAATATATTGCACAGAACCAAATCTCTTGGAGTCTGTTTAATGTAGAGAGCCATTTCGTTCAGAATATTGTTCAGAACTAACTCAGTTCCAGGTGGTAAATTTAAAGCACATATTCTTATCCAAGGTGGCCAGTATAATGTACAGAGCCCAGTACCTGGTGGTAATTACAATTTACAGAACCCTGGTGTTCAGTATAATGAAAAAATCTATGAAGGGAAATCATGGACAGGCGCACACCAAAATGAACCTAAAAATGTAGCCTTTATTGGTGTAAAAAGGATGAAAAGCACTACAAAACACAGCACAGCAAGCAGTGGGGTAAGAAACTGACGTGTTTCGCACAAACAATCAGTGCTTAGTCATAGCTTGGTCAGTATAATGAATAAAGCCTTGTCCCTGGGAGTCAGTATAATACATAGAACCCTGTACCTGGGGGTCAGTATAATACATAGAACCCTGCCCCTGGGGGTCAGTATAATGCATAGAACCCTGTCCCTGGGAGTCAGTATAATACATAGAACCCTGTCCCTGGGGGTCAGTATAATGCATAGAACCCTGTCCCTGGGAGTCAGTATGATACATAGAACCCTGTCCCTGGGGGTCAGTATAATGCATAGAACCCAGTCCCTGGGAGTCAGTATAATACATAGAACCCTGTCCCTGAAGGGGTCAGTATAATGCATAGAACCCTGTCCCTGGGGGTCAGTATAATGCATAGAACCCTGTCCCTGGTGGTAATTATGATGCATAAAGCCCTGTCCCAGATGGTCAGTATAACTCATGAAGCCCTGTCCCTGGTGGTTAGTATAATGCACAGTTTTGCCTCTGGTGGTAATTATAATGCATGGGAGAAGGGAGTCACCGCTCAAGGTGGGTCTTGTAGGTAATTAAGGAACCTCTTGGAGAACCAAGGTGCTGGCAATGCACAAAGCAAATGTAGGAAATAGTAAAGGGGACGGACAGCCGTACTCCAAGGAAACTTCAAAAAAGTTGTCTTTATTAATAAATGACTAAGCACTGATATAGTGTGAAACGTGTTGGCTGCCCTTTCCTGTGGCTGTGTTTTGTTTTGCATGCCCATTTTTATTAATAAAGACAACTTTTTTGAAGTTTCCTTGGAGTGCGGCTGTCCATCCCTTTTCCTATTTCCTACATTTAATTATAATGCATAGAGCCATTTCTCTAGTGGTAGGTATAATGTAAAGAGCCCAATCCCTTGTGGCCAGTAAAATGTAGAAAACCCAGGCCATGGTGGAAAGCATAACGTACAAAGCCCAGTCCCTGGTGGCAAGTATAATATAAAGAGTTCCTCAGGATAATGTACAGAGACTACTTCCTGGTGGTCAGTAAAATGCATCTTTAGCAGTCAGATTATCATAGAACTCCTTGGTGGTAAGTATAATGTACAGAGTCTAGGCTCTGGTGGTCAACATGATAAAAGCTCGCTCCAGACTGATGTGTTAAATACTTGCAGAGAGGTTCCTTCATCTGTCACTGGATAACCAGGAGAGGTGTGCCTAGACTGTCCAAATTTGGACAGGACTTTGTTTCAATCAGACATAGGTTTACACAAAATGGCATCTAGAGTCCATGGAAGACCAAATGGAGCCATAGGTGATTTACCCTAGAATACAGGTGTCATACACAAGGCCTGCGGGCCGAATTCAGCCCTCCCGACCATTTCATTTGGCCCTCGCACCTTTCCTGTAGTTGCAGGAGAACTCCAGCCCTCCTCTGGTCCTACCCCAGACCCTTACTTTCTGCTTTCAAGCAATGCATTCATCTTCTTCCCAGCAGCAGCATAAGGAAAGGGGGTCCACTATGATGTAAGGGGGAGTGGGGGACTCGACTTCTGATGGTGGGGTGGCTCTTGACATCTAATGTAAGGGGAGGGAATGCACTGGACATCTAATCTTACAGATACATCCGGACCTTTTGAGGGCAATCATATTGCTGATGCGGCCCACAATGAAATTAAGTTTAACACCCTTGCCCTAGAAGACAGGACTAATTTGAAGTACTTCTCTTGAATGTGATTCTCATTTAGGAACTATAAGCAGGTGGGGACATCTAGTGGCAAAAAGTGAGAATGACATTCCTAACACCATTCTGCATACAGAAAAATTAAATATATAGGCCCGGATTCACAAAGCACTTACGCCAACTTATCTTGAGATACGCCACGTAAGTAAAAATATGTGCCACCGTATCTATGCGCCGTACCCACAAACATAGATACGTCTAAAAAATGACTTCATCCGACCGACGTAACTTGCCTACGCCAGCGTATAGTTACGCTGGACGCATTTGGTACTCCGATTGATTTGTGATGCAAATATGCAAATGAGGGAGATACGCTGAATCACGAACGTACTTGCGCCCGACGCATGTTTAAAGCGATTTGCGTGAGGGTTACGTTCGGCGTAAAGTTTTTCCACATATAGGAGGCGCAATTCATGCAAAAGTATGGACCAGGGAACAAACGCCGTCTAATTTTACGTAGTTTACGCTGTACGTGAATAGGCCTGTGCGTAGGTTACGTTCACGTCGTGGGTAGTGATTCTACGTATATTAGGCAGTTGTTTTGACGTGATTGTGAGCATGCGCACTGGGATGCATCCAAGGTACGACGCATGCGCAGTTTATTTTAAGTACTTGTCTGAAGCTCAGGCCATCATTTGCCTAGGTTCACGCTTCATTTAAATGTATCACGCCCACTTCCACCTACTTTGACTTACGTCGGCTTGCGACGACGACTATACGCTACGCCAGCGCAACGTCGGGAGCATTTGCTTTGTGAATTCCATGCTTGCCTCTCTGCGTTGCGCCGGCATAATGTAAAGAAGATACGCTACGCCGGCATAAAGATGTGCCAATGTATGTGAATCCGGGCCATATAGTGTAAGCAAACTACATAACAAGAACACTTTTACAACAAATTTTGAAGCATACATTTTTTTTTTAATACACCAACTCTTTCTGTGAATCTTGTAGCCATCACCCACACTCTATGGACATCGAAATGGTAGGAGGTCAGGTGGCCTTTTAACATTTCCAGACCGGTAACCTTCAATCAACACTTTATAATCCAATCCCCCAGCTCATGTTTTCAAGAGCAGAGAAAAAAAAAACATAGTGCTCACTGCTTCCTAGTATAAATATCATAACGAAAGCAGATTCAAAACATTCACATAAGATCCTAGATATACTGGCTCTTTAAGATCTCCCAAGACAACTGTCCTCCCTAATCTCTCAATGCAGTGCTCCACAATAAAATCTCAAAAGAGAGAGACAGATATAGCACTTACTGTTTCTCAAAAGTACATTAAAAGCAGTGAAAAAAACTCACCATAAAAACTTAAAGCGGAGGTTCATCCAAAATAATAACTCTATCAGATCACGTTCCTTACTGTTCAAACAATAGCCACATCATTTATTTATTTTTTATATGTTTTAATTGCCGTAGTACAGCTGGTTGAATTACAACTTCCTGGTGTTCACTCCTGTGGGAGTAGGCGTTGCTACTCCTTTCCCAATGTAATCTGGGAGTTCTCTGCAATGTCTTCTGGGAGCACAGTGTCATGCTTCCCAGGAGACATTGCTCTACGCCGTCCAGCGAAATAACATTACAACGGGCCATGAACTATCAATGACGCCGCCCGTTGTGATGGCAACAAGGAAGTTGACGTCGCTACTCGTTAACACTGCGCATGCGCGAGTAACATAGGTGAATGCTGGGAGATGAGCATTTACCGCTTCCAGGAAGTCATTGCTTGTGGGCTTCAAAATGCCCACAAGCAAAATGGAAACTGTTTTAAAAGTTCTTGTTTTAGACAAAAACGGAAAGGGGACATTTAAATACACCAAACAGGTGAGTAGTACTTTGTTTTGGGAAACCACATTGAATGCTCAAAAAATAAAATAAAAAAAAGATTGGCCGCGGAACCTCCGCTTTAAAGCACAAGCAAATATGTCTAAATGAAAAATACATGCATGTATATAGGCTTACCCCCCAACTGCCTCTCGTTTGGAGGGACTGTTTTTTTTTTTAGGAGTCAAATCCCTCTGTCCCTCCTTGCTCCTCAGCTGCCTAACATCTTGTTCTGATGTCTGGTGTACAATTTATTCAACAAAATTGTTAGTGTACACTAGACCTTTAATGCAATATATAAGTTCCCACTAGCTAGGAACCACGATCTGTAATTTCCTCCAGTCAGTCCCATCCCCCCCACAGTTAGAACACACACTAGGGAACACATTTAACTCCTTGATTGCCCCCTAGTGTTAACACATTCCCTGCCAGTGACATTTACACAATAATCAGTAGCACCGAATAAAAATGCCATAAATCTTTCCCCTATTTTGTAGACGCTATAACTTTTGCGCAAACCAATCAATATAGGCTTAGTTTGATTTTTATTACCAAAAACATGTAGAAGAATACATATCGGCCTAAAGTAAGGAAAACAATAATAATAAAAAAAAAATGGGGATATTTATTATAGCAAAATGTACAAAATATTGGGGGTTATTTACAAAAAGCAAATCCACTTCACACTACAAGTGCAAAGAGAACTTGAAAGTGCACTTGGAAGTGCAGTCACTGTAAATATGAGGAGTAGATCTGAAACAGCTCTGCTGATTTTATCATCCAACCATGTGCAAGCTAAAATGCTTTTTTTTAATTTTCCTTGCATGTCCCCCTCAGATTTACAGCGACTGCACTTCCGAGTGCAATTTCAAGTGCACTTTGCACTTGTAGTGCACTTGTAGCACTGTGTTTTTATTTCAAAATTGTCCCTCTTTTTTCGGTTATAGTGCAAAAAATAAAACCCGCAGAAATGATCAAATACCACCAAAAGAAAGCTCTATGTATGGGATAAAAAAGGATGTCAATTTTGTTTGGGTACAGCGTCGCAATTGTCAGTTAAAGCACTGCAGTGCCGTATCACAAAAAATGTCCTGGTCATTGAGCAGCCAAACCTTCAGGGGGTTGAAGTGGTTAAGAAAAAAAAATCATTATAGTAGGAAAAGGTACAGTAGTGCCTTGTTGGTTGCTATAGGCAACATCTCCAACCACCACCATTCTATAGCAAATTACTTCAACTATGCACTTTCTGTGGGAGGGCGTGTCCGGATGTGATCGCAGCAGGACGTGCTTTCAGAGAGCTCCACATCACTCCTGCTTTACTGCCTGGATTTTGGTCACTGATGATCGGATACCAGTGGGGGAACGCCTGGTCATGAGAAGGGGAGCGATGAAACCTGGCCATCAGACCCCGAGGAGCCAGCGCCAGACCCGCTCTACACGTAGCTCAGACGCGGGCGCCATCTTGCCCTCCCCCACTTCTTCCAAGAGGGCTAAGAAACTAGCTAGGAAGATGGCTAATGCTGCGGTGGCTGCACAGGACATCCGTGCGGAGGATCCCGATTGCCCCTCCAGTCCAGGATGCCACACAGGAGGCGATCACCCGCCCGATTCTGGAGATCAATGCCAGCAAGGCCGCGGTCATGGTAAGCATTGAACATCTGGCTACTGAGTGTACATTGATCAGGCACGACCTAGACAAGATCAGGGGGAGACTTACGGAGGCAGAGGAGAGGATTTCTGAGGTAGAAGATGGGACTTAGATGCAAGGCAACCAACTGACTGAACTACAGGCTGTGGTGAAGTTATTGCAGGCCCGCGCCGACGATGCTGAGGACAGGCAAAGAAGGAATAATGTCCGCGTGGTGGGATTGCCGGAGGGGGCTGAGGGCTCCCAGTCTACCACCTTTGCAGAGGCCTTTTTTTAACTGGTACATTATTTTCTGCAGACGGTCTATGCATTGGATTGCCCACTGGCAGCTGCTGAAGCCATTCAAGGCCTGCGTGCCGTGTCTGATGAGATCGCCGCCATTAGTAGTAAAAAAAATATTATTAATAAAAATGCCATAAAACTATCCCCTATTTTGTAAACGCTATACATTTTGTGCAAACATATTGGTTAAACGCTTATTGCGATTTTTTTTTACCAAAAATATGTAGAAGAATACGTATCGGCCTAAACTGAGGGAAAAAAAAGATTTTTTATATCTTTTTTGGGGATATTTATTATAGTAAAAAACATTGCCTTTTTTTTTTAAAATGTCGCTCTATTTTTGTTTATAGCGCAAAAAAAAATGGCAGAGGTGATCAAATACCACCAAAAGAAAGCTCTATTTGTGGGAAAAAAGGACGTAAATTTTGTTTGGGAGCCACGTGGCACGACCGCACAATTGTCAGTTAAAGCGACGCAGTGCAGAATCGCAAAAAGGGGCAAGGTCCTTTAGCTGCATAATGGTCCGGGTCTTAAGTGGTTAATGTTAGTTAAATACAAGAGATACAATAAAGTCCTGACAATGTACAGTAAGTATTATCAGTAGAGTAAAGCCCTGCAGAGACCAAGGTCTCTTTTACATGGGCAGCTAGGGGCAGGAAAAAAGACCCAAACCACTCATGGTACACATGCCACAGTTGAAAAGCTGCAACAAATTTACCTTGGCTTATAGATTTTGAGAGGCAGCGCCATCTGTCAAACTTCCCTTTTGGAATTTATGAGAGAGTGACCTGCAACCCCAAGCCAACCTACCCACTCATATTGTAAGAAACACTTGGAAAAAAAAAAAAAAAAAGATGACCACAATCAAAAGGTCCTAGGCTGAGGTGGTAATGTAACCCAGACTGTCGGGGGAGCAGAAATATCTCAGCCTGTGTGGGTGACAGGCAGAGACACCAGGATGGATGGATCGCTTTAAGTGACAATTGCGCGGTAGTGCGGCGTGGCTCCCAAACAAAATTGGCGTCCTTTTTTCCCCCACAAATAGAGATTTCTTTTGGTGGTGTTTGATCACCTCTGCGGTTTTTATTTTTTGAGCTATAAACAAAAATATAGCGACAATTTTGAAAAAAATGCAATATTTTTTTACTTATTGCTATAATAAAATAAATATCCTCATAAAATTCTATAAAAAAAAAAAAAAATCCACAGTTTAGACTGATACATATTTTTCTACATATCTTTGGTAAACAAAACAAAACAAAAAAAATCGCAATAGGCGTAGATTGATTGGTTTGCCCAAAGGGTATAGCGTCTACAAAATAGGGGATAGGTTTATTGCAAGTTTTTTTTTTTTTTACTAGTAATGGTGGCGATCTGAGACTTTTACTGTGACCGTGACATTGCGGCGGACATGTCAAACACTTTTGACACGTTTTTGGGACCATTCACATTTATACAGCGAACAGTGCTACAAAACTGCAGTGATTACTGTGCAAATGTGACTGGCAGGGAAGGGGTTAACACTAGGGGGCGCTGAAGGGGTTAAATGTTCCCTAGTGAGTGATTCTAACTGTAAGGGGAAGGGACTCACAAGGGGAGGAGACCGATCTGTGTGCCTCTGTACTGGGAACACAACATCGGTCTCCTCTTCTCTGACAAGAGGTGGATCTGTGTGTTTACACACACACAGATCCACGGTCCTGACATGATTGCGGCCAATCGCATGTGCCCGGCAGACACTGCGACTGCTGGACGCCGAGTGATGCCATAAGCGCGCGCACACTCCCTAGCCGGCCGGGAAGGCCAGGATGTCATATGGTGTCCACTAGGATGACCACGTGTCCCGAATTGCCCGGGACAGTCCCGCATTTTGCATGTCTGTCCCGGGCACATTTATTCCAGACAATACAGTGTCCTGGAATGAAACTGACACAGCTACACCGCCGGGCCAATCTGATGCCCCCAAAAAAGGCCACCACATCACCGCTTTACTCACTGACAGTCCTTTTCCTTGCCATGAATGCCTGGAGGAGCACAATCCCCGTACCCTGCTTGTAATTGGAAAAATCACAAATCCCGCCTCTTGTGTCCAATCACTGTGCTGTGTTTTGTTACACCACAAGCTGATTTTTGGGAAGGGAGGGTGTCCCTGAATGGTAGTTTGGAAATGTGGTCACCCTAGCGTCCACCCAGGATTTGAGATCCAATTTGTGGGCGTCATGACTATAGGCGGCATGTGAAGAGGTTAACCGAGCGCCCGCCCCTGGTGCTGATGCAAGGACATGGTGGCCGCGATCACCGCCGGGCACCCGCGATCGTTCGTGACAGAGCGTGAAATGGGGGCTCACGATTCTTTCAGGGGGAGAAATGACTGATTGTCTGCTAATACAATGTATGAACAGCGATCTGTCATTTCCCTTAGTCAGTCCCATCCCCCCCTTCAGTTAGAACACAATGAGGGAACATATATAACCCCCTGATCGCCCCCTAGTGTTAACCCCTTCACTGCCTGTGACATTTTTACAGTAATCAATGCATTTTTATAGCACTGATCGCTATAAAAATGCCAATGGTCCCAAAAATTTGTCAAAAGTGTCCAATGTGTCCACCATAATGTCGCAGTACCGATAAAAATTGCAGATCACCGCCATTAAAAATATTAATAAAAATGCCATAAAAAGACCCCCTATTTTGTAGACGCTATAACTTTTGCACAAACCAATCAATAGACGCTTATTGCGTTTTTTTTTTACAAAAAATATGTAGAAGAATCATTTCGGCCTAAACTGAGTAAAAAAAATTGCCTTTTTTTATATTTTTGGGGGGGATAGCTATTATAGCAAAAAGTTAAAAAATATATATTTTTTTCTTCAAAATCGTCGGTCTATTTTTGTTTACAGCGCAAAAACAATTAAAACCACAGAGGTGATCAAATACCACAAAAAGAAAGCTCTATTTGTGGGGAAAAAAGGACGTCAATTTTGTTTGGGAGCCGCGCAATTGTCAGTTAAAGCGACGCAGTGCCGAATGGAAAAAAATCGGCCCAGTCATTGACCAGCAAAATGGTCCGGGGTTGAAGTGGTTAACAAGAGAAAAGTTTAATGTAGCAGTTAAAGGCATTGTATACATGTATATGTGTGTATGACTGTGTGTCCCTAGCGTGTCAAGATCCTACAGGGTAAAAATGACCGCACCAGCCAAGCAGACACTGGCTGGAAAAAGCGCCCAGAGGCGATTCAGTTCGCATTCGTTGCGCTATACAAGTCATTCATTCATTCATTCAGTTAAAGGCATTGTGCAAAAATGTACAAATCTCCCCGACCTGGAAAAATCGCAGGTGTTTAACCCCTCCCCCAGGATGACGCACATCACGAGGAGCCCACAGACCACTTCTTTTTCATTAACATTTCAAACTGATCCCCATAGAAGTGCTGCAAGAGGAAAGCGATGAGCAGTCACTAATCATTATGGAGAGGCTGTACACCAGAGCATCTACTGGAGATAGGCCTCTCTCACACGTCTGTCCGTGTTCACCCGATCCCGATCCGCAGACGGAAGAAAAAATAGGATTTTCCTCCGTCTGCAGAATCTGAGGATTGCGGACCCGGATGAGATCGGGTGTCAGGGGATGTTCATCTGCTAACACCCGCAATCTCATAGGGATCAATGTATGTCCCTTTTTCATCCGCACACGGATGGATGAAAAAGCGCAGATACGGTCCGCCCGTGTGAAAGAGCCCTTAGTTGTGACACTAACTTTGCCCCAAGGAGTTGTGCTGCTATTCCTGTGACCTGATCCACCAAGCATGTTGTATGATACATGAATATTGTGCTTACAGAATGCCAAGGTGACCACAGATGTCCTGTGCCATGCCATCAAATGCAGCCACTGTGCCCATCATTTATCGCCACTGTGCCCATCAATTCTCACCACTGTGCCATGCCATCAAACGCAGCCACTGTGCCCATTAATTGTCGCAACTGTGCCCAGCCATCAAACGCAGCCACTGTGCCATAAAACGCAGCCACCGTGCCACTGTGCCATCAGTTGTCGCCACTCTTCTATCAATTGTCGCCACTGTGCCATGGCAAATGCAGCCACTGTGCCATGCCATAAAATGCAACCACTGTGCCAATCAATTGTCACCACTGTGCCATGCCATTAAACGCAGCCACTGTGCCATCAATTGTCGCCACTGTGCCCATCAATTGTCGCCACTGTGCCATGCCATCAAACGCAGCCACTGTGCCATCAAATGTCGCCACTGTGCCCATCAATTGTCGCCACTGTGCCATGCCATCAAACGCAGCCACTGTGCCATCAAATGTCGCCACTGTGCCCATCAATTGTCGCCACTGTGCCCATCAATTGTCGCCACTGTGCCATGCCATCAAACGCAGCCACTGTGCCATCAAATGTCGCCACTGTGCCCATCAATTGTCGCCACTGTGCCATGCCATCAAACGCAGCCACTGTGCCATGCCATCAAACATAGCCAATGTGCCATCAAACACAGCCACCGTGCCACTGTGCCATCAATTGTCGCCACTGTGCTATCAATTGTCGCCACTGTGCCATGGCAAATGCAGCCACTGTGCCATGCCATCAAATGCAATCACTGTGCCATGCCATCAAATGCAATCACTGTGCCAATCAATTGTCACCACTGTGCCATGCCATTAAACGCAGCCACTGTGCCATCAATTGTCGCCACTGTGCCCATGAATTGTCGCCACTGTGCCATGCCATCAAACGCAGCCACTGTGCCATCAATTGAGAGGGGGGTGTCTGGGGGGCTGTAGGTAAGAGAGGGGGTTGTGTGAGGAGTAGAGAGGGAAGGTGTGAGGTAAGTTGTCCCCCCCCCTTGTACTTACCGACACACTGTGTATGGAACATTTCCTTCCTCCTTCCTTCCGGTCATGTGACAAGGGGAGAGACTGAGGCAGAAGGCAGACGTAATTCACTGCTCTCTATTGCCACCTTCAGGCTGGAGGGAGGAGGAAGCTGAATCCTCTCTCCAGCTATCTTTTCAGCTCAGTACTGCGCATTGGTTCATCGTGTCCACTGCACAACCGCGCGGAGGAGAGGACTCGCGGGAGGGGCGTGGCTCGGGGGCGGGACTTGACCTAGTACGCGGAAGCGGAGCGGCGCCATTTTGCCCCATTCTCTCCTATGGTGAGAAAGTGTATCGCGGACTTCTGCTCACAGGACCAGAACAGCACGCCACAGAGAACTAATCTGAGACAACTTCAACAGATTATTCATCCTACATCCATCTGTGACACAGTAAGTCTCATTAGCAGTGATGTCAGTGTGTGTATGAGGGGGGGTGATAGGGGGGGTGATGGGGGGGGGGGGTGAGATAGAGAGCTGGACCGGTTTGTTGTGTAATGTGACCTGTCAGGGTTTTCTCTCCTAATTTCTGGTCTGAGGGAAGAGAAATCACTTTTCACAATCAGGATGGAGCTGTCATTAGAGATCCCAGGGCCCCCCCAACACCTTATCTGACTGCAGGGCCGCCATCAGGGGGTACAGGCAGTACACCTGTAAGGGGCCCAGAGGGCCCTGGGTGGCAACCCCTCCTTTTTTTAAAAAAATATATAATTTGTTTTATATATATATTTTTTTTTTATTAAAGGGAGCAGAGGTCCCCAGGGGTCCGGCGGAGGTCCCCAGGGCCCCGGATGGCAACCCCCCTTTTTTTTAATATAATTAATTTTTTATATATATTTTTTTATTATTAAAGGGCCCAGAGGTCCCCAGGGCCCCGGATGGCAACCCTCTCCTTTTTTTATACACATTTTTTTTCTTTTTTATGTATTTTTTTTTCTTTTTATTAAAGGGCCCCGAGGTCCCTAGGGCCCCGGATGGCAACCCCCCCTTTTTTTTATATAATTTTTTTTATATATTTTTTTATTTCTTTTTATAAAAGGGCCCAGAGGTCCGCAGGGCTCCGGATGGCAATCCCCACCTTTTTTAATTATTTTTTTTATATTTTTATTTAGTATTTAAGGGCCCAGAGGTCCCCAGGGCCCCAGATGGCAACCCTTTCTTTTATATTTTTTTATCATATATATATATATATATATATATATATATATATACACACACGCATATATATTTAATTATTATTTTTTTTATTATTAAAGGGCCCAAAGGTCCCCAGGGCCCCAGATGGCAACCCCCCCTTTTTAAAAAAAAAAGTTTTATAAAAAATATATATATATATTTTTTATATATGTTTTTTTTTCAGTTTTTATTAAAGGGCCCGGAGGTCCCCAGGGCCCCGGATGGCTACCCCAGAGGTCCCCAGGGCAACCTCCCCCCAATTCGTGGCACCCCCCTGCTTCTCAATTCGTGGCAGCCCCCCTGATTCTTAATTTGAGGCAGCAGCACCCCCCCCCCCGGTTCTCTGCTTGCTCTCCAGGGGGCCCATGCCTGAAGCTGTGTAAGGGACCCCATAATTCCTGATGGTGGCCCTGTCTGACAGGGGCTCCAAACACCTTACCTGACATGGGCCCCCAACAATCTACTTCACAGGGGCCACCCTATATGACAGGGGCCCCCTCCTCTTCCCAGTTGGAATATTCCCCCCCCCCCCAATCCCTATAGAAAAGGGACGGCAGGAAGGAAAATCTGAGAATCTGACATAATAACAAGGCCCCAAAATATATGACAAAGTATAACCTAAAAATACAAAATGTACTTTATTGTACAGGCCCCTATACCAGGAGCGCACTGACCATACCCGAGGGCCCCGGGACCAGTAGGGGCCCCATGAGAGTCTCCTGGGCTGGTATCTATATTGGGTCTCCCATCCTGTGTTTGTATCCAGATTGGACCGGACAGCGTCCTCATGTCACAGATTTCCACGGAGTGGGCGGCCTGGCCAGCCAGTGTTTATTGTTAGGTATATAAGGTTTGTTATAGGGCTGACATCAAAATGTAGAACAAATTAAATAAATCCGAGTGCACCTGAATCCTTCAAAGGTATTGAAATAGAAAGATTACCCATAAAACAATGGGATAGGGGTTAAGGATTCTCAATGGTGTATCGGAAATAGATAAATCTATGAGTCTGATCAAGTCTCAGTAAATATTGGTTCTTAGACACGTTCAGTGTTTTTGAAAAAATGACAAAAATTTATTTATACAAAAAATACAAAAACATTGTACAGAATTATTAAAAGACATTAATATTAGGAGAGAAAGTATATTAAAACTGCAGAATAACTGCAGACCATCTTCTGAGGTCCAAGCGTGTTTCAGGTTCAACTAGTTTCGCCCATAAGAGAGCTTCGTCAGGAACCCACGATTGAATGTGCTTTCTATGTGAATACAAAAAAGTACAATGAGCTAACATATCAGAATAATAGAGAGAATGTTACATAATATAGAATATACATAATTACTGGTCTCTTGGCAAGACATATAACAGGTGGTATATTTGATCTTTAAAGAATTTATTATACTACAATGAGGTCTAGGCGCTATTGTGTGGAGCGGGAGAGGGCACATACCTGAGACGGCTGAGAGGGTGATCTCAAGGAAGGGATGTCCACGAGGGCATAATCTCTGCGATTAGAGAAGAGGCCACCACGCGGGCGAGATGGATTATAGTCACCCGGGTGGGGGTGACAAGGACAGCTGTGTTGCTAAGTGCTGATGATCTAATGGAGAGAGAGTATGATATGTCAAAAAACTAATTTATCTGGGTAAATGGTTCCCAAACACTTCTAATAAGTCAGATAAAAAATCTCACTTACTGGTGCCTGATGGTAAAGGGACTGACTTGGACTGGATCTTATGCTAAGTCCAAGAAAAGAGAGGAGGTAGGCTAATACTGGCCAATTGTAGTGGCTGCTAAATTGCTATCATCGAGTCCTATGTAAAAAACAGGATTGATGAGAACCAGTTAGTGGCCAAAAAGATAAAGATAAGGATAAAAATAAAAATAAAAGTAAAAGTAGAATGTGAAAAATAATAATAATATGTTTATTGTTAGGATAGGATAGGATTGTTAGGATACAGGGGGCTGCATAGAGCATGTGCAGTCACTGTGATCCTTTCTGGTTGGACCAAAAGCAGCTTTCCTGCTGACATAGACCGCGCCCCCTGCCCCAAAGTGATCACACACACCACCCAATGGGGGCACGGGCAGGGATCACTGCTAGGGCGTGTCCTATGCCTACATACGTTTGCTAGTAGGTGTCCCTCATTCCCATCTTAAAATGTTGGGGGGTGTGGGTATAGTGGTTATGTTGTTATCTAGGAGTAGGGGGCAGAGGTGTAACTAGAACCTTCAAGGCCCGGGTGCAAGAAACCATAAAGGGCCCCCCCCCGAACACCAGCCGGGGCGCCCCCACGGTGGCAGAACGCCAGAGTTTGGTCGCAAGTGCGACCTTTGAGACCCTGGTAGTACTGACTCTGGTGTCAGTATTTTTTTATTTTAGTTATTTTATTTGTTATTGTTTTATTTATTTATTTTTTCACATTTTTTTTAGGAGCTCGTTGGTGGTGGGGGTGGGGGGGTGGAGCTTGGGTGAGATATCATATGTGGATATTCGCCAGCACACCAAGGATCGTCAATTTCATCCAAAGGTTTTTTTATTCAAGAAAGCTCACATCACAAAGCAACTTTTCGGGGCCATGTAGGACCCCTTTGTCAGGCACGTGATAAGACACGTGATAAGACACGTGATAAGACGCGTGATAAGACATGTGATAAGACGCGTGATAAGACATGTGAAAAGACATGTAATAAGACATGCCTGACAAAAGGGTCCTAAATGGCCGCCGAAACGTTGCACTACATTGTTTTGTGATGTTAGTTTTCTTGGATAAAAAATTGTTTAGATGAAATGGATGATCTTTGGTGTGCTGGCCAATATCTACATATTGTAAAGGTTCCAGTATTCAGCTGCCGGTCACTACAGCGTCCAGTTCCTTAACCACTTAGGACTCGGACCATTTTGCAGGTTAAGGACCTGGCCCCTTTTTGCGATTCGCCACTGCGTCGCTTTAATTCACAATTGCGCGGTCGTGCGTCATGGCTCCCAAACAAAATTGGCGTCCTTTTTTCTCCCAAAATAGAGCTTTCTTTTGGTGGTATTTGATCACCTCTGCGGTTTTTATTTTTTGCGCTATAAACAAAAATAGAGCCACAATTTTGAAAAAAAAACAATATTTTTTACTTTTTGCCATAATAAATATCCCCCAAAAATATATATAAAAAAAATGTTTTCCCTGTGTTTAGGCCGATACGTATTTTTCTACATATTTTTGGTAAAAAAAAACTTGCAATAAGCATTTATCGATTGGTTTGCACAAAATCTATAGCATTTACAAAATATAGTTTTATTGCATTTGTATTAATAATTTTTTTTTTTTTACTACTAATGGCGACTGGTGACTGTGACATTATGGCGGACACATTGGACAATTTTGACACATTTTTGGGACCATTGTCATTTTCACAGCGAAAAGTGCTATAAAAATGCACTGATTACTGTGAAAAGGACAGTTGCAGTTTAGGAGTTAACCACTAGGGGGTGCTGTAGGGGTTAAGTGTGACCTCATATGTGTTTCTAACGGTAGGGGGGCGGGGCTGGACGTGTGACGTCAGTGATCATCTTTCCCTATATCAGGGAACAGACGATCGCTGACACTGCCACAATGAAGAACGGGGAAGGTGTGTTTACACACACCTCTCCCCATACTTCAGCTCTGGTGACCGATCGTGGGACACGGTGGAGATCGTCTCCGCGGGCACCTTGGGGGCGGCACACTCGCGACCCCACGGCTGGGCTTAAAGAGACACGTACAGACCTGCAAAATGCGGGATTATCCTGGGCAGTCCGGGACACACGGCCACCCTACCGGGCACGCACATCGGGTTCCCAGTAACGCGGCGGGTGCATGTGCCTCCTAGTGGCTCTGAAAGACGAGGACGTCCCTCCCAGCAGTTCACAATTTAACCCCTTAACATCAAAGTAGCACATAAGAGTCCCACATATTTTTTCTGTGGGGCCGCATATATGCATATCTCCCTTTGTGCTCAGAGCGTGCCGCACTGCATGCTGCCAGCACAGAGACCAAGCTTTCACTGGGAGCCCCGAGACCCACACAAACAATCGGCACTCCACAGACCTCCCGCCTCTGGGTCACATGATCCTTGTGGTAGCCTCTAATTGGCTACCACAGCAATCAATTACTGTGAAGCAAGCCCCTGTGTTTCTTTCCCCTTGCAGAGAGAAAAAAAGTGTGTATAAAGAAATAAAAAAAAAAACAATACCTAGATCAAGGTTTGAGCTAGGTCAGTGCCAGGGTCAGCGTTTGGCTCAAGGGGCAAAGGTCAGGGTCAGTATATTTTGGGCAGGATTATTTATTTATTTATTTAATTAGCATCAGGTGCGATTTAGATAGGACCAGAAAAAGGGCAATATGTGCACTATTGTTTCTGGGTTGTACTACGGGTGCAAACAACATATAACATAACACTATATTCCCAAAAGTATTGGGACACCTGCCTTTACATGCACTTTAATGGCATCCCGATCTTAGTACGTAACATTCAATATTGAGTTGGCACACCCTTTGCAGCTACAGTGAAAGAAAAAAATCCCCTGCTGATTTTGTACGTTTTCCCACTGGAAAATAAACGATCAGTCTATAATTTTAATGGTAGGTTTATTTTAACAGTGAGAGACAGAATAACAACACAAAAATTCCATAAAAGTGCATTAAAAAATATATAAATTGATTCCCATTTTAATGAGTGAAATAAGTATTTGATCCCCTCTGGAATCAGCGAGATTTGACTCCCAGGTGTCTTCTATACAGTTAATGAGCTGAGATTAGGAGCAATCTCTAATGCCACGTACACACGATCGGTTTGTCTGATGAGAACGGTCTGATGGACTGTTTTCATCAGACCAAACCGATCGTGTGTGGGCCCCATCGGTTATTTATTCATCGGTTAAAAAAATTGAAACTTGTTTTAACCACTTAAGACCCAGACCTTTACGCAGGTAAAGGACCCGGACAGTTTTTGGGATTCGGCACTGCGTCGCTTTAACTAACAATTGCACGGTCGTGCGACGTGGCTCCCAAACAAATTGGCGTCCTTCTTTCCCACAAATAGAGCTTTCTTTTGGTGGTATTTTATCACCTCTGGGGTTTTTATTTTTTGCGCTATAAACGAGCTATAAATAGAGCGACAATTTTTAAAAAAATTCAATATTTTTTCATTTTTGCTACAATAAATATATATAAACATTTTTTTTGCTCAGTTTAGGCCGATACGTATTTTACATATTTTTGGTAAAAAAAACAAATGAAGCGCTACCCCCGCAGGAGCCGTTGGTTAGATTTGGGGTGGCACGTTACCTCATGGCTCTGGTGAAGTGTCTATCTAGGGTGAATGGTGAATACAGTGGCAATGAAGGAATGTCCGCAAAATAGGAAGTCTCTTTATTAGTGCTCTTTTATTACCCCGGTTATCAGGTGATGGGAAGGATAGACAAAGGTTAGAGGAGATATAGCTGACTCAGGTCTTGGATATTGAAGCAGTCCTGCTTCCGACAATAATCAGTCTTTCTGCGCCACTCCAACTTGAGTGGGTATAGCGTACCCGGACAGGTCCCTCTCACAGACCTGGCAGCCAGGGTATCAATTGGAACTTGAGAAGGATGCCTCTGCCACAGGCTCTTCTAAACGACTGTCAGGAAAGCGCCTCTGCCACCGGCCTTCCCTGAGTGTAATACAGAGGTATTTCTCCTGGGTAAAGGTTTTCCTGAGTCTTCCTTTAGGCTGGGTTCACACTTGTGCGGTGAGAATTTCAGCTCTTTTATCTCTGCAGACAGATAAGGGAAGTGTTCAGCAGATTAGCTCAGTTTTTGCTGCGAATTTGGAGACCTGGGGGAAGTTCTGAGTGAGAGGAGAGTGGGGGAGAAATGTATTGAGCTGAACTAGAGAAATTCCTGAAGAGAACTGAACACATCTGTGAATCAGCTGCGTACCCATAGAAGATAATGGGACTGAATTCGCACCTGAGCCGCACCGCAAGGCCTCCACAACGCATACGGATTTCCGGCAATGCGCAGTGCGAATGCATCGCACATATGTGAACCAGCCTCATTGAAAACAATGTATTTAGAAATGTTCTGCGTTTTGGATGCGGTTGAAACCGCAACCAATTCGCATAGGTGTGAATAGAGTACTGACTAAGAGAGGAATCGATCCCTCAGTGTCCAGAACCTCCATCCCCGATGGTTCGCTCCAGTGCTGTTGGGACACCAGCCTCTCATTGGTATCCCTCAACTGGGCTCCCCACCGAACAGCTCAACTCGCTTGGGATCTCTGATTGGTCGGTCTACATTGTGCTCAGAGTGTTCCAGACCAGCTTAGCTCCGGAACCAGGAACTCCGCGTAGCACCCACGCCCCGGCCAGGTAGGCCATAACGCACGGGTGCGGTGATGTGTGGTCACCCTAAAGGTGGGTGCTGCACCAGGAGACAAAAAGCCCTGACCAAATGGCGTCTGCCCCATAAGTACCCTCTCCCAGCATGCCCAGTGAGGCCCAAGCCTCCCGATTGGCTGCTTGAAGAGAGCACCCAAACCTCAGCTTCCACTGCTGCCACCTGTTGTCCCGGGGTTGAACCACACCCCAGACACAGCAGAATGAGCCCACAGCACAGCCGAACTGAAACAGAGAGCCCTAAATAATCACAATTAAGATCAGAGTAAGTTTACACTCTGATCTTTCCCCTTAAATTTACTATCACCCGTACTTTGAAGTACATGGGCGCTACACAAAAATTACAATAAGCGTTTATTGATTGGTTTGCGCAAAAGTTATAGCGTTTACAAAATAGGGGATAGTTTTATGGCATTTTTATTAATATATATTTTTTACTATTACGGGCAGCCATCAGCAATTTTTTTCATGACTGCGACATTATGGCGGACACTTGGGACAGTTTTGACACATTTTTGGGACCGTTGTTATTTTCACAGCGAAAAGTGCTATAAAAATGCATTGATTACTGTGAAAATGACACTGGCAGTGAGGGGGTTAACCACTAGGGGGGCACTAAATGGGTTAAGTGTGTCCTATTGTGTGTTTCTTACTGTAGGGAGGTGTGGCTGGATGTGTGACGTCACTGATCGTCATTCCCTATGACAGGGAACAGGCGATCAGTGGCAAGCCACAGAGAAGAACGAGGAAGGTTTGTTTACACTCACCTCTCCCCGTTCTTCAGCTCCTGTGACCGATCGCGGGACACCGGCGGTGATCGGGTCCCGTGGTCACGGAGCTTCAGACCGAGTTAGGGTTGCCACCTCATCCCTTTAAAACAGAACACATATGAATTACACAGGTTACACACTGCTGGGCACTCCTTCTCCTCCTCACCTTCACAGCTCTGCTCCCCCGGCTGCCATTTCTGCCCCCCCAGGACCGTTCCTCTCCCCCTCAGTAACAGGCTCTCCTCACCATTCATAGAGATATCCAGTAATAAATATGGCAGATGGCTGATGATGAAACCATAGAAACACCGCATTCAGGATAGGAGACATCTATGGCGGGGGTCGGTATTACAGCCTGAGAAGACAGAGATCGCCATCTTGTGGCCAAATTCAATAATAACCATTAAAATCACCCAATACTGTTTAATTATAAGTAAAATCAATAAAATGATAATAAATTGATAAGGGTTTGTGTTATATGACTGTTGGTGTGAGGGGAATCAGGTTGTTTACTTCAGTGTGAGGCGCTGTGATTGGTCACAGGTTGTTGATCACTTCAGTCTGAGGACCTGTCACTTCTCCTTAGTAAGTTGCCGGAGTGACTTTCAGAGAGCTATCTCCTGTATTTCACTGTGATTTTCAGCGACTTACGGCAAATAACCGCGACTTGTATCATTTTTATTGATATTTATCACTATTACTAACTCTTATTATAATATTCATATTAAAATTAGATTTTTTTTGCCTTTTTCAGGTCTCCAGTCGGGATGGCGACTCACCATCCGCCCACCGGAGGAGATCCAGATCCCAACGTCGGCGAGAGGAGACCCCACCCAGGAGCCGTTCGCCCAGAGATCACGTCAGGCTCGTGGAACATCCTCCAGCACCGCCGCCGGCCATGGAGCCGCATGGTGAGGAGCAGGTAACATGTGTTATATGTCTTGCAGGTTATGAGGTTGGAGAAGAAACAACCATCCTCACCTGCACTCACCAATTCCACATGGCTTGCTTTCAACGGTGGATAGAGCAGAGACCAACCTGTCCAGTATGCCGAGCTCCCATCCCCCAACCAGACAACAGAATCCAGTTCAACATCGACGACTGGATCGACGAAAGGTTAGAAATTGAGGTTGATGGATATGGAAATACATGGTACATTGATGACATGATTATGTACATGTTCGAGTTTTACGGTGAATTGGTATTATCTGGCTCCTTGACTTTGAAGATCTGATGGCGCACAGGTATGATATTGAGGTTGATGAAATTGGTAATACGAGGTTCATCAACATGGAGGAGAGTCTCAGGTACAGGATTGACATTCAGGTCAATCAAAATGATAATAGGTGGGTCATTCACCTTGAAGAGCTTTAAAGACTTTCGGGGTAATGATTCCTATAGTATGCTTGTATAATTATAGTTTTATAGTTGTTAAGAAAAAAAACCCCCAAAAAATATAGTATAAATATATATAAATGTATAAATGTATAGGTATAAGATAGATTTTATTTTAATACTGTGGATAAGTGAATGGGGGGGGGGGTGATGGGGGTAGATAAGTAAAACAGGGGGGGGAGTGATGGGGGACAGATGAGTGAACGGGGGGGCAGATGAGTGAACGGGGGTAATTGGGTGGGGGGGACAGATGAGTGAATGGGGGGATGATGGGGGAAGAAAAGTGAATGGGGGGGGGTGATGGGGGCAGATGAGTGATGGGGGGACAGATGAGTTATGGGGGGACAGATGAGTGAACGGGGTGAATGGGGGGGACAGATGAGTGAATGGAGGGTGATGGGGGCAGATAAGTGAACGGGGGGGTGATGGGGGGCACATTAGTGAATGGGGGGGGTGATGGGGGGCAGATGAGTGAACGGGGGGGGGGGTTATGGAGGGACAGATGAGTGAGCAGGGGGGCAGGGCTGTTTTAATGAGAGGGCACACCTGGGGGTGATTGGGGGGGACAGATGAGTGAATGAGGGGGGGGGTAATGGGGGCAGATAAGTGAATAGGGAGTGATGGGGGGCAGATGAGTGAATGGTGGGGTTATGGGGGCAGATAAGTGAACGGGGTGATGGGGGGCAGATGAGTGATGGGGGGACAGGTGAGTGAACGGGGGGGGGGGCAGATGAGTGAACGGGGGGTGATGGGGGTAGATGAGTGATGGGGGGACAGATGAGTGAAAGGGGGGGGGCAGATGAGTAAACGGGGGGGTGATGGGGGTCGAATAAAATGGTAATGTGTGGGTCATTAACCTTGAAGAGTTTTAAAGACTTTCAGGGTAATGAAATGGTAATGGTTCCTATATTATACGTGTATAATTATAATAGTAGTTTTATAGTTGTTAAGAAAAAAAAACAAAAAAAAAAAATATAGTATAAATATATATAAATGTATAAATGTAAAGTTATAAGAGAGATTTTATTTTAATACTGTGGATGAGTGAATGGGGGGGGGGGTGATGGGGGTAGATAAGTAAAACAGGGGGGGTGATGGGGGGCAGATGAGTGATGGGGGACAGATGAGTGAACGGGGGGACAGATGAGTCAACGGGGTAATTGGGGGGGGGGACAGATGAGTGAATGGGGGGATGATGGGGGCAGAAAAGTGAATGGGGGGGTGATGGGGGCCAGATGAGTGAACGGGGGGTGATAGGAGGCAGATGAGTGATGGGGGCAGATAAGTGAACGGGGGGGGCAAATGAGTGAACAGGGGTGATTGGGGGGGACACATTAGTGAACGGGGGGCAGATGAGTGAACGGGGTGATTGGGGGGACAGATGAGTGAATAGGGGGGTGATGGGGGCAGAAAAGTAAATGTGGCGGTGATGGGGGGCAGATGAGTGAATGGGGGGGTGATGGGGGCAGATGAGTAAACGGGGGGTGATGGGGGGCAGATGAGTGAATGGGGTGATGGGGGGCAGATGAGTAATGGGGGTGTTTGGGGGGACAGATGAGTGAATGGGGGGTGATGGGGGCAGATGAGTGAACGGGGGGGTAATGGGGGGCAGATGAGTGAATGGGGGTGTTGGGGGAGGGCAGATGAGTGAATGGGAGGGTGATGGGGCAGATGAGTGAACAGAGGGGATAGATGAGTGATGGGGGGGACAGATAAGTGAACGGGGGGGTGATTGGGGGGGACAGAAAATTGGGGGGTTAATGGTTCCTATATTATACGTGTATAATTATAATAGTAGTTTTATAGTTGTTAAGAAAAAAAAAGAAAAAAATATAGTATAAATATATATAAATGTATAAATGTAAAGTTATAAGAGAGATTTTATTTTAATACTGTGGATGAGTGAATGGGGGGGGGGTGATGGGGGTAGATGAGTAAAACAGGGGGGGTGATGGGGGGCAGATGAGTGAACGGAGGGGCAGATGAGTCAACGGGGGTAATTGGGGGGGACAGATGAGTGAATGGGGGGATGATGAGGGCAGAAAAGTGAACGGGGGGTGATGGGGGGCAGATGAGTCAACGGGGGTAATTGGGGGGGACAGATGAGTGAATGGGGGGATGATGAGGGCAGAAAAGTGAACGGGGGGTGATGGGGGGCAGATGAGTGAACGGGGGGGTGATAGGAGGCAGATGAGTGATAGGGGACAGATGAGTGAACGGGGGGGCAAATGAGTGAACAGGGGTGATTGGGGGGGACACATTAGTGAACGGGGGGCAGATGAGTGATTGGGGGGACAGATGAGTGAATAGGGGGGTGATGGGGGCAGAAAAGTAAATGTGGCGGTGATGGGGGGCAGATGAGTGAATGGGGGGGTGATGGGGGCAGATGAGTAAACGGGGGGTGATGGGGGGCAGATGAGTGAACGGGGGTGATGGGGGGCAGATGAGTGATGGGGGTGTTTGGGGGGACAGATGAGTGAATGGGGGTGATGGGGGCAGATGAGTGAACGGGGGGAAGATGAGTGAATGGGGGGTGTTGGGGGAGGGCAGATGAGTGAATGGGAGGGTGATGGGGCAGATGAGTGAACGGGGGGGTGATGGGGGGGCAGATGAGTGAACAGGGGGGATAGATGAGTAATAGGGGGGACAGATGAGTGAACGGGGGGGTGATTGGGGGGGACATAAAATTGGGGGGCAGATGAGTGAGCGATCGTTCAATCAACTGCCCCATCAAAAATGATGACTAGCATCCAGTACGATTGTTTAGTGTAGTTAGTGTAGGTCCTGCCCTAGAAGAGTCTACCTTGCCGTGGTGGGCAGGCTTGGAATCTCTTGGTCAAAAGTGTGTCAGCGAATGGGCGAGACGATCATTAGATCTTCACTTCTGGCCAATTGATTTTACCAAAGGACTCTTGGTTTAATCCGAGTGTATATATATATATCGTTGGAAAAGGAAAAAATATGTATAGGTCCATAATTATACTTTCATAAACACACAATAAAAATTTGGTATATTTACATTTGAATTGCTTCCTCCTTTATTTAATCCTTTCCTGACCGGAGGGGGGGGGGGGGGTCATGTGTCCGCCATAATGTCTCAGTCATGATAAAAATCGCAGATCGCCGCCATTATTAGTAAAAAGAAAGTATTAATAAAAATGCCATAAAACTTTCCCCTATTTTGTAGACGCTATGGGCCAGATTCAGGTAGCCCGCTTTAAAATTACGCGGACGTAACGTAGCTCTGATACGCTACGCCGCCGTAAAAATTTGCAAGCCAAATGCTGTATTCACCAAGCTAAGTTACGGCGGCGTAGCGTAAATGGCCTGGCGTAAGCCAGGGTAATTCAAATATGAATGAGGTGGGCGTGTTTTAGGTTAATGTGTTTTGACCCCACGTTTTTTATGTTTTTTTTTAACTGCGCATGTGCCGTCCATGGACGTATCCCAGTGCGCATGCTCCAAATTCTGACGCTACGACGCATTGTTTTCGATGTTAACGTAGTTGACGTAAATCCCCATTCACGGACGAGTTACGCAAACGACGTAAAATTTTTAAAATTCAACGCGGTCCCGACGTCCATACTTAACATAGGATGCACCATCTTTTTGGTGGTTTATCTTTACGCCGGAAAACGCCTTCACGTTCGTGAATAGGCGTATCTCGCTAATTTACATATTCTAAGCATAAATCAGCGGGAACGCCCCTTGCGGCCTTCTTAAAAATGCAGTTAAGATACGACGGCGTAATACAATTACACCGCTCGTATCTAAGCTCAAACCCGGCGTATCTTGTTTTCTGAATACAGAAAAAAGATACGCTGGCGCTGTTTAGAAGTTGCGCGGCGTATCTCGAGATACGCCGTTGTAACTAATGCTGAATCTGGCCCTATGACCTTTGCGCAAACCAATCAATATAGGCTTATTGCGTTTTGTTTTTTTTACCAAAAATATGTAGACTACGTATCGGCCTAAACTGAAAAATAAATGTGTTTTTTTTTATATATTTTTGGGGGATATTTATTATAGCAAAAAGTAAAAAATAGATTTTTTTTTCAAATTTGTAGGTCTTTTTTTGTGATCAAATACCACCAAAAGAAAGCTCCATTTGTGGGGAAAAAAAGGACGTCAATTTTGTTTGGGTACAGCGTCGCATGACTGCGCAATTGTCAATTAAAGCGACGCAGTGCCGAATCGCAAAAAATGGCTCGGTCATTGGGCAGCCAAATCCTCCGCGGCTGAAGTGGTTAAAGTAGAACTATAGGCGACATTTCTTTTTTTTTCACTTTGGATAGAGTAAGGGAGGGTTACAGCCTCTGATAAAAAATGTTGCCATCTGTTTATTTCCGTTCATTTCCTGCCCCATAGACAAACAGGAAGTGAGAGGAAATCATTGCAGATTAAGGGAATCCCCTCCCCCCACCAAGGCCCTCAGAACTAGTGTCCCCACTGGAAAATTTCAGTGCATGTCTTAAACAGGAAGGGGTGTGACCTTGACAGAAAGGGGTGGGTCATATTTAAATGAGGGGTTGCACGCGTTTAGTCGGGCCTAGGCCAGCACAAAGCCTAATTACACCACTGCTCATGATACTGTATGTAGAAATATAGTCTAATGATAATCTAATGATGATGATGATAAACTCTCATTATATTCTATGTAGAAATATATTCTGATGATATTTGTAGCGCCGGTGTACTTTCAAGTATCAGTGCTATTGAAATTTAAGGAATAATCAGAGTGTAAGTGACTCTGATTCTAATTGCAATGATTTAGTTAGGGTCTCTGTTTTAGCTTGGCTGTGCTGTGGGCTCACTCTGTTGCGCTGGGGTGTCTTTCCCACCCCGGTGCGGTAGGTGGCAGCAGTTGGAGCTGAGGTTTGGGTGTTCTTTCACAGCACCCAATCAGGGAGGGAGGTTTCTCCCTGGGCATGCTGGGAGAGGGTACTTATGGAACAGACGCCAGGTTGGCGGGGTTCTTCGCGTTCTTCCTGTGTGGCACCCACCTTCAGGGTGGCCACATCATGGTGCCCCTGCATTATGGCCTACCTGGCCGGGCGTGCGTGCCACGCGATGTTCCAGGTTCTGGGGCTAAGCTGGTCCGGAACATTCAAACAGGACGGGGACTCAGTGCCTGACTGAGTTCCCACTATGTGGATCGCAAGCGAGTTAGCTGTTCGGTGGGGAGTGCATCTGAGGAAAGCCAATGAGAGGCTGGCGATCCAATAGGATTCTGACAAACCATTGGGGATCAAGGTAACTGGACACTAAAGGACTGACTCCCCTTTAGTCGGTACCTGGGCGACGTTAACCAGAAGACTCAAGCGTAACTTTACTTAGGAGGGTTGCCTCTGTATCTGCAATCAGAGAGGGCCTATGGCAGAGGCTTCTCCCTGACATTCATTCAGGAGAGTCTGTGGCAGAGACTTTGTCCTGAAGAGGTCCAAGCGATACTTCGGCTGCTAGGTCCGTGAGAGAGGCCTATCCAGGTACGCTAAATCCACTCAACCAGGAGTGGTATATAAAGATTTTATGCATGGGAGCAGGACTCTTCCAAATACTACACCTGAATCTGCTATTCTCCTTTCAAGCTCTATCCTTTTATTCACCAGTTCACCAGTATTCACCATGTTTTTACCCGGCTGGGGAATAAAGAGCACATAAAAGACATTCCTTTGTGGACAATCGTTTTCTACTGCTGTATGCACCATTCACCCCTAGACATTCAGAAAGAGCTACGAGGTAACTGTGCCATCCCATTAACTAATCAGCAGCTCCTTCGGGGGTACCGCTACACTAATGTAGCGATACCCAATCAAGGGCTGCTGATTGATTTGGGATCAGCATATTAAGTTACCCTTGTGTGTTGTCTAGGGGTGATTTCAGTAAGCAGAGCAATAAAAGAATGTCCAAACCTGCCGCTGAAGTTTTCTGAATGCTTTATTTCCTGGTCCAACACGACCAACATCAACATGAGGTAGAGAGGAAAGGTTGATGAAAGGAGAGAACGTTGCGGTATCAGGCTTGGATGAAAAGAAAGCAGTCCTGCCTTCTGCAATGGAACAGTTCATCGCCACTCTAGCCAGAGTGGGTAAAGTGCCTCCGGACAGACTTCTGCCACAAGCCTGGCAGCCGGAATGTCACTTAAGGTTGCTGGGAGGAACAAGTCTCTCTCACTGACTTGGCTCTAGTTGGATTTGGTGTTTTTAAGATGAAGACCTCTGCCACAGGCCCAATGGTGGACTGTAGAGCGAATCCTCCCAGAAAGTTTTCCTTAGTAGGGGTCACTAGTCGACAGTCTATGGTTATCTGTCAGTTCCTGGCGACCAGATCCCCGGTGGTTCGTTCAAGCCCTTTTGGATCACCTGCCTCCTGGTTCTCCTCAAGCCATCCCCCACTGAACAGCATACAGCTTAGGATCTCTTCAATAGGAATGGGCCCCCAGCAAGCCGCTAGGGCCCCTTTCAGCATCAGCAGGGAACTCCGCGTAACATACGACCCCTGCCATGTCGCCAGGGTCCGTTGGGTGCGCACACCCTGAAGGTGGGTGCCGCACCTGGAACCCACGAAGAAGAACCCCGAAAAATGGCGTCTGCCACAGATATACCCCTCCCCAGCATGCTCCGCGAGGGAAAACTCCTCCAATTGGCTGCTGGGGAAAAGTGGCTCTGCCTGAATACCTCTGACGCCACCTGGTACCCAGAGATGAAACCACATCTCTGGAGCACAGAATGATCCACAGGACAATTCAGAGCTGACAGCAGCCCAATTTAGCAAAATTAGGAGTGGGCGCAACATAACCCTCCCACTCTCCCACTAACTTTAGCGTAGCGCCTTTTCTAAAAGAAAGGGGGCGCTACACTAATAAAGGAAAGATGTATATTGTCATTTAGCATTAATCAAATAAATGGAAGCCATGGCACAGCTGGGCCTGTGTGGAAAATCTCCATTTCAGTGTAAAACTTTTTTTTTCCCAAGTGATAGCCTACACTCTGTGCTCCATAAATACTTTCTCAATGGACTCTGTCACATGTGATATGAAAATTCCAAAATGAAATACCTGCACGCTGTAATTTTTTCAGTGCCAGCTCAATAAAATCTCAGCTTCTGACAGGCACTCGGCACGGTTATGAATAAAAGTCAGGAAACTTTTATATTATGTTGCCAGCCAGCTGCACTACTGACAACCCATATCCTCACCGAACCGAGGAAGGGGATAATTGGGGGTGGTCGAAGATGTTGAGCGAGGGGGGATCATAGTTGTTGAGCGGGGGGGGGGGGGGGGCAAATTGAAGTTGTTGGGGGGCATTAAAGTTGTTGAGCGGGGGGTGCGCATTAACCACTTAAGACCCGGACCAAAATGCAGGTAAAGGACCTTGCCCCTTTTTGCGATTTGGCACTGCTTCGTTTTAACTGACAATTGCGCGGTCGTGCGACGTGGCTCCCAAACAAAATTGGCGTCCTTTTTTTCCCACAAATAGAGCTTTCTTTTGGTGGTATTTGATCACCTCTGCGGTTTTTATTTTTTGCGCTATAAACAAAAATAGAGCGACAATTTTAAAAAAAATGCAATATTTTTTACTTTTTGCTATAATAAATATCCCCCAAAAATATATAAAAAAACATTTTTTTTACTCAGTTTAGGCCGATACGTATTCTTCTACGTATTTTTGGTAAAAAAAAAAAATCGCAATAAGCGTTTATCGGTTGGTTTTCGCAAAATTTATAGCGTTTACAAAATAAGGGATAGTTTTATTGCATTTTTATTAATAATTTTTTTTTTACTACTAATAGCGGCGATCAGCGATTTTTTTCGTGACTGCGACAATATGGCGGACACTTCGGACAATTTTGACACATTTTTGGGACAATTGTCATTTTCACAGCAAAAAATGCATTTAAATTGCATTGTTTACTGTGGAAATGACAGTTGCAGTTTGGGAGTTAACCACAGGTGGCGCTGTAGGGGATGTGTGACCTAATGTGTGTGTTTACAACTGTAGGGGGGTGTGGCTGTAGGTGTGACTTCATCGATCGCGCCCACCTATTACAGGGATGACGCGATCGATGCTGCGGCCACAGAGAAGCACGGGGAAGCCGTGTGTACACACGGCTCTCCCCGTTCTTCCGCTCCAGGGACGGATCGCCGCACTCCAGCGGCGATCGGGTCCGCGAATCACGCGGTCCCGGAGCTTCGGACCGGGTCGTGGGCGCGCGCCCGTGACCCACGGCTGGGTACTAAAATCAACGTATATATACGTTGATGTGCCCAGCCGTGCCATTCTGCCGACGTAAATGTGCAGTAGGCGGTCCTTAAGTGGTTAAAGTTGTTGGGGTGACTCTCATCTGTGCATCGAATGTGTCGGCTCTCTTTCCTTCAGCAAACATCCCCACACCGCTCCGGTTCCTCCTGGGGGAAGTTTTGCAGTTGTTGAGCGGGGGGGAGTGCCTCTCACCTGTGCCGACAGCCAGGGCCACAGACTGTCATTAACCCGGCTGTTAGTTTTCTTCCCTTCAGCAGCCACAGTCCTCCACACACCGCTCCGGTTCCTCCTGCTTCCGTGCTGCTTCCTATTGCACTGCGGGCAGTGGCAGCCCGTCCATAGTCACACAAAAAAAAACGGGCCCCTTTTAGAACTTTTATTCGGCTAAAATGTCATTTTGACATTTTAACCGCAGTTCTGGCGGCCGTCTATAGAGGGCGCTGCAGCGCCACCCCCTCTCGCAAATAACACACATTCATGCATAAATGCACGAATGTATGTTATTGTTGGTTGCCAGCTGCCTGGTCTATTCATATAACCGGACATGGGTCGCCGGTTACCCGAATAGCGGCAGCTGGTTGGCTGAGGGGAACTGCCTATCAAAGCCAGCGGCTCTGATAGGCTTTTCCAGTACCGCCCTCCGGCTCTCGGATTTCTATACTCGGAGCGCAGGCAACCTGCGTTCCTTGCATAAGACTGACGGCCGTTTCAGCCTATCAGGTTCCCGGATTCTGGTTATCAGGAACCTGATTGGCGGAAGCTTCACCATGGCGGGAGAAGACATGGAGGGAGGACATGGAAGCTTCAGGTAAGTGCTTTTTACAGAGAAGGGGGCGACAATGGGCACAGTGGCGTCAATGGGGCACAGTGGCGTCATGGGGCACAGTGGAGACAATGGGCACAGTGGCATCATGGGGCACAGTGGTGACAATTAAAGGGCACAGTGACACGCACAGTGACATCAATGGGCACAGTGGTGACAATTAAAGGGCACAGCGGTGACAATTAAAGGGCACAGTGGTGACAATTGGCACAGTGGCAACAATTGAGGGGCACAGTGGCTGCGTTTGATGGCATGGCACAGTGGTGACAATTGATGGAACAGTGGCTGCGTTTGATGGCATGGCACAGTGACTGCGTTTGATGGGATGGCACAGTGGTGACAATTGATGGCACAGTGGCTGCGTTTGATGGCACAGTAGCTGCGTTTAATGGCATGGGACAGTGGTGACAATTGATGGCACAGTTGCTGTGTTGCATGGCACAGTGGTGACAATTGATTGTACAGTGGCTGCATTTGATGGCAAGGCACAGTGGTGACAATTGATGGCACAGTTGCTGTGTTGCATGGCACAATGGTGACAATTGATGGCACAGTGACTGCATCTGATCAGTCTTCTCCTTGTATGAGCTGAAAGTTTAGAGGGACGGCCAGGTCTTCGTAGATTTGCAGTGGTCTGATACTCCTTCCATTTCAATATTATCGCTTGCACAGTGCTCCTTGGGATGTTTAAAGCTTGGGAAATCTTTTTGTATCCACAACAGTATCTCGGACCTGCCTGGTGTGTTCCTTGTTCTTCATGATGCTCTCTGTGCTTTAAACGGACCTCTGAGACTATCACAGTGCAGGTGCATTTATACAGAGTCTTGATTACACACAGGTGGATTCTATTTATCTTCATTAGTCATTTAGGTCAACATTGGATCATTCAGAGATCCTCACTGAACTTCTGGAGAGAGTTTGCTGCACTGAAAGAAAAGGGGCTGAATAATTTTGCACGCCCAATTTTTCAGTTTTTTATTTGTTAAAATCTTTTGAAATATTCAATAAATTTCGTTCCACTTCATGATTATGTCCCACTTGTTGATTCTTCACAAAAAATTACAGTCTTTATGTTTGAAGCCTGAAATGTGGCAAAAGGTCGCAAAGTTCAAGGGGGCCGAATACTTTCGCAAGGCACTGTATATATGTATGTATATATATATATATATATATATATATATATATTGTAACGTTTGGGGGCCATAGCTCAACAGGGATTCAGTGCTTAAACCGTTGTTTTAAAGGAAAAAGGCTTTTATTCACAGAAAAGCAAAATAAGGCTTTCTCAGCATGCCAAAAACTGTAACATAAAAGTCCGCTTGGCTCCAGCGTCAACAAAAAGTCTGCTTATATCCAGCACAAAACAGTGAAAGCAAAATGACATACGGTTTGTTGCAAGATCAATCTTCACCCCCTGCACTTCAAAAGTCCTCACTGTGCAGCTAGCAGACTTCCATCTTGTCCTCACAGGTGCACTCTCCAAACTCACTCACCATCTCCAGCACCACTTCCTGCTTTAATGGGTGGTTCTCTGGGAGAGTTAACACCATGTGCGCTGGCTCCCAAGGTTTAGGAGTGGAGGCTCCGTCCCACCCAAATAACACTTTGGAGCCTCCAAAATTCCAGGCCCCAAACTACTTTATTAAAGATAGAGAAGACTGCAAGCCAGTCCTCTCTGAATTAGCGCCTGCCTGGAACTTTTCACCCACTTTTGGGTGACCCCCTGAACCTTCTCCCTCTATTTAAATGGACCATAGTCCAAATAGTGGTGCCGTATAGCACCCGTCCAGGACCCAACCCCGGCGTCCTGTACATATCCCCCCCCTCTGCCTCAACGCGGAGGTGTTGGAGGCACCAGTAGACACCATGCAATGGATTCGGGAGAGGGCATCGGCATTCTGATGCTGTCTCCCGGGTCTGTGCTCTACCACGAAATTGAACTCCTGGAGAGAAAGGAACCACCTTGTTACCCTGGCATTGGTCTGCTTATTTTGTCTCATCCAGGTAAGAGGAGCGTGGTCTGACACCAAGCGAAACTTCCTGCCCAGGAGGAAATATCGTAGGGAGTCCAAAGCCCACTTGATGGCCAGACACTCCCGCTCCACCACCGTGTAGTTTCTCTCAGCTGCCGTCAGCTTTCTACTAAGAAAAACCACAGGGTGCTCTTCTCCATTGATTTCCTGAGACAGGACCGCTCCCAACCCTTCACTTGAAGCATCTGTCTGCACTACAAAATCTTTTGTAAAATATGGAGCTACAAGCACCGGATCTTGACACAACGCTGTCTTAAGCTTTTGAAAAGCTGTCTCGGCCTCGGCGTTCCACTTTATCATCACTGACTTTCTGCCTTTGGTCAGGTCGGTCAGCGGTGCAGCAATAGTGGCAAAGTTGGGGACAAACCTCCTATAATAGCCAACTATGCCCAAAAATGCCCTGACCTGCTTCTTGGTTAGGGGACAGGGCCAGTCCTGTATGGCTTCCACCTTACTCATTTGGGGCTTCACCAGTCCTCTACCCACAATATACCCTAGGTATTTTGCTTCCTCCATCCTAATGGCACACTTCTCGGGGTTGATGGTGAACCCTGCTATTCTAAGGGAGTCTACGACTGCCTGAACCCGGGGAAGGTGGGACTCCCAATCAGTGCTGAAGATGACTATGTCATCTAGGTAGACAGAAGCGTACCGTTGGTGTGGACGCAGAGTTTTATCCATGGCCCTTTGGAACGTGGCAGGGGCTGAGTGTAGACCAAATGGCATCCTCTTATATTGGAAGTGGCCTTCCGGAGTAGAGAAGGCTGTCTTCTCCCTGGCTTCCTCCCTGGCTTCCTTAGTCAGGGGAATCTGCCAGTACCCTTTTGTGAGGTCCAGCGTGGTAATGTACCTGGCAGGACCCAACCTCTCAATTAGCTCATCTACTTGTGGCATTGGATATGCGTCAAACTTGGAGACTTCATTAAGCTTTCTGAAGTCGTTGCAGAAGCGGAGGGTGCCGTTGGGCTTGGGTACCAACACAATTGGGCTTGACCATTCGCTCTGCGACTCTTCAATGACTCCAAGCTCGAACATTCTTTTAACCTCTTCCGACACTGACACCCTATGCGCTTCTGGGATACGGTAAGGCTTTAACCTGACTTTTACATTGGGCTCGGTCACAATGTCATGCTCGATGACGTTGGTGCGACCGGGCAACTCTGAAAACATGTCTCTATTTCTTTGTAGAAACTCTTTTGTTTGCTGGGTTTGGGGCCTAGTCAGGGTAGCAGCAACCTGCACCAAGTCGATCCCTGCATGGTCCCCTGACTGTACCCCTACTACCGCAGACACTTGTTCTCTGTCTCTCCAGGGTTTCAACAAATTAATGTGATATATCTGGTATGGTTTTCTTTTCCCCGGCTGGTGTACCTTGTAGTCCACCTCACCAACTTTTTCTACTACCTCAAATGGGCCCTGCCACTTGGCCAAGAATTTACTCTGCACCGTGGGTATTAGAACAGCCACCCGGTCTCCTACTTGGAACTGTCTAATTTTAGCCGACCTGTTATACACTCTCCTTTGGGCATCCTGGGCCTTCTGCATGTGCTCCCTCACCAGCGGCAGGGATGGACTGGCCATCGGGACTACCGGGAGTTTCCCGGTGGGCCGATGGCTCAGTGGGCCAGTTGTCACTCAGGGGCGTTGGGAGGGGGTGACTAGAGCCCCAAATGGGTCCCCAAAAAGCCAGGAGTCTCGTCCCCAGTGTAAAAATCCAGTGATTGGTGGGCAAGCGGGGCCGTGCAGCTGCAGTGAGAGTAGAGCTGTCAAAACGATGTCGGGAATGGGCGGGGCCGATATGCGGGGACCCCCCCCCTCATCCCCGACAGTGCTTAGATTTGACAGCTTCACTCTCAATGCAGCCGCACGCCCTGATACTGATGTGCGGGGCCCCTTCGTCCAGTACATTTGCAAACACTGCCTGTATACACTCTGACATTCAGAGTGTATATAGGCAGTGTTTGCTATGTACTGGACGAAGGGGCCCCGCACATCAGTATCAGGGCGTGCGGCTGCAGAGTCTGACTGCTGGCTGGGGAGGAAGGTGGCAGCCGGAGCCGTAACTACTGCACATGCACGGTTCCAGTGCAGGCTGCAGAGTATCGCTGCTGGAGGGGGTGCATGGCGGGTGGAGTGCATGATGACAACAGTGAACCTGTTGACCATCCTGCCTGGGTGTCCTCTTCTCTGCTGTGTAACTCCTCCCCCCCCCTCACAGCTGCTTTCATCTATACAATACAATAGAGAATGTCCGAGCAGTAGGCAGAGCTGTCCAACTTTTCAAGTTAAAAAGCCTGTGATTGGTTGCTAGGGGCAGTCCTAGCAACCAATCGTCTTTCTGTTACATTGAAAGTTGAACATCTCCCGCCTTCTGCTTGGACACGTCGCATCCTCTGTCTTCTCCCTTCTGTGTAAGGTAAGGGAGGGGGCACTGACATACAAAGGGAACTGTGTTTGTTGCAAAGAAAGATGATGGCTGTAAAGGATACCAGAAAGGAGGGGACTGTGAAAGGAAGTGTGTGTCAGGAGGAGGGGTCAGTGTGTGTGTCAGGAGGGGGGGTCAGTGTATATGACAGGAAGGGGGGTCAGTGTGTGTGTCAGGAGGGGGGGTCATTGTGTGTGTCAGGAGGGGGGGTCATTGTGTGTGTCAGGAAGGGGGGTCAGTGTGTGTGTGAGGAAGGGGGGTCAGTGTGTGTGTCAGGAGGGGGGGGTCAGTGTGTGTGTCAGGAGGGGGGGTCAGTGTATGTGTCTGTGATTTTGTTTTTATTATACAGCATGGGGGGGGGTAAATGCACTGCCACTGGTCATAGTAACTGATGTATTAGACCCCTTTCACACTGAGCCGCCCATAGCGCTGGTGGTAAAACGCCGCTATTTTTACCACCAACGCTATGGGTGGATTTGTGGTGCATTTCGGTCGCTAGCGGGGCGGTTTTCCCCCCCCTAGCGGACAAGAAAGTGTTTAAAACCGTCCACAATGCGCTGCTGAAGTCCCATTGATTTCAATAGACAGGAGCGGTGGAGAAGTAAAAGAAGTAAAAGCCTTGGGCTTTCACACTGGAGACAATGGCGCAGCTGTTTGAGGGTGGAATGCAGGCGCTATTTTTAACGCTATAGTGCCTGCAATACGCTCCAGTGTGAAAGGGGTCTTAATGTACTGCCACTGGGTCACGGTTACAGATGAATGAATTTACTGGTCACAGAATAAAAAAGCATTTTATACTTACAGCAGAATGTTTTTACTTTTTTTGTTTTTGTGTGTGTGTGTTTGCAAAAATTAGGTGGGCCGGTCTGGATGAAGTCCAGGGCCAAATTTGTGTCCCAGTCCACCCCTGACCAGCGGCATCACCTTAGCCACCCTCTCTCGCATTTGAGAGATATGCTCTACCACCGTTTTGTGTGGTGAGGACTCATTTTCCCACGTTTCTTTTACCAGGTCGAGTAACCCCCGGGGCCTTCGTCCATACACTAACTCAAATGGCGAGAAACCTGTGGATGCTTGTGGGACCTCCCGGATAGCAAACAACAGGGCAGGGAGTAACATATCCCAATCCTTCCCATCTTTCTGGACTACTCTTTTCAACATGGACTTTAGGGTTTTATTAAATCTTTCGACTAGGCCATCGGTCTGCGGGTGGTAGACGGACGTCCGCAACTGTTTAATTTGAAACAATTTGCACAAGTCCGCCATCACCTTTGACATAAAAGGGGTACCCTGGTCTGTCAGGATCTCTTTGGGGAACCCAGTTCGCGAGAACATTTAAAAACAATTCCCTGGCAATGGCCTTAGAGGAGGTCTTCCTCAAAGGGACGGCTTCTGGATACCTAGTTGCGTAATCTAGGATGACCAATATGTATTGGTGCCCCCGTGCCGACTTTACCAGGGGTCCCACCAGATCCATAGCAATCCGCTCAAACGGGACTTCGATAATTGGCAAGGGCACCAGAGGGTTTCTATAGTGTGGCACTGGGGCGGTTAACTGGCAAATGGGACAAGACGCACAGTATCTTTTAACCTCGGCCTTCAACCCTGGCCAGTAAAACCGGTCGGTTATCCTGGCCTCTGTTTTCTCCGCCCCCAGGTGTCCTCCCAGTGCATCGTTGTGGGCTAGATCGAGGAGCATCCGCCTATACAGTTGGGGAACCAGCAACTGCTCTATAGTTTCCCCTCGGCTCTCAGCCACTCGATAAAGTAAGTCCCCCTTCAACGCAAAGTGAGGGAACCTCTGATCTGCGTCTGGCATTTGTGGGACCCCATCAATAACAGAAACCTGCTCTCGAGCATTGACCAAGGCAGGGTCCTGTAATTGGGCGGTACCAAATGCACCCCTGGACACATCTAGATCTGGATGTACTGGCCTTGAGGATGTTTCCCCTTCATCCTCCTCAACCGGGGAGAGCTCCACATCATCCTCCCCCAGCATAACTTGTAATGGGAAGACTTCCCCCCCCTCAGAGATCAACTTGGGTTTAAGACCTGGGTCAGGGGCATTATGCTTCACACTAGCATTCCCTGCGACTTCATTATCAATGAGAGGTATTTCTATATCAGAGGTGTGCATTTCAGGTCCAGACCCCTCAGACTCTGTCCCTTACAGGCCCAGTGTCCCCAGCTCCCCTGGTAGTCCCATCTGTACCTCATTCCATAGTTCCAGAAATAGTGGACAGTCCCGCCCCACTATGATGTCATGAATTAAACTGTTTACCACCCCGACCTCCTGTGTAACTGAGGCATGGCCATAAGAAACAGTCACCGGGATTAAGGGGTACTCCTTGGTGTCCCCATGGATACACACTACCCGAAGAGTTTTAGTCACTGGTCCAAGCCTCCCAAGTACCCTGGCATGTACTAATGTTACCATGCTACCGGAGTCCAGTAGGGCCCTGGCAGGAA
The DNA here is from genome assembly GCA_029574335.1 of Rana kukunoris. Lineage (NCBI taxonomy): Eukaryota > Metazoa > Chordata > Amphibia > Anura > Ranidae > Rana > Rana kukunoris. The sequence goes on from CM056053.1 coordinate 60,171,398, forward strand.
GGTGGTTCACCCACACTTCACACTCAAACCGTCCTGCAGTCAGATCAAGATGAGTGGTACACACACTTTGCACATAGAAGGAGCTTCTCCGAACAGTTCCACACTCCATAGGCTCCTCCTGCAGTGGGCATTGTGCCCGGGTATGCCCCCAGGACCGACATCGCCAACATTGTATGTCTCCCATCTTTGGTACAGGAACCGACCTCCGTGGTTCTATGGCAGATGGTGTAGACCAGCGGATGCCAACATCTGGCAAGACTTCTCTCCTCAGGGTGGTGGCTGGTCTAGGTGTCCTTGGCGTGGGTTCTCGACGCTTGACAGGCCCAAGCAGGACCTCCACCACGGTGTACCGTTCAACCAGCTCGACCAGCTGGTCAGCGTTGGTAGGGTTTCCATGGCTTACCCAGCGCTGTAGGTCATCTGGCAGGGACCGTAGGTCCCAGTCCATCACCACTCGTTCCACCATTTGTGGACCTGACAATTTTTCCGGCTGCAGCCATTTTTTAACTAACTGGATTAGTTCATGCATCTGGGACCTGGGTGGTTGGTCCGATTTGTACCGCCAGCGATGCACCCTCTGAGCCCGGACAGCTGTGGTCACTCCCAGGCGGGCCAGGATCTCAGCTTTTAGACGTTCATAGTCTTTAATGTGCTCAGCTGGGAGATCAAAATAGGCCTTTTGCGGGTCACCAGTGAGAAAAGGGGAGATAATGCCGGCCCATTGGTCCCGGGGCCATGCTTCTCTCTCTGCTATCCTTTCAAAGGTGGTAAGAAAGGCTTCCACGTCATCGCTGGGTGTTAGTTTTTTGCAAAAAATGGCTGGCTCTAACAGACACTGGGTTGCTAACGGCAACGGCCGATTGCTCTTGTCCCTGAGCCAGCCGCTGTACTGCCTCCTGCAAGGCAGCCACCTGTGCTTGAGTGGACTCCTGCTGGGCTGTAAACTGGGCGGTTAGCAGCCGTGTGTTTTCCTGCTGCGCAGCTATAGCCTGTGCCAGGGCCTGCTGCTGCTGAGCCATCGCTTCCTCATGGCGACGGTTGGCGTCCGCTGACGCTTGCTGTTGGGTCACGGTGGCTTGTGCCAAAGCCCTATGACCTCTTCCATGTCGTTGCGTGCTGTTTGTAATGTTTGGGCTGACTTCACCCAAGACATGCCATAAGTACACTGTCTCTTTAAATGTCAGTTTTTAGTTTTAAAACGGTTTTGCGCCGGCAAATGCACTGTGCCCGCACTCAACACCAATTGTAACGTTTGGGGGCCATAGCTCAACAGGCAGTGGCGGAATTTTCATTGTCGCCGCAGTCGCAGTTGCGACTGGGCCCTCAAGTCCGGGGGGGCCCCCGGGCCCCGACTGTCACAGCGTGTTATACTGTTAGTGTTAGCAATAGCAGCGGGCCAGCGGCTGTCGGCTGATGATGCGGTGCGCACTGCGCGCTGTTCGTTCAGCGGGGCGTGCTTTTGCCGCTGACTCGCTAAGGGTAACGCAAGAAGAGAGAGAGAGAAACAAAACACCACTCACTGACTGACTCCTTGTGGACCGTGCCTGTGCCCACCCCCGCCACCGCCTCCGCCTATCCAGAGACACGGATCATCGGATGTAGGGACTAGGGAGGCGGGGCGGGACTCTACAGCAAATGAGAGAAGACGTTGAGTCTGCTTTCTTTGCGTGCGTGCAGTACCTACCTGGTGTCATGAGGCAAGGTATTCTGGCAGGAGAAAGCACACGCCACATGGTGACTCAGTCAGAGTGAGTGACCCACCCAACCAAGGCCACAGCAGAACAGGGGATAAATATCGGCGATCGCGATTGACTGACGGTAAGTGACACTGTGAAAGAGCTCAGCAATTGATACCATCCTCCACCACCCATGCCTCTTACTGATCCCATCCCCCCACGGGCCCCACCACTGATCTCATCCCTATCCCCCCATTACTTTTTACAACAGAGGTTATGGGGGGGGGGGGTAGGGATGAGATGAGTAGTAGGGGATAGGATCAGTAAGAGGCACAGCCAGGTGGTGGTGGGAGAGGACCACTGGTAATACTTAAAGGGAGTGGCAGCAGCTACTTAAAGAGTGTGTATTTGAGGGGGTGGGGGGGGGGTGGCCGTGGTGGTACTTGAGGCTGGTGGCAGTGTGCTGGATGGAAAATATGTAAAGAAATTAATATTTTTGTGTTATGAATAAGAGCCATTTAGATACTTGAAGGGGTTGCCATTTTAAATGAAGTGTGTTATATTCCTTTTAAGTTTTTGTATTCTATTATATAATCTTTTTATATACCCTTTTTATATGTGTACATTTATGCATGTATGAGATGATGAACCAAAATAGTGCCTTATCTTCCTTGATGATTACATAAGATGTGATAATGAAAAATATGAGTGGACATTGAAAGTCTGTGCTTTTAAGAGCCTGCAAGAGATCCTCTCTCCTATGCACCCCCACTGTGAAGAACTTCTGAAAGGAGCTTGTGTGCTCTGCTTCTACCATCCCCCACATCCTGTCTCCCTCCTAGCAAAGGAATGTTGACTTTTTGGAGAACTGATCCCAGGAGCTGACAATTTACTCTTCTTATGCCTATATGAACTGAGAAATGAGAATTCTATACACGGGGCATGTAATAAGAGACTGGGTGAACTGGGTGTGTTTTTATCATGTGAGGGTGTGTATCTGTATCATGTTAACCAATGAAAAACACTCTGTGTTGTTTAATAAAACTGAGGCTGCCCATGCAGCAGGCATTCCATTTCCTTTCTCTCTACTGAAGACATCTCCTGCCTTTTTCTTGATTGCAGTAAGATAATGCCAGCCTCCCTGAGATTGAGAGGAGACTAATAATTAATCAGAGTCTCTAATAGTTCCTTTTCAGCAGTGGTGGTGGTGCCATCCTCTCCCACCACCACCACCTGTTCCTCTTAATGATCCCCCCCACCACTGATCTCATCCCTATCCCCCTCATTCCTTCTACAACAGAGGTGATGGGGGGATAGGGATGAGATCAGTGGTGAGGGGATGGGATCAGTAAGAGGAACAGGTGGTGGTGGGAGAGGATGCAACACCGCAGCCACCCCCCCTCAGATACAACCGCTATCACCCCCCCCCCCCCCAACACCAGCACTTCCACTGATCCCATCCCTCCTCCCCATCAGCACTGTTGATCCCATTCCCCAGTTTAGATTTAATTGATCCTATGATTGCTTCATAGGATCAGCAACCAATGTATTGCTTAATTTACGTGAAATCCCTGGTGATATGGCCAGTCCCTCTGTTTTCCTAGGGCTCGACAAATCCCAGGCGCCAGGTCTGGTGCCTGGGCTTTGATCAGTGACAGGTGCTTCTGCTAAAGGGCAGGTTGCAGGGTCTTGGCCAGGAAGGTGATTAGCAGTGGCAGCGGGGATGGAGCAGGAAGAAAGTGGCACAGCAGCGGCTGACACGATGGGAGGAAAACTGATTGAGAAAAAACGCTGGGGAGGAGATACGCTGAAGCAGATGTCTGAGGTAGGCGGTTGCCTTTGAAAACACGTGCAATGTGTTTACAACCGTTAAGCAGGAAGCAGTGTTCTCTGTCCAGCTGAGCGGCAATAGGTTGCAGCTTCCTCTCGACGAACTCCCTGCATGTGTCCCGCAGTGTGTATCAGGCAACTCGGCGCTCTGATAGACAGTGTACAGGCAGCGGGAAGCTCACATTATCCGAAGTGGCCGTCCTCCCATTGTGTACGGTGTAGCAGACATGTACCGTGGGTTGAGAGCCACGCTTGGCGGCCGCTTCATTCAGGTGAGCACGGAGTGAATATGGTGACCTTATGCTGACCACCGTAACCCGGCTGACCTGTGTTTTATGTCCCCAAAGCTTTTTGCACACCGTCTACCAGAGTGCCGAGCTGCCTGATACACACTGCATGCTGTGGGACACATGCCGAGAGGGAACTGCAACCTATCGCCGCTCAGCTGGACAGAGAACACCCCCCCCCCCCCCCAAGGCTTAAACTTAAACAAGGCTTAAGCACTGCCATCCTAGCAACATATATGGCACTACAAGTCCTAGCAATCACTGCCACCCCAGTGTTATCTATGGATCTACAAGTCCCAGAAAGCACTGCCATCCTAGCAACATATATGGCACTACAACTCCCAGCATGCACTGCTACCCTAGTGTTCTCTATGGAACTACACGTTCCTGCATGCACTGTCACTACAAGTCCCAGCAAGCACTTTTATCCTAGTGTTCTCTATGGAACTACAAGTTCCTGCATGCACTGTCACTACAAGTCCCAGCAAGCACTTTTATCCTAGTGTTCTCTATGGAACTACAAGTCCCAGCAAGCACTTTTACCCTAGTGTTATCTATGGATCTATGTGATCTATGGAACTACAGCATGCACTGCCATCCTAGCAACATATATATGGGCACTACTCACCTATGTGTTCGCTTCTGCGCGCAAGCTTGGCAGGATGGGGCGCGTTTACTGGCTCCTAACTTTTTTAGCTGGCTCCTAGATTCCAAGCAAATTTGTCAAACCCTGTTACTTACCACACTAGGCAGGAGCGTACAGTATGGTCAGTACTCTAGTTAGGCTGGTAACTGCGTGTGCTTTCCTCCAATGATCAATATTGTCCTGACACCCCCCCCCCACACAGCCATACACTGGGAAGCTCAATGTGCCTTTGCTTCTCCTTTCCCCAGATCTTATGCAGTTGAGAACAGAAGGAATGTGATAATTTTGTTAAAAAAAAGGGGATTTTTATATATTTTTTTTATATATATCTATATACAAAGCTTTTGCCTTTCATTTCCATTTTAAACTGAATGGGTTGTTTTACAAGATGATCATTTACATTTTCTCAAGTAACCAACTTCAACTCTCTGTCTAGAATTCCTGGAAGGTCAGGTAGAACTTCACCTTTCTGGTGGTCTTCCGAACAACGTGGGAGGTTAAGGTGGACCCTCACAAGCCGCTTGAAGACTTGCAACGGGCAGCTTTGCAGGTATGATGAGCCAATATCCGTACCAGATTCATATGACTATGTTCTAGACTCTTATTTCTTAGGCCAGGCATGTCCAAAGTCCGGCCCGCGGGGCGTCCGGTTTTGAACGGCCCGTCTGGGTATCTAAACATATATATCTTTTGTGGCCCCTGACGATCTCCCAGTGTCGGGGCCACAAAAGATATATAGGCTGGCTGCCTTGGAGGGGACAGGGAGGAGGCGGGACAAGTGCCGCGCACACAGGAGAAGTATATCCTGTTTACACGGCAGCCTCTGTAATAAGAAGTCCCGTCTCCGGCGCTGCAATTGGACGACTGTTCTGTCCATCAAAGCAGGTGGGACTTTCTATTAAAGAGGCCGCCATGTAAACAGGAAATTCTCCTGTATGTAATCTTTGAGGCTCGTCCTGCCCCCTCCCTGCCCCTCCAAGGCTGCACTGATGGCAATGGTGGGTGCTGCATTCATGGCAATGATGGGTGCTGCATTCATGGCAATTGGGGGTCTGCAGGTGGGCAGGAAAAAAGCACAATGAGCTAGTACTAGCTCAGTATGAAATAATTAACTTAGAATGAGGCGTCGGTATCTCAGCCGGTCCACTTCAGCGGTGCATGAGCATTGGGGATTCTTGGCTGAAGGCCCAGCAGACGCCGGACCTTGCTGCAAAAGAATCTCCCGTGCGCATACGCGGGAGTGACGACATTGCGGCTTCAGCCACTCACAGCGCTGGAGCTGCGATACCCGGAAGACACGCCGAGGCAACATGTCATCTCCCTTAGCGTGTCTTCCGGGTATCGCAGCTCAAGTGCTGTGAGTGGCTGGAGCCGCGATGTCGTCACTCCCGCGCATGCGCGCGGGAGACTCTTTTGCAGCAAGGTCCAGCATCTGCTGGGCTTTCAGCCAATAATCCCCGATACTCATGCACCGCTGAAGTGGACTGTGCCCTGTATGGAAGGGGTTAAAAGACCTGATCAATCCTTGATAATCATCAGCTCCATCTAGTGGTCATAATGGTGTATTTCAAAAAAATACTGCATTATGGCAACATAGGAAATAAAAAAATTGCAGTGCAATTTTTTTATAATTGAAACACAAAAAGTTGATGAATATGTTTAACCCCTTAATGACTGAGGGGAAAAAAATGTTAATGCCTAATTTTGCACCTTTGACATGTTATCAAAACTGTACATATCATCACAACTACTTTGTGTATCCAGGTGGATTATACCTTTTTTTCAGCATGAATTGGGCTTTATTTAGGTAGTAAAGGATAATAGATATCTCGTTTATTTTTTTATTTTTTTTGGCGGGGGGGGGGGCAAAATAGTAACAACATTTTTTTTAAATTTAATGACTAAACAATGGCAGTTGTGGACTGTTTGTATTCTCCATGATGCTCAGCCAGCCATGCTTTATGGGAAAAGGTAATCCAAAATAGAGTGACAATGGTTATCTAGCATTGTACTGTGGGAAAAAACAATGTGATACTGAATACTGAAGCATTATTTTTCTATGGTGTTTGTGTGCTTTAAGTGACCACAGCTTAGTTTATTTTATGCAAAGTAAAACCTAATTATGCACTATCGCGCAAATTCAAGCAATTTGCAGATAAAAAGATAGAGCACTTAACTTGGACATAGGACTGACTATGGAATAGAATCCCAGAAAATGGTAATGCCGCACCATAGTGGGAGTCCATTTACTATAAAGCTTTGTCTAATTCGACTAGTTTATACTTAGAATGACCAAGGCTAATTCTGGGTCACTTCTATGAAAGGGTGATTTAATGGATCAATACATTGAATTTTTCAAAACATTTTCAAAATTTTTGTACTGCCCCAGAAATATAGCTGTACTGGGGCTGAACTATGACTATATACAAAAGTTAATAGTTTACAACATATCGGTTAATACTACCCTAGTTGCCCTGTTCATTGTGAATATTGAACAATGCTAGACTGTAAAATGTGTATCTGTTCGCCTCATGTAATCCTAGGTATTATATATGGAGTGCTATATATGGAGTGCCTTTACCTAAGAGCTTGTATAATATGACTCTATTATACTTTTATTTACAGAAAAAAACAAAACTTTTCCATTATAATGTCATCCACACAGTCCAAGAGTGGTGCTCAGAAGCGCAAAAAGGCTAAGGAAGAGCAAATAAAAATCCAAAAACTGCCTAAAATAAGTCACTTCTTTTCCACCCCTAAAACTGTGACTGAAGGTTCTAGAGATAGTGAGGAAACTGAAAAAAGTATTCAAGAAAGTGTAAATATCGCACGGATCAGTGAGGTGACAGTCAGTGAAGAAACTTGCTCTACTGAATTTTCACTAGGAGAGGACAGCAGTAATCCACTTGAAGGCTGTAGCATTATACAAGACCAACCTCTTGGCACCACCCCAAATACTGATGAAGATGAAGATTTAGAGAGCAGTAGAGCAACTTCAGGTGGTGCTATTGAAAGTAGTATTGTTGGTGAGAAATATGTGACTGATAGGGGACATTACCCAGCCACAATAACAGATCCAAATGTTAAAAGGTTTATATTGGCTCATGGTCCATGCAGACCTCCAGGACCTTTCCCCCGGGATAATGATACTAAGAAGAGATGCTTTTCTGAAAGTTATTATGAGCGAGTCACCAAGACAGGGCTTAAACTACCTTTAATGTGGCTTTGTTACTCTCCAAAGCTTAATGCAGCGTACTGTGAACCATGCTGGCTGTTTGCAGACCAGAAAAAAGGAGGATTTGAACCTGCATGGGCAAAAGGGATCCAGAAGTGGCAGAGGCTGTCTGCTAGAATTCAGATTCATGAGTCTTCACAACTTCACATGGAAGCATGTGTACTCTATGATCAGTGGAGGCGTAATAAAACAATTGATGAGGAAAATGAAAAAAAAAATACGACAGGAAAAAACTTTTGGAGGCAGGTCCTACATAGAATTGTTAATGTAACATTAACAATGGCAATGGCTAATCTAGCCTTTCGTGGTCATAGAGAGCGCCTGGGAGAGGTTAACAATGGCAACTTTCTCTCCGTCATAGAGCTACTTGCCGAATATGACCCAATTTTAAAGGAACTTCTACAGTTACCCCAAGGCACATTTAAATATTTGAGCCCCAAAATACAAAATGAGTTAATAGAACGTCTGTCCAATAAAGTGCAAAGTGAAATTGTTTCTGAAATAAAAAAAACACAATTTTATTCTATAATAATGGACACAACCCAGGACATATCCAAAGTAGATCAGATGAGTCAGATATTTCGATATGTGTCTGTGGAAAGAGATGCGAATCGGCGAGCCTGCAGTATAACAATAAATGAGTCTTTCTTAGGGTTCCATGCCATTGAAGATCAGAGTGCAGCACAGATTGCTAGCAATATTGTAGCCTGCATAGAGAGCAAGGGCCTTGAAATATCAAAGTGTCGTGGTCAGGGGTATGATGGTGCAGCAACAATGAGTGGTGTTTATTCTGGTGTGCAGGCTAGGATAGCAAATATTGAAAAAAATGCCCTCTATGTTCATTGTGCAGCACACAATTTAAATCTAGTCATTCAGGATTCTGTTTCTGACATACCGGAAGTTTCTAGATTCTTTGATGTGGTAAATAACTTATACACCTTCTTTGGGGAAAGCATACGCAGATGGGCTTTCTTTCTCTCATCATTCACATCTGAATCCTCTGTCACACTGAAACGGCTTTGCCCTACACGGTGGTCTTCTCGACATGATTCCCTGCTTGCACTTCGTTTCCGTTTTCTAGACATTATGCAAGCTTTGTCAAAAATAATCCTTCTTTCGTCAAAACCAAAAGAAAGAGATGACGCTGCAAATCTAAAAAAGAAAATTGAATCTTTTGAGTTTGTGCTTCTTGTCGCCCTGCAAACTAAAATATTGAACCATGTAAATGCAATTTCAAAAGCCTTGCAATCAAAAGACATGGAACTGTCTGGAGCAGTGCAGCTCATTCAGAATGCGGTTACAGCCCTTTCCAGCTACAGGGATCATTTCGAAGAAGCCAAAGAAACTGCAGTGACACTTGCAGAAAAGTGGGGAATTGAAGTTAAGTTTTCAAATAAAAGAATAAAAAAAGTAAAGTGCCACTTTGATGAGCTGTGTATGGATGAAAGATTATCTGATCCAGAGGAACGCTTTAAAACAGTATTTTATAGATGTTTGGATATGATTATAAACCAACTGTCAGACCGATTTACTGGAATGAATGCAGTCCATCATAGATTTGAGATAGTTCAGCCTGCCATTCTTTCTTCTCAATCTGATGACAATCTGATTGCAGCAGCATCAAAACTGCATGAATTTTACAAGGAGGATCTATCACCAGATTTTCCTGGGCAGCTGCTTTCATTCCGTTCAGCACTTCAAGAAGAGGTTCGCAGTTGTTCCACTGTAAAGGATCTTGCTCACCTACTACTTGTTGAAAACAGTGCACTGTCTTCTACTGTCCCAGATGTCTGCATAGCATTACTGCTGTTCCTCACACTCCCAGTAACCGTAGCAACTGCAGAAAGGTCTTTTTCAAAATTAAAACTAATTAAAAGTTATTTGAGAAACACCATGTCTCAACAAAGACTCACTGGACTTGCTTTGTTGAGCATAGAAAATGAGAGAGCTAGAAGACTCAACATCGAAAACATTGTAGATGACTTTGCTGAAGCAAAAGCAAGGCGTCGTCATTTTTAATGACCGTAGTAAGTTTGCAGTTATATCTGTTCTGTTACAAGTTACACTATACCAGCCTTTCTCAACATTTTTACCCCAGAGGAATCCTTTAATACATTTTCAGGTCTTGGGGAACTTTTACAAAAACCTATCCATTAGGGGTCATCAGGAGGAATGAAGTCTATATTGGTGGTCAGTGGGAAGAATGTCTTTCTTACAGTTGTTATCAGAATGACACCCTTCAGATGGCTAAATAGATTAAATTGCCCAGGATCAAAGCAAATGCCATCATATAGGAGTTTAATCAGCCACAGCTCATGGAACCCCTAACAACCTCTGTAGAAATTGTAGGGTTTCTCTGAATCTTTGTTGAGAAAGGCTGTCCTAAACACTTTTTCAGTTTTGTTACTGGTTACACTAACTCCATTTTTATGGTTGAACCTTGCATGCTTGGTTCCAAGTTAAACTAACCAGTTGAGTTGAATGCTTGCTATTTTCAATAAACCATGCTAATATATATATACACATTTCTATATTACAGGTCTTTCTTCACAGAAACAGTTAAATGTGTGAAATAGTTTTAAGTTCTAAAAAAAGTTGGAAGCTATTGTTGGCCCTGTTGTGGACCGTTTTTTGAAGATTTTCTTCTACCTTTGTGAAGATTTTTTTACTTGATGTGATTGTAGCCTCGGAGGCTTGGACAGTAATCAATTTTCTCTAAAGATTTTTTTGTAAGTTTGTGTGTCTATACATGTACAGTGTTCATAAATGTGGATGTTTGACTATCTTTGTCCAATGGATGTATATATCTTTGATTTACGGATGTTCTTCATGATATTTTGCAGGTTCCTTCTGTCACCTGTTGTGTCCTATCCTGAAGCTTCCTCTCGACAGTTATGGTAAGTTGAAATCAGAAACAAATGTTTACTTAGTTTTACAGTGTAAAAAAAATTATGTATCAAAATCATGCTTTTGGGGGGGGGGGCCTTCAAGATTTCTTGCACCGGGGCCCCAAAGTTTGTAGTTACGCCTCTGTCAACAGGGATTCAGTGCTTGTTTTAAAGGAAAAAGGCTTTTATTCACAGAAAAAATAAGGCTTTCTCAGCATGCCAAAAACTGTAACATAAAAGTCCGCTTGGCTCCAGCGTCAACAAAAAGTCTGCTTATATCCAGCACAAAACAGTGAAAGCAAAATGACATACGGTTTGTTGCAAGATCAATCTTCACCCCCTGCACTTCAAAAGTCCTCACTGTGCAGCCAGCAGACTTCCATCTTCCTCACAGGTGCACTCTCCAAACTCACTCACCATCTCCAGCACCACTTCCTGCTTTAATGGGTGGTTCTCTGGGAGAGTTCACACCATGTGCGCTGGCTCCCAAGGTTTAGGAGTGGAGGCTCCGTCCCACCCAAATAACACTTTGGAGCCTCCAAAATTCCAGGCCACAAACTACTTTATTAAAGATAGAGAAGACTGCAAGCCAGTCCTCTCTGAATTAGCGCCTGCCTGGAACTTTTCACCCACTTTTGGGTGACCCCCTGAACCTTCTCCCTCTATTTAAATGGACCATAGTCCAAATAGTGGTGCCGTATAGCACCCGTCCAGGACCCAACCCCGGCGTCCTGTACAATATATATATATATATTATATATATATATATATATATATATATATATATATGTATATATATATGAGGGGGGAGCCATCGAGGGCCCTAGGGATCTTTGGGCCCTTTGATAAAAAGAAAAAAGAAACCCCTGGGCCCTTTAATAAAAAAATAAAAAATGTTGTTTATAAAAAATACATAAAAAAGGGAGGTTGCCATCCGGGGCCCTGGGGACCTCTGGGCCTTTTAATAAAAAATAAAAAAATATAAACAAAAATAAAAAAATAAACATTTATATAAAAAAAAAGGGGGGGGTTGCCAGATGGGGCCCTGGGGACCTCTGAGCCCTTTAATATATATATATATAAAAAAGTTTTTTTTTTTTAAAGGGGGGTTAGCCATCCAGGGGCACTGGAGACCTCTGGGCCCTTTAATAATAATAATAAATAATAACAAAAAATATATATATATATATATATATATATATATATATAATATATATATATATATTATAAAAATATATATATATAAAAATATATAAAAAACATATTTTTTTTATAAAAAATAAATAAAAAAAGTGGGGGTTGCTGTCCGGGGCCCTGGGGGCCTCCGGGCCCATGTGGGGACCTTCCGGACCCCTAAAAAAATAAAAAAAATGTTTTACTTTTTTTTAGATGGTTGCCATCCGGGGCCCCCTATTGGGTGAGGCCCATGGGCTTGAGCCCAGTCAAGCCTAGTGGTAAGTCCGGCCCTGACCACATGCCTCCACTCTGCCGGCCAAGACGATCTCCCTACCTTACTTTCTTTTCAGATTTTGGCTTCCAGGCTGCGGGCATCCATGATTCAAAAGCCATGCCTCCTCCTCAAACTGTTCCGTGATAGGCGGAACACTAATTTTCCCAGCAGGGCCTCTGTTCCGTGATTGACGAGAGGACATCTGTGATAGGCGGAACACTGAACAGTCTGAGGAGGAGGTAAGGCTTTTAAATCACAGATGCCCGCAGCCTGACGGAGACAGGTACCGGGCGTATAAGAAGACATTTTTTTGCATCCAAAAGGTCGTCTTATACGCTGGAAAATACGGTACCACCAAAAAAAGCTCTATTTGTTGGCAAAAATAGGAAAAAACATTTTATTTGGGTCCGTCACATGTCTATGAAATTGTCAGTTAAAGTAACGCAGTGCCGTATCGCAAAAATGGCCTGGTCATGAAAGGGGGTGGGGTAAACTTTCCTGGGCTGAAGTGGTTAATGCAGAGAAGGTATTAAGTTAAAAAATAAAGCTTTATCCTTTACAACCACTTTAACTTGTTTAATCCTTTGTCATGGTGACCATTGTCACAGAAAGTGAGGGGGAAATGAAAAGATAGGAGTTGTCACCAAGGCAAAAGGTGAATTGTGGCTTGACATAACCTTTAATACGATACTGTAGCGTGAGAGTTCTCAGGAAGAAACCCTTAGCTGGGAGAATTAGCACAAATATTATATTTTTGGCTTCGTCTGATACAATCTACTTCCCGTTTTCAACCAGAAAAGTGACCATCTGAAACTAGACCACTTCTGCCCCCAGTAGAAGAGGAAATAACATAGAGAAATGGCAAGAAAGTAAACATGATGTCTCACACAGTACAATTAACTAAAGAACCAACCAACTCAGCTAAAACAAAGGCTGTAACTGTAATAGATAATATGACATCACACATAAACCAGCTGTCAGTAATTCCTGGGAGAAAACCTCATGCGGAAAACATGATACAATGAGGAGCTAGAAACCTCAAAGAAAAGGTCAGTAAGGACAGATTAAGGAAAGCATTCAGTAGGAGAGAAAGTAAAACCCAAGTCTGAATTAGTGCATGAAAATTGACACACTGACTACAGAGCCCAGGCTAATATGATATCTAGGAATGGGCTGAACACCCCCAAAACAGGCAAAGAATTTGTGCAAACATGCAAACCTTATTAAAGTCTATGGGACATTAACATGAAAAATCTAAAGAGATCATTTTAAAGGCTTATATTGCCATATAAGTATGGGGATCCGGATGACCCCGTCCCCTCTGACAATACATGTCAGAAGGGGCAGGACCACTTAGTTATATCACCGGGTGGCCCCGTCCTTTCCTATATAACAGCTGTCACATTGAAAAGACAGCAGTCGGCAGGACATCTCCCATGGAGTATTTTCGTAATTTTTTTTTTCAATTTTTCGGGTCCATTTGGCTTCATGATTGAAGATGGATGGACACTTTAGAAAAAATAAAAATAAAGGAATTGTCAAAAACTGTCTTTTGTGGTTTTTACTTTTTGACACTTGTTTTGGTGAATGGGTAGGGGGGTGGGATCTGGGGGCCCCCTTGATTCTGATAAGCCCCCCCGCCTGCAGACCCCCACAACCTCCAGGCAAGGGTTGTAGGGATGAGACCCTTGTCCCCATCAACATGCAGACAACGTGCTTTGGGGGGCCCTAAATCACCCTCCCCATGTTGATGGCATGTGGCCTGCTACGGTTCAGGAGGGGGGCACTCGCTCGTCCCCCCATCTTATGTTTTGTTTTTAAATTTTGGCGTGGAGTTTATATCATGTCCATACCATACCTGAAGGGACTGGGGGGTGGGGGGTGTTTTAACATTCTCTAATCATAACACTATATACTGCCGCCGTGTAAGGAGCCTTAAATAGCGTGGGGAGTGGACTTAACTCCCTAAGCCATGATTGGCTAAAGGCACCCTGCAGAGCGCGCTATAATTGGCCAAAGCATACAGGTCAGGTGCATGCTTTGTCCAATCATCAGATGTCAATGTACTGCAAACTTGCAGAGCATTATGGGGCGTTCCACGGCGGTTAGATCTGCCGCAAATGTCTCATAATTTTTGGTATTTGGCGATTGGCCAAACACCCAAAGTAAGAGTCGAACTTACGTTCGACTCGAACATCGGGCCCATCCCAAATGATATCCAAAACATCAGATTTCAACCAACAACAAAGAACCAGCACTGCCAAAAATAAATCTTTATACACCCGGAGCAGCAGGCAAAAAAAGTATTAGCACCGAGCAAAAACAAACACCTTCTATAGAATAGACAGCAAAAAAAAAAGAGGAAGGGCAGGGTGCCCTGGGAAAAAACACAAGTTAGTCAAGCTTAACTTTCTACTTTTTGTTTTTTTGTATGTATTTATTTTCAATGTTCTGTATTAGGATGTTCACGCTCTGATTCCTCTTGTACCAAATTGTATTGTAACTGTATAGTCTGCCTTTTTTTGTAAAGCTCTGCCCAAACTGTTGGCGCTATATAAATCCTGTATGATAATAGTAATAATCAGTAGCATTTTATAGAAAATTCTCTTTTCTGACCAAGAACGAGGATAAGCTGAGTAGGAGGGCTTTAGACCCAGGGTGGGAATCAAAAGTATTAGGCCTCGTACACACGAGCGGATATGCCCGCTGAAAACGGTCCGATGGACCGTTTCAGCAGACATCTCCGATCGTGTGTATGGGCTAGCGGACAGATTTGTCCACCCGACAGATTTCAAAACATGCTTTGAAATCTATCGGGTGGGAATGTGTCCGCCCGACATGTCTGCTGGTTAGTACACTTACCAGCAGACATGTCGTCCCGCACCGCCGCCGCGCCGCCGCCGAATGGATTCGGCGCATGGCGCGGAAGTGTTTTACTTCCTGGTGCGGTGACGTGGCGGCGTCAACGTCACCGCCACGTCACCGCGCCGTCCGCCGGCGGGAATTTGATCCGATGGTGTGTACACGCCATCGGACCAAACTCCAGATCGGACATATCCGATGGAAACGGTCCGCGGACCGTTTTCATCGGATATGTCCGATCGTGTGTACGAGGCCTTACACTGACCCTGTCAATGTGTGAAAGGCCCGTTTGCTATTCTTGAACTATTTTTCTCATTATTGTTTTCATTACCAAACCCAGATATGATGTAATCATAAAACAGTGTTAATTAGAAAGCCCAGCCCTTGTTCAACTTAGATAAAATTGTCCAATGTCTGATGCCCAGTCTAACTAATATATATCAATCCATGATATCCTCTGAAAAAATACCAATATCTGGTGCACTATATTAAATAAAATAAGAATACTTTTATCCATTATTTATGCTTTAGTCCCTGGTGTTTAGTGGAACCTCACAGTCCCTGCTTATTGGAAAGAACACTGCTATTCCTTGGTGCTTGGTGGATGGTATATCGGCGGTCCCAGTATATTACAAAGGCCATTTTCAACCAAGGTGCCTTGGCGAAATGCCCAAAAATTGTATACAAGCCGATGTGTGGATGAAGGCTGCCTTTTAGTTACACAAAGCCACAGGTTTTTATTGTTCACCATTACTAGACATGTGCAGACTGAAATATTTCATTTAGTTTTTTTCGTTTTCGTTTGTAAAATAAATTTATTTAGTTACTCCCGAAAATCGTGATTTATGTCGTTTTCGTCGAGAAAGTTTTCGTCCGAAAACGACGATTTTCGATGCTTTGTCGAATTTTCGTCGTTCAATTCGACAAAGCATCGAAAATCGTGGGATCTGAACGAAAACGAAAATAAAGCATTTTTTATGTCGGATCTTTCGGTTTTCGTTTCTTGCGCTTTCGTTTTTAAAACGATAACGAAAATACCCGATTTTCCGACAAAAATGTATTCTAACGAAAACAAATGCACATGTCTAACCATTACAACCTTCTATCTGCCGGCATACTAACAACCAATGGCACCATCAGTTAATATGGAGGATGTCAGTCAGTGATGGAGAAAAACTTAGGGAGAAGAGAAACATTGGAATACTAGTCAGAACCAATTTGCAAAGTGTATTTGCTTTGGAAGAATAAATCACCTTTAACGTTGGGTGTCCTACTTGTGTGGATGTTTCTGCATTATAGAAAACAATAAGAATATTTTTTTCATTTTAGAATAGGGTGCCTCAAAACTGTCCATAGTTTTTAAAGGGTGCCTCAAGAGGGCACCTAACCCATTGGGTCAAAGAACTTCACTTTTGTTACCAATATGAAAGTAAAATATCTTAAAAACTCCTTATGTGGCTTACTCAGCTTTACTTACAGAGAGGGCAGAAATAAGTTATAAAGGAATCTCCATTTTAACTGGATCCAGTTTTGAACTTTCGAGCCTCAGTCCAGCACTTTGACTTATGGATCTAGTCCAAGTCTACGTCTAGTCTACAACCAACTGAGTGTCCACCTTGCTCATAATAACCTTCTTGATCCCCTTAAGTCTGGAT
The DNA here is from genome assembly GCA_029574335.1 of Rana kukunoris. NCBI lineage: Eukaryota > Metazoa > Chordata > Amphibia > Anura > Ranidae > Rana > Rana kukunoris. The sequence continues at coordinate 60,187,927 of CM056053.1, forward strand.
TTCGTCCTCAACATTCCACAGAAACTGCTCTCCTAAAACTAACCAACGATATACTAATGGCCAAAACAAAGGGACACTATTCTGTGCTCCTACTCTTGGACCTCTCTGCTGCCTTTGATACAGTTGACCACCCCCTCTTCCTCAAAAAACTCTACACCTTTGGTCTCCGTGACTGTACTCTTCACTGGTTCTCTACTTACTTATCCAACCGTACCTTCAGCGTTACTTACAACTCTACTTACTCCTCTCCTCTTCCATTGTCCGTTGGGGGCCCCCTAAGGTTCTGTTCTTGGACCTCTCCTGTTTTCAATCTACATCTCCTCCCTGGGTCAGTTGATAGCATCCCATGGCTTCCAATATCATCTCTACGCTGACGACACTCAAATCTATTTCTCTACCCCTCAACTCACTTCATTTTCCTCACGTATTACTAATTTACTATCAGATATATCACTTTGGATGTCGCACCACTTCCTCAAACTCAATCTATCCAAAACGGAACTTATCATTTTCCCTCTCCCACGTGCCTCTTCCCCTGATCTCTCTGTCAAAATGAATGGCACAACTATCAGCCCATCCCCACATGTCAAGGTCCTAGGTGTAGTCCTGGACTCTGAACTGTCCTGTAAACCTCACATTCAATCACTGTCCAAATCTTGCCGCCTCAACCTTCTCAACATCTCCAAAATACAAAATGAAGACAAAGAAAAATGGATAGCCGCACTCCAAAACCTGATGGGTGGTCTTTTATTCAATAGACAGCATGTACAAAAATAGGGTCACAGCAGTGGAAACAAGGAACATCCGACGCGTTTCGCACTGGATCAGTGCTTATTCATGAATAAGCACTGATCCAGTGCGAAACGCGTCGGCTGTTCCTTGTTTCCACTGCTGTAACCCTATTTTTGTACATGCTGTCTATTGAATAAAAGACCACCCATCGGGTTTTGGAGTGCGGCTATCCATTTTTCTTTGTCTTCATTTTGCTTAGTGCACCGCCAGCACCCTCGGTATCCTGCACCACCTGTAACCATTTAGTGATCCCACCTGGAGCGGTGACTCCTTTCTTTCTATCTCCAAAATACACCCCTTTCTAACCAATGACACCACAAAACTATTGATTCACTCCCTGGTCATCTCTCGCCTCGATTACTGCAACTCCCTTCTCACCGGCTTACTGCTGCATACGCTATCCCCCCTTCAGTCCATCATTAACGCTGCTGCCAGACTCATCCACCTTACCAACCGCTCTGTCTCTGCTGCTCCTCTCTGCCAAACCCTCCACTGGCTTCCGCTCACCCAACGAATTAAGTTCAAACTACTAACAATTACCTACAAAGCCATCCACAACTCTGCTCCTAGCTACATCAATGATCTAGTCTCTAAATACCAACCTAATCGCTCTCTTCGTTCTTCTCAAGACCTCCTACTCTCTAGCTCTCTCATCACCTGCTCCCATGCTCGTCTCCAGGACTTTTCAAGGGCCTCTCCAAGCCTATGGAGCTCCTTACCCCAATCTATCCATCTATCTCCCTCTCGATTAGCTTTTAGAGGATCCCTGAAAACCCTGAAGCCCACCCTTCCCACACCTAGCAACTGCATTTTTCATTTGAGTCCATCTGATCATCCCCCACAGCTAACTACCCTTTGTTCCACTTGACCCTCCCTTCTAGATTGTAAGCTCTTACGAGCAGGGCCCTCTGATCCCTTCTGTATTGATTTGTATTGTGAATGTACTGTCTTCCCTGATGTAAAGCGCTGTGCAAACTGTTGGCGCTATATAAATCCTGTATAATAATAATAATAATAATAATGGATGACAATCTAGCCATAACAATATATTCCTAATGGGCCCAGGACCATATTTAAAGTGAGTGTAAACCCTTTACAATCCACTTTTTGCTACAGGTAAGCCTACCCCGGATATCTTCTAAATCTGTTCTAGTTCTAGCTTATATTTGTTTATACTTTCATTATTTATGTAGTCCATTTTTCAACCACAGAAATGCATCATTGGAAGAGGAACTAGGACAAAACTTTCTGTGGATTCTGAACAAGAAATTGAGGTATATCAGTGACTCATTTGCTGTTAACTGTTTTTACAACCATAAAATGTGTTTTTAACCAATAGTTGTGTAAACTTTCAACTTGTTAAGTTAAACCCGAGGTCTGTTTAAATTGTTTTATTAAAAGCCAGCAGCTACAAATACTGCAGCTGCTGACTTTTAATAAATGGACACCTCCCTTTCCAGGGTGCCCGCAAAGTCGGCAGCCAAAACAGATCAATCGCTTGGCTGCCCCCACTGCGTGACCTCACTGGTCCCTGCTGTTTTCTGTGTGTTTCCCAGAAGACAGCGGGGGAGGACAGTGTAGGCGCCGGACATGATGCAGGTCACCGCGATTACCCCGGTGATCTATGCCAATAAGTGGGAGCAAATACCTTTATTACACAGGTATCTGCTCCCCCTTCCCCTGAAAGGTGTAGAATGTGACACCGGAGGGGCGGAGAATTCCAAAAAGTAGAAGTTCCATTTTTGGGTGGAACTCCACTTTAAAGTGGAAGAACAGCTCAACTGCATTTATTCCTAAAAAATTTCCCTCCCTCCTCCTTCTCCTACTTAACCTGTATAGAAAAGATCTGTATACTCACCTATTTTTATTCCACTTTGGTCCTGTTGTGTGATCCTGCAGCTCCAGCTACCCTGTGTCAGTGAGTGGCTGCTAGAGGGGAGAGGAAGGCGCTCCGACAATATCAGGCCTATGGGTGGTGTCAGAGCTCCTATAATTCTGAGCCATTCTCAAGTGCTCCCTTACACAGAGCTGCAGGATCACATCACTGGACTGGGTTTTAAAATAGGTTTATTGTAAATATACAAATATTTTTTGGTACAGGTTAAGCAGGATAGGTAGGAAGAGAGGCGATTGAACCTTTCTAGAAATTGATTTAGTTTAGGCTTTTCTTTCATTTTAAGGCAAGCTTTGATATTAATATCATTCCCAACAGGGACTGGTTTAGTCAGAAAAAATGTGGTTATAACTGCAACAAGTATGTTCTTCCACCAGGATAGTATAGGCCCACCCAGGGACAGCATTAAAAAAATTAACTTTTTATGCACATTTCCCTGCCTAACTTATAAACTGGGGGTGCATTACATGAGTTAGTTGGCCCAGTGCTCTATAGCCATTAGGGAGGTGAAAAAAGATTTTTAGTTGGTTTCTCGTGCACTACTCTGTACACACTACAAATCCCATAGTCCTTAATACATCTTAGGAGCAAGCAAGATATAGTGGCTATGTTCCTACTTGCAGTGAGACCACAGAAAGTAAATGTAGCCACCCTCTAACAGGAAGTTAGTTCAAGTTCAAGTTGTGCATATGGAAAAAAAAATCTTCTTACCAGGCTATTTTTTGTTGTTGGTCTAAATGTTTTTGATTGATTTAAAATGGCAAATACTTAATTTAGCCACTGGATGGCACCGAGCATAATAATTCCTACTGTACTTAGTGCCATCTAGTGGCTAAATACAGTATTTAACATTTTAAAACAATGAACAACCTGATCAAAATAGCCTAATAACATGAGAACACTTGCCTCTCCCTACTATCCACTGTCACCCCCTCCCCCCATACCTGTCCACTACATCACTTCCTACAGATGTGAAGGGACACACGAGTATAGTAGTATTCAGCAGGGTGAGCCACTGTAGGAAAAAATTGGCACCCAACATACCTGGAATTATGGGCTGCTGAAGATTGCACCATATTTTTTTTTTCCCCTAATGGTTTTGTATTTATCTAACCGATATTGACAATGAACATCACTTGCAGGTCTATTTCCATTATTCTAAATATTGTACAAAAAGTGTGTGTTTAAAGCTTCAATGTAACTTGGCAGTGAACTTATGAAACTATCAAAAAGCATTTGCACTGTTTCTAAACTTTGCAGACTACATTCGAGATGATCAGCCATTTTTTTTTTTTTATGTGTGTATAACCACAAA
>CM056053.1:63044527-63050690 GCA_029574335.1 Rana kukunoris
TCAGTTACTTTCTGCTTTATTGCCTAGGCAACTGACACATCTCACAGGAGTCTTTAGGAGTTGAGGAGGGGTTTTATCAGCTAAGCACACTCTCCTGCATGCATGTTTAAACCAAGGGCAGATGGATTCCAGTAAGTAAATCCTCCATGGATCATCTGCCCTTACTCAAGATGGCCACAGCCAGAAATGCTAGTTTTTTTTTTTTTTTTGCAACAAAATAAAGCATGTAGACACAGATGGATGGGGGGTTGCTTTGAATATTAAAGGGTTAGTAAAGGAAAAAAAAATTAAAATAACGTTTTTGTTTTGCAAAGAGTGGCCCCGATCCACGTCTTCTGGGGTCCCTCGGCAGCTGTCTCTGGTCCTCCCCGCAAGTACCGACCACATGGGGGTGAGTAATTGCATCCGCTCTAGCCAATCAGCGGCCAGGCTGAGCAGAGAAGAGGATCTCGGGACCACACGTGGGACTTTCAAGGGGTCAGATAAGTATACCGGGGATCGGGGGGGGGGGGGTGGAGGGAACTCCGGCAGCATCAGATGTTTTTTCACCTTGATGCATAGATTGCATTAATGTGAAAAACATTTTTACTTTACAACTCCTTTAACCACTTCCTGACGGCCGTACGACTTTGTACAGCCGCAGGGTGGTTCTAATTCTCTGGGAGGCCATCTTTTTACGGCCTCCGCTCCTCCAGGCCACTGGGGGCACATGAGACCCGCGGCGGCGGAGCGCGCATTCCCACCCGTGGCACTCGCCCACTGTATACCTGAGGTGCCGATGCGCGTGCCTGGCAGCTGCGATGTCCGCCAGGCACACGCGATCGGCGGTTACAGAGACAAGGACATGGCTCTCTGTGTGTAAACACAGAGAGCCATGTCCTGTCGGGGAGAGAGGAGACCGATCTGTGTCCCTTGTACATAGGGACATAGATCGGTCACCTCCCCCAGTCACCCCCCTCCCCCCACAGTTAGAACACAATGCAGGGTACACATTTACCCCTTCCTCACCCCTAGTGTTAACCCCTTCAATATTTATACAGTAATTAGTGCATATTTATAGCAGGGATCGCTGTATAAATGTGAATGGCACTAAAAATGTGTCAAAAGTGTCCGCCATTATGTTGCAGTCCCAATAAAAATCGCAGATCGCCGCCATTACTAGTAAAAAAATAATAATAAAAATGTATAATAATTCTGTCCCCTATTTTGTAAGCGCTATAACTTTTGCGAAAACCGCTTATTGCGATTATTTTTTTTTACCAAAAATATGTAGAAGAATACGTATCGGCCTAAACTGAGAAAAAAAAATGTTTTGTTTTTTTAATTTGGCTATTTATTGTAGCAACAACTAAAATATATATATATATTTTTTTTCAAAATTGTCGCTCTTTTTGTTTACAGCGCAAAAAATAAAAACCGCAGAGGTGATCAAATACCACCAAAAGAAAGCTCTATTTGTGGGGAAAAAAGGATGTCAATTTTGTTCGGGAGCCAGGTCGCATGACCGCGCAATTCTCAGTTAAAGCGACGCAGTGCCGGAAGCTGAAATTTCACCTGGTCAGAAAGGGGGTATACGTGCCCAGTAAGGAAGTGGTTAAAAAAGAATTTGTGGTGCTCCGATGTAAAAAGCCTGTGTAATTCTGTTTTACTAAAATCCAAGGTCCCAATGGTGTGTTGATATTATGATCAGGCTCTATTTAGAGGGATTTGCACTTGACATTTTAATATTTAGCAGAAAATGAATAAACCACTGAAGCTGTATTGTGAAGTTCTAAGATTCCAGCAATAGGACCACACAAGAGGTGGCAGTATGTCAATGTTGAAAACTCTGGATTATCCCGGTAATGCTCGCTTCCACACAGTCCAATCAAATTATTTTTCTTCAAAGCAAATCATGTCATTTTCCACAGGACCCCGCATGTAAAATATTGTTCCATTAAAACAATCACTGCAGGGGTACTTTGTTTTACCAACCTGTTTGTTGTATTTACATGCCCTCCTACAGTTAGGAAGGGCAAATCTTTGATATCGGAAACGCCTGATGTACACTTTCCAAAATATGTGTCTGTGGGTACCAAACAAATGGAAAAGAAATGCAATTAAACACAAAACTGGACAGCCAGTTTTTTTGTTTGGCTCAAAACGATTAACACCCCCCTCCCTTTTATTATTTCAATGATTAGGTAACATGAGAGTGATGGCCCGTACACACGATCCGAATATCGTACGACGGATCGTACGACTTTTTTCGCTTAATAGTCGCAAGTAAAATGAAATAGGTTATTAAAGTCACGAAAATTATCGTACGACAGAAGAAAAAAAAATCCGAAGTGATGTCACGTGTTGTAATGTATTTGTATTGCATTGTCAGATGACAACTGTACTGACTAAACCAGGGGTCCTCAAACTTTTTAAACAGGGGGCCAGTTCACGGTCCCTCAGACTGTTGGGGGGCCGGACTATAGTTTAAAAAAAAATATGAACCTATGCACACATCTTATTTGAAGTACAAAAAAAAAACAGGAAAACAAACAATACAATATTTAAAATAAAGAACAATTTTATTCAATAAACTTATTAGTATTTCACAGACCTCCCTCATCACATAAACCCCCCCCCCCCCCATCACCGATTACTCTCCATTACAGATCCCCCCATCAAAGATTCCCCCGTATTAGGTCCCCCATCACAAAGCCCCCCAACACAAAACTTCTCTCCATTACAAAGCCCCCAATTACAGACCCCCCATCACACAGACCCTCAACACAAAGGGATGGGAGAGGATAGGACAGGGTGAAGGCAGTCAGGTGGAGGGGAGGACAGGGTGGAGGCAGTCAGGTGGAGGGGAGGACAGGGTGGAGGCAGTCAGGTGGAGGGGAGGACAGGGTGGAGGGGAGGACAGGGTGGAGGGGAGGACAGGGTGGAGGGGAGGACAGGGTGGAGGGAGGACAGGGTGGAGGCAGTCAGGGTGGAGGGGAGGACAGGGTGGAGGCAGTCAGGGTGGAGGGGAGGACAGGGTGGAGGCAGTCAGGGTGGAGGGGAGGACAGGGTGGAGGCAGTCAGGGTGGAGGGGAGGACAGGGTGGAGGCAGTCAGGGTGGAGGGGAGGACAGGGTGGAGGCAGTCAGGGTGGAGGGGAGGACAGGGTGGAGGCAGTCAGGGTGGAGGGGAGGACAGGGTGGAGGCAGTCAGGTGGAGGGGAGGACAGGGTGGAGGCAGTCAGGGTGGAGGGGAGGACAGGGTGGAGGCAGTCAGGGTGGAGGGGAGGACAGGGTGGAGGCAGTCAGGGTGGAGGGGAGGACAGGGTGGAGGCAGTCAGGGTGGAGGGGAGGACAGGGTGGAGGCAGTCAGGGTGGAGGGGAGGACAGGGTGGAGGCAGTCAGGGTGAGAGACAGGGGAGTCAGGGTGGAGGGGAGGACAGGGTGGAGGCAGTCAGGTGGAGGGGAGGACAGGGTGGAGGCAGTCAGGTGGAGGGGGAGGACAGGGTGGAGGCAGTCAGGTGGAGGGGAGGACAGGGTGGAGGCAGTCAGGTGGAGGGGAGGACAGGGTGGAGGCAGTCAGGTGGAGGGGGGGAGGACAGGGTGGAGGCAGTCAGGTGGAGGGGGAGGACAGGGTGGGTGGGAACAGCCAGGTGGAGTGGAGGACAGGGTGGGAACAGCCAGGTGGAGTGGAGGACAGGGTGGGAACAGCCAGGTGGAGTGGAGGACAGGGTGGATGCAGTCAGGTGGAGTGGAGGACAGGGTGGATGCAGTCAGGTGGAGTGGAGGACAGGGTGGATGCAGTCAGGTGGGAGTGGAGGACAGGGTGGATGCAGTCAGGTGGAGTGGAGGACAGGGTGGATGAAGTCAGGTGGAGTGGAGGACAGGGTGGGAGCAGCCAGGTGGAGGGTAGAATAGCAGCCAGGTAGAACTGTGTGGGAGCAGCCAGCTAGATGGGAGGTAAGTTCTTACCTTGGAGGACAATACAAGAATCACTGGCTCCCTCCCACTCAACAGCCTCATGATATTTCTTCTCCTCTCTTCCCCCTAACGCTCGGCATGTTGGGGCTGAACTTCTCTCAGGGAATCATCATGCGGCCTGCTGGTATCCAGGACTGCAATTCCCATAATGCTCTAGTTTCCCAGCTATTGGCTCTGAATGTAGCCAATAGGAGCAGGCATTGCCAGGAGAATGCTCTGCTCAAGGAGAGGGAGGGGTGGAATTCCCCCGCAGCTGCGGCTCTGCCTGAGTTCCTTCTCAGAGCCTGTCAGTTTCGTCGCCACTGCCCTCTCACTAGTTTCAGTCCACGGGCCGGGTAAATCACACTGGCGGGCCGTAGTTTGAGGACCCCTGGACTAAACGAACATCGCACGAGGAAAATTTTCACGCTTGTCCGATCGAATAATATCAGATGAACGGTCGTGATCGGCTCTCGAAAGTAGTGTACACACGATCTGAAAATCGTTACGATCCATCATCGTACGATGGTTTTCGTCCGATATTTCGGATCGTGTGTATGGGCCATTAGGCAGGTCATACACAGTGCAAATTTTTGCAATCAGCTGCTAGCAATAATCACAAGAGAATCCAACAGGGAAGTTGCAACCAAGTTGATGGGTCAACTTGGTACATTCAGCCTGCCCATTTACAGTTTGCAGCTACTGCAATAAGGTGTACTGCTCACCCACCCCCTTCTGTCATTCATAGAACTTCTATTGCTTTTGGCCCTAGGAGTTTGTGAAAGGTGGAAAGGTGGAAAGGGCGAGAGGGGGTGGGCAAGTTGTGCAACTTTTCTCTGCAGCAGCAGCAGGTAAATCTAACAACGCTGGACCAGTAGTGTTTCTCAACCCTTTTCAGTCAAGGCACCCCTTAAAGTGGTTGTAAACCCCCAAAAAAAAAGATATTTTTTTTTTAATGTCACAATGTAGAGTATAAGATTTCCTATCATCTGTGCCCAGTCTTGCCACACAGAGTTAATCCAGCGCTGAGTAATCTTTTAAAGTTCAGTGCAAATTAACAGAATTTGAGATATAAAAACTTGCCAAATTAGGTTAAGTCCGTTTCTCTGTTATTGCTTTCAGTAACAGGTTATTTACAAATATAGCGTGCACATGTGTGATCCAAAGTTCATTGTATATTACTAGGATGTGTTATGATGTTATATCACCTCATGTTATTGTAAACAAAATATAACATATAATAAACATGTCCTAGCTATATTTGTAAATAACCCCTCACTCAAAGCAAGAAGAGAGAAAAACTGACTTTTTATTTAGGCAGGTTTTTATCTGGAAGGCTGTTCATTTTCACTGAACATTAAGAGAGGATTACTCAGCACTGGATTAACTCTGTGTGGCAAGACTGGGCACAGATGATAGGAAATCTTATACTCTACATTGTGACATTGGGTTTACAACCACTTTAAGAAAAAAAAATGGACAATCGGGCACCCCATTCATAAAATGTAAAAAATATTCTAATAGTTTTACATAATGCAGCAACATCCACACAGGTAGGTCAGCCAAAATTAAAGGCAATTTATTCCCCTTAAGCAAATACACTTTTGCAAAGGGTTACTGACCAGTATACCAATGTTTCTCTTCTCCCTCGTTTTTTTTTCCATCACTCAGCTAATGTAACACCAGTGCTGATGGGGAAGAACAAACAAAGATGCCATGCAGGCAAACGACATCCTCCTTATCAACATATGATGCCATTGGTCGTTAGGATGCCGGCAGCTAGACAGTTGTAATGGTGCACAATAAAAAACCTATGGCTTTGTGTAACCAAAATGCAGGCTTTATCCATATGCTGGCGTTTCGTCAGAAATGGCGACCTGTCAGAATTGGTAAACGGAAGTGACGTTCCTTTCGCCATATTGCTACACCCCATACTCCTCCATTGTAAGGATACTCTGAGAAGAGGAGAGCGGACATCTTGTTACACCCACCGAGTTATGCATTTTTACACTTGTATTTAACAGTAAAGTGAGTTTACATTATGAAATCAAGTACTTAGAACTCCGTCTGTTATGATGTTGAATTTTAAAAGCAGCGGCAAATCTGCTCATCTCACAGGTTTTCTAATCTGACAAAAGTTTGCTGCTTTTAAAATTCAGTATCTAACAGTGAGACGGACTTCTAAGCACTGTATTTCACTATATAAACTCACTTTCCTGTTAAAAA
>CM056053.1:63050790-63113290 GCA_029574335.1 Rana kukunoris
CTCAGATCTATTCACCTCCAACACAAAGAAACTCTGGAAATCCTTTGGTGTGGAAAGCTGCCAGCCAGGAATCTCTAGCCATCTAAATAGCACTACAATCCCTATACTAATATGGTAAGCCTAAGGCAACTATTTGGTTTCCCCAAATTTAGCCAGTTACAGAAATGTCTAGCAGCCTGCCCACAGAAAATCCCCTCCTTAGTCCCCCCCCCCCCCCCCATGAAAATGTCACTCACCAGGTTGAGGGGGGTATACATAATTTGTTATAATAAAAAGGCACAAGTAGTCTTTATATATTATTGTTACATGCCCAATAACAATGATAGAAAATTGGAAATTTAAGGGTAATAGTAAAAAATAAAAATAAATCCCTAAATAGCTTCCTTTACCATAGTGTAGTCCTCCTTCACTTACCTCATCCTTCCATTTTGCTTTTAAATGTCCTTATTTCTTATGAGATCCTCATATCCTGTTCTTCTGTCTGTAACTACACGCAGTAATGCAAGGCTTTCTCCCTGGACTCTCCTGCTCGCCCCCTCAAGAGGCTTTCTCCACACCAGGGAGAAAGCCTTGCATTACTGTGTGGAGTTACATGACATGGAACAGAACAACAGGAAGTGAGGATTTTTCAGAAGAAATAAGGACATTTAAAAAGCAAAATGGAAGGATGAGTTAAGTGAAGGAGGACTGCACTTTAGTAAAGGAAGCTTTTAGGAAGAAATAAATTGCCTTTAAGCATTATTTCAAAAAAATCAAAGACAAAAAAAAAAAAAAGAAAAAAAAAAAAAAAGGAGGAAATGTCCAAGGCCCATCGACAGATGAAAAAAACAGACATCAATGCATCTCTATGGAAAAAATGGACAAGAGGAACGCCCATTGAAAACGGTCCAACTTTTGCACGCAAGCCCTGTATGTAAAATAAGAACGATCTACCCAATAATGTTAAATACAGATCTTCCTGTACATGTTAATCCCAATAAAATCTCTCCTCAGTACTTATCAGAAGAGAACCAATAAAACGGTTATCCAGAAGCCTCCAGGAAGCTCACAGTGCCATGTTTTTATATCGTTTCTCAAAGGTATCTCCTAATGTGTCTTAATGAGAACAATTATACATCTGCTGCTGATGACCCATCCCTGGTTGGGCACCCCCCCCGCCTCTCTCGCCTTTCATTAATTATACACACTGTGAGAAAGGGGAGACAATTCTCACCACCGTATGAGGTGTGAGGAGTTGGAAATCTGTTGGATGAATGAGGAGTAGGACCTAGGTAACTCCCTGCCGTACGATCTGCTAGGCCATATTAGGGGCCTTGTTAACGCTCTCAGTTTGGTGAACAGATGCTCAATGAAGACTGGAGGAGACTGAGCACGTGTGCACGCTTCATAGGACACGCAGCAAAGGAAGCGCACGCACATTAATCATATAAAGCTGTGCTTGAGAGAGGGGCTGTCAGTATTTTTATAGAGATCCTGCTGACCCTATGGAGGGACCCTTCTTCCAGCATCAATATACATGTTATCCAAAAATGTACACACAGGTCCAACTGCCTGCAATGTATCCACAGCCATACACATCCATCCCAGCAGATCTAACTACCTCCCAGGTAAGGATGGCCATAACACTGATTGTCCCATCCACACAAGCAATCCTCCCTGCTGCGGCGACTCCAAAAATTGTTGCTGTAACCGATTATAAAAGTATTAGCTGGAGAGTACAGCTTCAGATTGTTAGTGTATTGTAACCTGCTAGTACCTCCAACACTGTATTGCCCTCAGAATGACAAATCTGCTTCATCCAGAGTGAGGGCACTTTAATACAGGAGGTATGTTACTGGCAGGATCACCAGGAGAAAACTGGGTTTTAAGGCCTAAAAGAAGAAAACAAATGCAGCACACCACATCTAAATAGTAAGCTGCAATATGATACATATTTTTTAATGGGTGCAATACAGCTTTAAAAACTCTTCACATTCGAAAATGGAAACACTGGTCAGATTACCGCTACCCATCAGATGGTGTAAATAGAAGCGATGTTCCGACCAAAACATACTTACTACGCACATGCGTTATGCGTTCCAAACACTTCATGACTTCATGATCTGACGGATAGCAGCAATCTGATAGAACACCCATGCGGACATCTTGCTACAACCAGCTGTGTCTTAAATTTTCAGAGTTATTATAGCAATAAACTGAATGTATATAAATATAGCATATTGACATCTATGATGCGGTTTTTGATGGTAAATTTTGAAAGAAGCTGGATGGCAGCAGTAGGAAGGTGGCGGAGGCCATGTTGGTACACCCGCACTGCTCAGCGCTAAATCTTTAGGCTTTCAAAATTAAACATACACAGATTCCAATATACTATATTTATATATGCTCGCTTTATTGCCAAAATTACTCTGGAATTCAAGACGTAGCTGGGTGTAGCAAGATGTCCGCATGGGTGTTCTATCAGATTACCACTACTGTCAGATCATGGAAGTATTTGGTACGCATAGCAGCGTGAAATGCAAGTTGTAACGCATAGCACAAGCGTAGCGAGTATTTTTTTGGTTGCAACGTCCATTTGCAATCGCTTCATTACATCAGTGTTTTCAATTCCAGTCCTCACGCCCCCCCCCCCCCCCCCCCCCCCCCCCCCCCCCCCAGCCCCCCCGTCCCCCTCCCCCCCCTCCACCGCCCCCCCAACACACCCATCTTCAGGCGCCCCAGCATTACTTGCTGAGAGGTTTGATTGCACAAGTGATATGACTCATGACTTTTTGTACTGGTCATCTCTGGCGTGAGGCACACGGGAGATCCTGATGTGTTGATAGCAATGATAACATTATTCATGATTCTGAATATCAGAATATTCTGCTAGAAACACATGGGGACCTACAACACTGATCAATCCTACGGCAGCGCTGGAGGGGCTCAGTTTGAGTTTACAGGCAAGACTTCCATAATGTGTACCAATTTGCTGTGCATACTAACACATTATGGCATAACCCACCTGGGGGCCCTAAAGAACATTTTATAGTGGAGTTAACTACTGCTTTAAACAGAAAAAATCTGCAGAGCAACTTGTTCTTTCGAAAAACAGACTTACTGGCAGGATCACCAGTTGAAAAAGGAAAGAAAACCTCAAAAATAAAAAAATACAGCCATCACATCTAGAAATGGGCAAGTTGGCGTTGGGTAGAATAAAGATTTGCTTTGACAAGAATACTGCTTTACAGGGTCAGTAAAGATTTAAAAAAATATATATATATATTTTTTTTAAATTACAAACATGTTCTACTTGCCTCCACTGTGCAGTTCGTTTTGCACAGAGTGGCCCCTAACCTGGTCCTCTGGGGTCCCTCGGCGGCTGTGCTCTCGGCTCCCCCCCAAGGCCCAAGGACTCAACACCTTCATATGCGAGCGTGCTCACAGTGTCGAGTTCTTGCGGGCACACTCCCGTGATACAGCCGGCGGCCATAGCTGCCATCACTCTCGGCTCCGCCTCCAGCGCACTGTGCAGTGCATTGGATTGCGATTGACAGCAGTGCGAGCCAATGGCTGCGCTGCTTTCAATCCATCCACTGTAACCAATCAATGGCCAGACTGAGCGGCAAAGAGGATGTCGGGGGGCGAGCGCGGGAGGGGTCAGGCAAGTAAAACGGGGGGACTGGGGGGCGGTGGCGGTGGATTGTCGGATGTTTTCCCACCTTAATACAGAGAATGCATTAAAGGGGAAAAAAACGTACCTTTACAAATCCTTTAACCACTTAAGGACCCCTTCACGCCGGTAATACGTCGGCAGCAGAATGGCACGGCTGGGCACAGCAACGTACATGTGCGTTACCCTTTAAGCCCAACCGTGGGGTCACGCGCACACGGCCGCGGGATCTGTGGACCCGATCGCCGATGAAGTCCCGCGATTGGTCACCGAAGCTGAAGAACGGGGAGAGCTGTGTGTAAACACAGCTTCCCCATTCTTCACGCTTTTATAGGGAAACACAATCAATGAAGTCACACCTACAGCCACACCCCTACAGTTAGAAAACAGAGATGAGGTCACACTTAACTCCTTCAGTGCCCCCTTGTGGTCAATTCCCAAACTGCAATTGTAATTTTCACAGTAAACAATGCATTTTTAATGCTTTTTTGCTGTGAAAATGACAATGGTCCCAAAAATGTGTCAAAATTGTCCGAAGTGTCCGCCATAATGTTGCAGTCACAAAAAAAACGCTGATCGCCGCCATTAGTAGTATAAAAAAAAAAACGATAAACACTTATTGCGGATAAAAACAAAAATAGGTAGAATACATATCGGCCTAAACGAGGAAAATATATTAATAATATATATAAATATATATATATATATATATATATATATATATATATATATATATATATATATATATATATATATATATTTTGGGGGGGGGGGATATTTATTATAGCAAAAAGTATAGAATTTTTTTCAAAATTGTTCGCTCTCTTTTTGTTTAGAGCGCAAAAAAATAAAACCACAGAGGTGATCAAATACCACCAAAAGAAAGGCTCTATTTGTGGGGAAAAAAAGGACGCCAATTTTGTTTGGGCGCCACGTCGCACGACCGCGCAATTGTCAGTTAGCACAACGCAGTTCCGAATACCAAAAACTGGCCAGGTTCTTTACCTGCATAAATGTCCGGGTCTTAAGTGGTTAAGTTTGAATCTTCCAAAATCCCACCTATCATGGGGACCACATAAAGCAGTTGGGAGCATTGTTACTTTTTTTTGACTTGGGATTTAGGAATTGATCTATATATTCTGCCAAATATTGAAAAAACAGGTGGCGGTGTTCTAAAAAGACAGAAAGAAATATAACTTTGCACAATATATTTTACTAAAATGGCACACAAGTAATTTGGGAGATATTATCTCTTAGTATTATCACAGCCCGGAGAAGGTAAAATCGGGAACACGACGCTCACTAATCTTTTTGCACAAAGTCTAGACGCACATTGACTGTAAGGGGTGAAGCTTTAGAGGGTTCTCCAAAGAACATTAGAGCAATTATTGCCTTAACTGCTTTGTTAAGCATCCCTCTGTGAAAAACAGCTGTTAAAATCATCAAGCATATTTTTAATGCCAGACGTGGCATTATGAAGATGTAAATGCCGAGTTGGAGAGGTCGTCCCAGCTGAATGTTGCAAAACATTTGCAGGCTGAGAAAATGTAACCTCTGTCATTTGTCTTGCATATTTTCTACTCTCAGAAGTTCCCATAGAACAAAAAAACATGAAGAAAAGTCAGACAAGGAGGAGGAAATAAAAAGGCCTGATCCTGGTACAGCCTGTGCCTGTTCTGTAGCCAAAAATACAGAGCAGCATGCTTTGTGACCGACTCCCTGTGTAAAGCAGAATACCTTTGTGACCACAACATCCTCCTACAAATCGCCAAGTCTGAGGTCACCACCTACTCAGCGCAGCCAAAACCCACTTCAAACTTTGGTTACCGCTTTTCACCTTGCTCTACGTAAACACACTGCGGTAATTGCCGGGGCGATTGTACTTAGGAATGTAAAGCATTTCCTAAAAAGAAAATTGAGAGGTAACCATTTACCAAGTACATGTGTGGGAGGAAGTACTTTAGTCATCTCTGCCGTTACAGTGAAGACCACAGGAGTTCTGAAAATGGTTATGGAAGAGAATGTACCTGCCCCAAACATCTGGGGGTCATCCAGGTACAGCGAGAGTGCACCAGACTTCTCAGGTGGCAAAAATCCCCTTGCTGCAAATAATCTGAGCTGCCGAGAACACCCATGGCTGATCCATCCGAGTGTGCAGGTTTGATATTCTGATAACCCAACTAGGGGGGGGGGGGGGGGGGGGGGGCGAATATCAGCGAGGCCGATATTCACTTTTTTTTTAAAGGAGTTGTAAAGGAAAAACTTTTTTTGCTGACATGACTGTTTACAGGGTATAGAGACATAATAGTTAACCGATTCCTTTTAAAAATGATTAAAAATAGATCAAAAATCAATCATATAATGTACCTGCAGTTTCGTGTTTGCATGCTTTTTCATACTTCTGTGATGTACAGAGATACAGAGCCAATAGAGGGCAGCGATGGTTTGTAAAACGTGATTGGTTCTGAGGGGTTTTAGACACACAGTAATCACACCTCCCTGGATTAGAGACCACAGAGAGAAGCTCCCATGACTTTTTTCATCAGGAAACAGACAACCAGGAAGTGTCCAGAACAGAGAAGAATTACAGCAACATCATAGGAAAAACGAACAATGAGGACATGAAAACAGGACTGCAGTAAGGTAAAGGAAGCCATTTAGCTAAAAAAAAAAAAAACTTTACTGACCCTTTAAGTATTGGGCACAAACATAACCGACATTACCAATATTGCTTCAAGTGGTTTTAATAGGGCGATACTTGCAGCTGCATGCAACACCCCGGTACCGTTCTTTAGAGCAGATGGTCAGCTTTATTGTAATTACAATCTCGGCTTCTATTACAAGCAACGGGAGGGGCAGCCCCCCAACCCGCCGCTCGCCCGGGCTCTCCCAACCCAATCGCATGCCAAAATCCACGGCTATTGCCGGCAAAGGCACTGTGCCAATTGATGCGGCGCCACACCGAGTCTCAAAAGTAGTTCCTGTACTACTTTTGGAGACTTTATAGACATCTGTGCAGGAACCGTCAAAAATTTCAGACTGCCTTGCCTGGGTGAAATCGTGCAACTTCAGCTGAACTCACATGATTTCTAACCTGCAGCAATGTGAACCTAAGCTGAGAGGCATTTAAAAAAAAAACAAAAAAAACACTGGCAGTGTGTCAAGGAGCAGAAAGAATGTTTGACACTTGTCAACGCGTCTAAACGTGCGTTAAATGCCAGGCGCATTTAGAGATAGAGCGTTAAAAGTGGTTGTAAAGCCCAGTCATGGAATTTGAACAAAGCACATATATCGGTAGGGTTTACTTGACGCTCCCCAAAGATCTAAGTGTTGCTTCTCTCTAATGCTTCGTTCCTCTGTTATAAGCATGAGTCTTTCCAACACATTTGATATTTTTGTGGGGGGGCTCATAATGGAGCTGGTCTATTCAGAACACAGTTCTTCTGCTATGTGAAGGAAAGCTTGTGTGTGCGCGGCTTTCCCCCAATCAGCTCTCACACACTAACTGCAGCCTCTCAGCCCCCTCCTCTTTACTTCTGACAGATGAAGATTGTGAACACAATCTTCACTTTGGAAGGGGTGTAGAAAGCAGAAAATTGCAGGCAAAGAAAAAAGTATGTAGGGAGATTGGTTTCATCTCTGTATATCATCTGAGACTGTTCACTTTACCGGGTATATGTGAGGATTTACATCCACATTAACTCCAGTGGTTGAGCCAGAACAAATTATTATTCCAATTAAAATGAATAAAAATAAAATAAAAATAAACTCTTGATGCCTGTAAATACACCTAAACACACTTGTACAAGCATTGAGGTTCTTTCTGCCAGGAGGAAAGGCTTCTAGGAGAGTTTGCAAAACATCCCGTGTGCATGAGGCCTAAAGACTGAACTCCGATAATATAAACAGAAACAAAGCCGATTTCTGTTCAAGAATACATCATTTAAAGCCTCTCCCTAACCAAACACGAAATTTTGACTTGGCATCATGTTGCAGTCTAATGATATAGCAGGGGTCAGACTGGGAAAGGGAGAAACAGCACAAGGAGCCAACCAGTTGTGCTGCAGTTTTCATGTGCTAACTAGGAGAGGAGAGGAGAGCAGAGCAGAGGAGAGGAGAGCAGAGGAGAGCAGAGCAGAGGAGAGCAGAGCAGAGCAGAGCAGAGCAGAGGAGAGCAGAGCAGAGGAGAGCAGAGCAGAGGAGAGCAGACCAGAGGAGAGGAGACCAGAGGAGAGGAGACCAGAGGAGAGGAGACCAGAGGAGAGGAGACCAGAGGAGAGGAGATCAGAGGAGAGGAGACCAGAGGAGAGAAGTCCGATAGAGAGATGAACTCATCAGTCTGACATTTCTCACTTCAATGTCACAGGCAGGGAAGGGGGCAAGACCCATAAATGTTCCCGAACAGAAGCAGAGAAAAAAAATAAGATCTCATGTCCTGCCAGAAGGGACTGTACTTTGTGGCATAGCTGGGTAAATCTCAGTACTGGATCGACACAAATACAAAAAAATTGTATTTTATCAGTTTATTTAGATGCCCATCTAGTGTTTAAGGTTTAACGTTGCAAATATAAGCACATATAAGCCCAGTGGGACAGTTGGGTTAGGGACCTTTGAGTTCAGCTTGCAGTTGATGTGTGTATCAGACATGTGAGGGGCGTTTGTTTGAAATGCTAGCCAATAAAAGACCCACAGCTGCCCACCTTTGGCCACATGTGATAACTTCACCCTACTAAATTACTCTCTGCTGTTTGTAGACAAACTATAAACTTCAATACTGCCATATAGTTAGCTTTTGTTTTTTTCCAAAAACACCGCAACCCACAGAGATTAAAAGGGGAACAAATGCTCAATATTTAAAACACAAATGATTGGTAAAATAATTGCTGCACAGTGCTCCATATCAGGCGTTCATCGCCATCTAGTGGAACTACAAAAAACTGCAAATTAAAGACTAAAAATGGAATGACAACAGATTGAGGAATAATGATGATAATAATATATACGAGTGTGAGAGTGAGAGAGAGTGAGAGTAAATTCACAAGCCAATAAATCCTCTGTTTTCAGATATGACCTGGGTCCATATATAAATAGGCAAATATTTAGAAACTATACAAATCTCTACAGCAGGGATATGCAATTAGTGGACCTCCGGCTGTTGCAGAACTAAAAGTCCCTTGAGGCAGGGCTTGACAAATTTTCTTGGAATCTAGGAGCCAGCTAAAAAAGTTAGGAGCCAGGAACGTGCCCCGTCCCACCAAGCTCACGTGCAGAAGCGAACGCATACGTAAGCAGCGGCCGCAGATGAAAGTGGTGTTAAAACCACACGAGGTATCGCAGCGATTGGTAGAAAGAGCAATAATTCCAACCCTAGACCTCTTCTGTAACGCAAAACATGTAACCTGTAGAATTTTTTTAAACGTCGCCTATGGAGATTTTAAAGGGTAAAAGTTTGTCACCATTCCACGAGCGGGACGCAATTTTGAAGCGTGACATGTTGGGTATCAATTTACTCAGCAAAAACATTTTCTTTCACAATATAAAAAAATTGGGCTAACTTTACTGTTGTCTTATATTTTAATATGAAAAAAAGTGTATTTTTCCCAAAGTGTGCTTGTACGACCGATGCGCGGTGTGACAGAAAGCATTGCAACAACCGCCATTTTATTCTCTAGGGTGTTGGAATAAAAAATATACAAGTTTGGGCGTTCTAATAGAAGGAGATGGGCAGGCAATGAAAAACAGGCAGGGAAGCTCCATTAGCATTGCTGGTTGTCTTGCCTACCACGCCTAGGACTGCAGAAGGCCGCAAAGCCGCGGCCTCAATTACCGGCCTGACGCGTTCGCGGGGGGTCGCACAGAGACAGGGTACTCCAGATGTGCCGCCTTAGCGACAGGTCACTAATTCTAGTCGCAATTGCGACCTGGTACCCGGGGGTTTGTTGAGCACTGCCTTGAGGCATAGGAAGACTGACAGCAACAAACATGACATCCAGAGGCATGATGGGACTTAGTTTTGCAACAGCTGGAGGTCCATTAATTGCATATCCCTGCTCTACACAATGTAAACTTACAGTGGTTGTAAACCCCTTTTTAGAACTTGTACCTATAGGTAAGCAAAGAATAAGGCTTACTTATAGGTACTGTAAATATCTCCTAAACGTGTGCCTTTTAGGAGACACTTACCTTGTAGTGTGCCAATGTCGTCATCAGCTCATGAGCTGTGAAGAAATGCCCTCTGCGTAGTTTTACGCGTGAGTGCCGTGGCTGGTGACTCCGGCATGCATGCGTGGAAGTGACGTCACGCTGTTTCAGATAGTCATACAGCTGGAATGCACAGCCCCGAAAGGAAAAGGGATGAAGATGAATATGGCCTCCAGCGCGCACAGCGCAAACTCAGTTTGCAGACAAGTGCCACATAATAGTCTTGTATACGCGATGCATACTAGCCTATTATGCTTTTATTTTGAAAGGTTTGGAGAAAACAAAAAAGAGGAAGTAAAACCCATTAGGGTTTACTTCCTCTTTAAAGGAAGGTGAATTTATAGCCCATAGAAAGCAGATTCTTTCATTTTCAAACTGACTGCTTGCCTTATGAAATCCCTTAACTCAATAAGAACTCTATGCTACGTTCCCACTAGTGCGACTTGTCGTGCGACTTTGGACACAAAGTTGCATGACAAGTCACAGCCCTTTGATTTTGATGGCCCCCCTTTCCAAGCTATGCAACTTAAAGTTGCAGCGACTGCAACTACAAAGCTACACTTCAAAATTGCGAGTGGTAAGGTATCCCAAGTTTTACGTGACTGCAATAAACTGGAATTCCACTAGATGGCAGCATTGGCCATCAATTTAGAGTCAATTTCTTTACCCTTTCAAAACCAAAAAAAATAAACAATCTATCTAGTACACTACAACACAGACCGTGCCACCAGAAATATACTGTATTATGATCCATTATATCCATCTGGGTAGGTAGCATAGGTTATGTATTATTTGACGATGATATACCTAAAGATGCAGGATTCATATTGAAAAAGAAAATAAAAAAAAGTGACCACAAGGGGGCATGCAAGGACCATGTCATATATGGCAATGCAAAATGAACGCCTCACCTGTCCAAGCACTATATATGCAAATTAGCATACAATTAGGGCAGTTTTGTTATGCTGCATGTAAAATTTGTTTATTAAAAAAAAATCCAAAAAATGTAACAAAACAGAAGCATAATAATGTGCGCATAACACACCAAGACCTTTAAAAACGTATCAGTCATCACAGAGCTACGCAGAGTATGAATAAATGACACTGCAGTGACCCCTGACATTATTTCCACTAGACGGTGAAGAGAGAAGATTACAACTGACATTTCCAATCAAAAAAGGTATGCCAGCTAATACTCAGGTATTATTTCATCACGCATAAGAGCGGGTAGATCCCTGCTTTCCAAAGTTAAAAAAAAAGTGAACACAGTATTTTCCCCACATGCCCCTGACATAACCCATCCCATAACCTCAATCCCATCAGATTATTAACAGGTAAAGTGTATGTACTCCCCCACCACAAGCTTCTCTTATTTGCTCCCTTTTGGTATGTTTCATACCACAGAAAATATTTTGTTTTATCTCTTATTAAAGAGCAACTCCACTTTTGTTGGGAAAAAGAAGATTCCCCTCTGGGTGATCTATGTACATTGCAGGGATTTTAGAAAAAACTTTGTAGCAGATTCCTACCTTTGGTTATTCTAAAAAAACAAGGGGCCTACAAACTTCCTAAACAAAGGGTCAGTTTACTGCCTTTCAGACTTTAGGAGGGCCGGACTGTGGCCAGTGGGAGTAGAAAATGCCCCGGCATCAATAGCAATTCACAATGTCTCAGGTTTGATGGTCAGTGGGATTAAAAATGTGTTCAGTTGGAGGAGGAATAGTGTCAGGTCATTGAAATTAGTGGCAGGAACAGTGCACCATCATTGGTGTCAGCAGGAGGCATTATGGCCCGTTTATTGGTGCTCGTGGGAGTAGTAGTTCCCCATCATTGGGTGGGTTAGTGGGAGGAAAAATGCCTCAATGTTGGTGTCAGTAAAAGTAATGGTGCCACATCATTGGTATCAGTAGAGGGAATAGTGCATAAAGGGCCGAACAAATGCAAGCAAAGTGCCACATCTGGCCCTCGGGCCGCAGATTGGCGACCACTGTTCTAAAGGAATAGCTGTATGTTTCTGTGTCTATGTGCAAAGTGAATGGGAGTAATCAATCAATCAGCTGCTGCACCTGCAGGGTTCTAATGAGGAAAATGGCAGGGTCTGAATCACTTTAGATGCAATTTCCTTTTGCCAGTATCTCACCAAAAATTCAGTTTTTGTTGCAGGGGATGCCCACAATCTGACTTGTATCTTTGTGCAAACTTCTAGGAAAATCAGTAGGCCAAACACACAAGGAAATAACATTTCTGGGTAAGTTTTATACAGCATCTGCGCACAAACCGCCTCCAGGTAGCCATCTTGCCATTCATTTTACAGAAAATTATGGTGCTGCAGATTGCAACATAAAAGGTAATATTTAATATCATTCAAATACAATAAGTGGTGTGTAGAAATTGTATGCGTCATATAACTTTTAATTTTGCCATTTCCCCCCCCCCCTCTATGAAAGTGGAGTAACCCCTATAAAAAAAAGAAAAAAGAAATACCAGTAGATGTCAGGTGATTAGAGCTTTCTTGCATCCTTTGCACACTTCCTGTGTTATCAAATTTGTTCTCCTAGACATTACCTTAACGTTAAACCAATATCAGAGTTTGTTTTGGGGAGAATTTGGAGATTTTATAAAAAAGACAACCGAGCAGGGCTGACACCAAATTGTGTGTTGTCTGCCACAACAATAAAATCAAGGCAAAGTGCATTTCTAGCAGGTGAATAATTATTGTGTTCTTGTAGTCTTTATTCTTCTTTTATTTTGTCTCAACATACACTTTATAGTGCAAAGATTTTCAGGCATAAAGCATACATGGACCCTCCTGTCGGCCACTGCTGCTCAAAACTGACAGCATGTAGCCAAAATGGCCGCTGTCCCCAGATACACACTATTGATGTTTACATCTCCTGCTGTCCGAATCATTCATGCACTGACCGCGCATGCACAGAATGACCTTGGCCTTCCGTCATTCCTGAACTGCTGTCTAGACATTGATCTTCACAAGTCAGTCCTGAGCAGCAGCCAATAGGGTCCTCAAATGCTGTATGAATATAAACATTAGTACAAACGTCACACATGCACACTTTTTTTTTTTTTTACACAGGATTTTACCGCTAGTGAGAATTTGCGCAAAACCGATAGACCCGTATTCATGGACCCCAATGGGAAGCGTTATTACTGAAAAGACACAGCTTCATCCAGAACTGTATGTCAGATGTCTGGCTGTGCAAAATTGTGGAAATTACAAAACCGGACAGACGGAATCACAAATCTTTAGCCAGTAAGCACAAATGTATTTCAATTGTGAACCGAGCTGCTTGCTGAGACTGTCGCTTTCACAAACAAAAAAAATGAACCCGACTCCTTATACCTCGCCCTCATCCCTGGCTATAACATGACCCCTTACCAAGTTATCTATGAAGCAGACCTGTCATGAGATATACATGGAAGCTGCCATTACCGCCAAGCAGACCTCCTCGCTTCCATACATTAGAGTCACTGACCTGGAACAGGTATGCAGATAATCACGCCTGACTTCACTCCGACCTTCCGGATGTGTATAGCAAGTACATGTCACTGGGGCTGATTTACTAAACCGGGAGAGTGCAAAATCTGGTGCAGCTCTGCAAAGAAACCAATCAGCTTCCAGGTTTTATTGTCAAAGCTTAAATGAACACTCTGAAGTTAGAAGCCGATTGGCCATCATACACCGCTGCACCAGATTTTGAACTTTCCGGTTTTTAGTAAATCAACCCCACTATTGATCGGTGAGGCGGCCCATCAAAGGATGGATTGACAATGAGCCACATAGGAAACAGGAAGGTGGTTCAGAGCAACAGTTGGGAACTAAAGAAGCTAAAGGTACATTAGACCAAATTGGTCATTAAAAACGATCGTGTGGAGGCTCCAGAGCATTTTTTTACAAAAATGAAAAATGGGCATTAAAAATTTAGAACATGCTCTATTTTTTCTCTACGTTTTTATTATCTAGCTCATTATGCTTTTTGCCTTACAGGTGACTTAAAAAAAAAAGTTTGGACTATACAACAGCTTTAAGCATTTATCTAGAATTGCCAAACTCATATACTCCTGGAGTAAAGTTCCAACATGTTATTTATGGTATTAAGGGTTGAAGCTGCCATTTTAGTTTTGGTAATATTTTAATCATCTGAATTGTTTTTAGTTGTATTTTAGTTGTATTTTAGTCTACTAAAATTGTGTTACCTTAAATTCACACTGAACAACAGTTTATCTTTGGGAAAGCCACGGCGATTGGACAAAGCTGTCAAAACTGTCGTCCAATCTCTACTCTCCCAGATAAGCCCGGCCCAAAAGTCAACATCTGGCTTACAAACATTGGATAGTTAAACCAGGACGATCAAAGGGACACATAGCATTACTGTTATCCACTGCAGATGGGCACTTTTATGATGCTCAAAAAAATGTAATTAGGAATGCGAGTTGTCTCATTTACTATACGCACAGATACAATGAAAGCGAAAGACCTGCAATCAGTCACAAGCAGCTCACTGAGTCTTCCGATTGTTCTGTGAGCTGCTGAAACCTTCAAATGCCATTTCCACTTTCACCCACACAAATGACAATCTACCCTTTCCACTTGGCTGCCTGTACAAGGCTCAGATGACTATCAGCTGCAGACACACTATTCCTGGCCTTACACACGGCCTACAGTAGCTGGCGGGAGATACTAGAGACATACAATCCTCTGGAGTATTGTACAAAAACACAGATCCTTCCTCTAACGAGGAACCACAAGATACATCATTCCCCTAGTATTCACTCCCCCCCAATCCACGAAATCGGTGTTCCCCCTAAAAGGTATTGCTCTACGTCTACTCCACTAAAGTTGGTGTTCGGGGGAATCTCCCAGTGGGCAGGGTATCCCCTTAATTTTCTATGTTTTGAGTTTTCTACACGTGTTCTCCAATTGCATGGGTCGCAAACGTCTCATTTTGTATGTTCGGTTCAGTTTTGTATTAAAAAAAAAAAAAAAGAAAGCTCAATAAGAGTCTTTTACAGTAGAATTTAAAAAAAAATTAAATTGCCCACCTAAACATTTATTTAAAAAAAAAAAAAAAAGGAAGATTCCATTTAATAATAGGGGGATATAAAATACTAAGCAAACTGGCTGTAGGCTGGATACCCGAGACACAGCCTGGCAGACATGAGAGGAGCAGTTTGTTGACTACCGAAATTCCACAGCCTACTACGCCTCGATCGGACTTCAGCACTGTCATACGTCCAAGTTCAGACACTAAAGTTAGAAAAGCGCGTTCTGAATGCCTAGGAAGCACCGAACGGCGTGGATTAATAACGGGAGGACA
The DNA here is from genome assembly GCA_029574335.1 of Rana kukunoris. NCBI lineage: Eukaryota > Metazoa > Chordata > Amphibia > Anura > Ranidae > Rana > Rana kukunoris. The sequence goes on from CM056053.1 coordinate 63,065,977, forward strand.
CAACTGCCAATCAGTTAAATTTGCAGCCAGGAAAGAGGACTATTCTAGAACTGCCATAGAAATAACACATTCGGCTCCAGTATGAGATCATTGAAATGGCAGGAATATATATGAAAACGGATGGCATTTGATAAAAGAATAAAATAAAAAATCTTCAATATAAAATGTCTCTACAGAGACTAAGCAATACAGATTAAACTTGTGCAATTACCATGTAAATAAACATTCCCATCAACAAGCGATAAAGCCATAAAAGACATTTTATCACAGACAATGACATTCTCAGTAGATGTAATAAGAGGTGTCTTATTATTGCTTTATACTGTAACTTAATGGGGTCATTTTCTTCCAAGACAATCCTGATGTTTATGACCGTTTATGACTTCCTGTTTAAAGTAAACTTGACCCAAAGCAGAGCCAAACTAGGTTTACAAAAGACAACAAATCATAAAAAGCGAGGTAACCTTGAGTGAGAACTTTACATCAAAACAGTAAGAGATTCTATCCATCTATAAAATGGATAGTTAGGCACATAGAGATGGCGATAGTGATATGGGCAGGCAGCTGAATTTCTATACATGTCAGGCTTTTCCTGTGAAAGTCGCATTTCCCCATCTTCCGTCACATTCCTATCCCAGGTATCGGTGCATCCCTAATTCATACAAATCCTGTATAATGATAATAAATGCAAAAGCATTGCAGTAGTGATCAACAGAGTGTCAGTGTAAGCCGTCTACCCATTCATCAACAATGCCCCGATAGTTCACCGAGACCCAGAAGCCAACACCCGTAAAGGTTGTCAGTAGCTGTCATCCATTCATTCACAGAACTCTGTGAATGAATGATGTGCCTGGGCAGGCGGAGCTTCACACAGTTGCATTTTCTTTCAAAAGCCATATACACGGGCCGATCATCAGGTGGTATCAGTTGGTTCAATAGAAACTGGCCGATATTCAGCCTGTGTTTATGGCAGTCGGCCATTTGGCCAGCTTCTATTGAAGGGGCCTGACTGGAAAAGGTGTGTCAGCAGTTAATCGCTGCTGAAAGCGCTGACTGGTGTGTTCTGACGGGGGGCACAACAGTTCAGCACAGGAGACCACTGTGCGATCATATTGTTAGTACACCGGGTCCTCCTGAGCTCTTTTTGTATTCAGCCTGCTGGGGGTGTAGGGCCCAGTACGTTTGTAACATGTTACACCACGAATATTAGGTGTTACAAAAGGTGAACCTAGCCTTTAAATTGGTTGTAAACCCTTACATACCACTTTTTGCTACAGGTAAGCCTATATTAACCACTTAAGACCCGGACCTTTAAGCAGCTAAAGGACCCAGACAGTTTTTGCGATTCGGCACTGCGTCGCTTTAACAGACAATTGCACGGTCATGCGATGTGGCTCCCAAACAAAATTGGCGTACTTTTTTCCCACAAATAGAGCTTTCTTTTGGTGGTATTTGATCACCTCTGCGTTTTTTTTTTTTTTTGCACTATAAACAAAAATAGAGCGACAATTTTGATTTTTTTTTAATATTTTCTACTTTTTGCTATAGTAAATATCTCCCAAAAAAAAGTTCAGACCGATACATATTCTTCTACCTATTTTTGGTATATAAAAAAAAATAAAAAAAAATAAAAAGCGCAATAAGCGTTTATCAGATGGTTTGCGCAAACTTTATAGCAAATAAAATAGGGGATAGTGTTATTGCATTTTTATTTTAAAAAAAAATGTTTTACTACTAATGGCGGCGATCAGCAATTTTTTTTCGTGACTGCGACATTATGGCGGACAATTCAGACATTTTTGACACATTTTTGGGACCATTGTCATTTTCACAGCAAAAAATGCATTTAAAATGCATTGTTTATTGTGAACATGACAATTGCAGTTTGGTAGTTAACCACAAGGGGGCGCTGAAGGGGTTATGTATGACCTCATCTGTGTTTCTAACTGTAGCGGGGTGTGGCTGTAGGTGCGACGTCATCGATTGTATTTCCCTATTAAAGGGATCACACGATCGATGACAGCGCCACAGTGAAGAACGGTGAAGCCGTGTTTACACACAGCTCTCCCCATTCTTCCGCTCCGGGGACCGATCGCAGGACTCCAGCGGTTGTCACGGAGCTTCGGACCGGTCCTCTTTAAGTACCGCGGCTGGGCACTTAAAGAGGACGTACCTGTACGTGCATGTGCCCAGCCGTGCCATTCTGCCGACGTAAATGTGCATGAGGCGGTCCTTAAGTGGTTAATGGTTACCTGTAGCTATCCTAAACCTGCATGAATTAGGAGATATCCCCCTTTATCTGCATTTTCCCGAAGCCATCCGCACATGCGCACTGAAGCAATGGCACAACGGCACAAATGAGCCTTTCAGGATTTCTCTGCATCAAAGCCACTGTCAGTGGCCACAAAGCTTCTGTCCAAAGAGACATCAGCTAAACAACAGATACATAATAGAATTATAACACCAATTTAAAACGTTTTATACATTTTACAAAAAACATTTCAAGACAAAAAAAAACAACAATTAAACAAATGATATCTCTGGAAGCAGCAACAGGTAAGAAGTGTATAACACGATACTGTTTGAACACATTGTGCCATTAATGAAAACATGCAATCTATGGAAATCGCTCCTTCCATAATCGGACTTTTGTTTTAGGTTAGTGGTCCAGTCAATGAATGATGACAGCAATTCCTACTATCAATCGAGTGATTCTTCTAATAATTAACGAGCCAGTTCACACATGTCACAGTGAGGGTAGACGGCATCTATTGTTTGCACAGACATGCAGGAAGAGGCCAATACCTCACACACTTTGCACAGTCATTTGTCTTAAAAATCCAGAATTTCAAGTCTAGCCGGGTACAATAATAAAACTGCAGATTTTTTGCCTCATTTCAGGTTTGTCAGGAAGCAGGAAAACCATCCAATGATACAGCATTATTTCACGTTCACTACGCGAGAACAAAATCTGCCACTCACTCAATGTGCTTTCCATCCGAATGAACGTCTTTCCATTTAGAAAATCTCCTCGTCAACATTCCCTGATGAATTAAAAAAAAGCTAGTCAACAATTTACACTACCTGCATCACCCCGGAGCCAAATTATCAGTTCTGGGTGGTCTGAACAATGTTAAAGTGCATTATGCAAAGGCAGCCAATTCACTCTGAATAGGCCGACAAGCTACAACGCCGCACATTTTATAAAGACAAGCAGCATTATTACACTTTCAAAACCACCAAAAATGTGTCCCCTAGCTAGGTTACCAACCTAGTCTCAAAATGCCAGCCAAATTATTCCATTTGTTCCTCCCAAGACCTCCTGCTCTCTAGCACCCTTGTTCCCTACTCCTAGGGCCACCTCCAGGACCTCTACAGAGCCTCTCCCATCCTCTAAAACTCCCTACTCCAATCTGTTCAACTATCTTCTAATCCAGTGTTTCTCAACCGGGGTTCCGCGGAACCCTAGGGTTCTGCCGCAATCTACCCATCAGACAGCTGATAGGTAGATAGAGTCTCGGCCAGCATGCAGAGTAGCGCTGTAATAAGAGCTCTCTCATAGCATGATCCTTACGGCCTGCCCCTCCTTTCCTCCCGTTCACCCCAGGTGATGTCATATTGGAGCGCCTGGGGTGGACAGGTGGAAAGGAGGGGCCAGCCGGAAGGATCATGCTATGAGAGAGCTCTTATTACAGCTGCTTCTCGGGCTACTCCGCATTTAAAAAACTCCTGTACCCTTGTGCTGGATTCCCTGTGTGACATGTGCCCTGATGTGTCCTGGATTCCCTGTGTGACAAGTAGTCTAACGTGTGCTCCATTCCCTGCTGTGTGACCTGTACCCTGTTGTGTGACCTGTAATTGGCTATGTAACCTGTACCATGTTGAGTGACCTGTACCCAGGGGCGGACTGACAACTCATGGGGCCCCCGGGCAATAGAAGACTATGGGGCCCCCCGGCTTACAGATGGCCACCACGCCAGGAGGCAATGCAGAGGTGGGGCAGCTAAAATCTCTGGATTTTCACATCAAAAGCATGTCAGTTTCGGACATATCAGGGACAGATGTAAAAAAAACAGATTTTTACATACTGTCCCTGGTTTTACTGAGCCTGGCAACCCTGATGGGGCCCCCTAGTGGCATGGGGCCCTCGGGCAGTGCCCGAGTGACTCAATGGTCAGTCCACCCCTGCCTGTACCCTACCCGGTTGTGTGCCCTGTACTGTGCTATGTGCTTTGTATTGTGTTGTGTGTGTTTCAGAAGGAAACCACACACGTTTCACATAAAATAGGCAAGTTCTAATATTTCTATTATTTAATGCTTTTTCTTAAAATAATTGTTTGTTATATCACAGAACTTTATTTTAGGGGTTCCCTGAAATCTTAAACCTTTTGCCAGGGGTTCCTCGATGGTAAAAAGGTTGAGAAACACTGTTCTAATCTGTCAACACAAAAAGCCTTCATAATAAGAGAAGCCTATCCTGCCCTGCATAACACCTACCCCTTTATTTTCTCCATCAGCTCATCCACCACAGTTGTTACCTTTTGTATCACTTGACCTTCCCTCTTAGATTGTAAGCTCTAAAGCAGTGGTCATGAACCCTGTCTTCAGGACCCACTAAGAGGCCAGGTTTTAGGTATTACCTTGGGGAGATGCTGACTAGAATACTGCAATCACCGAGCAGGAAATATCACCTGTGATGTATTTCAGTTATCTTGCAAACCTGACCTGTTAGTGGGCCCTGAGGACAGGGTTTATGACCACTGCTTTAATGGACAGAGCCCTCATATTCCTCCTGTATTAAATTTCATTTGTACTGTCTTATCCTCATGTTATAAAGAGTGCTGCGCAAGCTGTTGGCGCTGTATAACCACTGTGCAATAATAAATTTTGCCAGACGTAGGGCAGTGCCAGGAAAGGGTCATGGATTTTTGACACACACACACACACACACACACACACACACGAGTCAGCTTAATGACATAGATACAGTTAAGATTGCAGGTTCAGCATCACTGGGTAAAACTTTCCTCTCCACCATTGCACCAATCACATAGGTAGGTGCAGTGGCCAGCTACACTAAACCTGCAGTTGCGTTAAAGCCACCGTGGTCTGGCAGGGAGCTCAACAACACGGAGAATGTGATTAAATCATGCTTAGCGATAATGATCTGCGCCGTGGAAAGTGTGTCCAAAATGACCCTCATCCCGCCTGGAGTGGCCACCTCAGTTGGCCTTTTTGGTGACAAAGCCCTGAACAGGAATAACCACAATGCAATAGTGTAAATAGGCCTTAAATCTTCCCATCAGAGAAAAGCAATCGGTGGCAGTCGAGCTGTAGTGCAACTACAAACACTCAGCTTCAAGCAGAGACATTTTTTATGGATTACAAGGATTACTACTTGATCAATATCTCATTTGCGACACGCATTAATAAATAGCAAAAAAAGTAGTGTAGCTCACGTTACAAAGAAATAAAAAAGTACTCGTGTCCGTTAACCCTTGCAATATGGAGGGAGGCCCACTACAAGGGTAATTTTTCTCCAGGTTGGACAGCTTTATATAGGTTTGTTACATATTTTACAAAAATGTTGCGATTCCCTCAACTGCTACTGTAGCTTCATCACAAATCGAGTGGCCATGGGTTACTAGAAGTCATTTTAGAAGAAATCACACTACTAATGAAAGACAGCAGACACTCATTTGCTGCTGTGAAGGTATGGGGACGGCATGCTTTAGGCGAGCTTCATGGCATTTGTCATGTGATGATTCCTGAACATCCACGTTGAGCTTATATACATGCTGGAGAGTCTGCATATGGAATGAGGTTTCACCAGCAAATCTGGATCACATTACAGAGAGAAGCGCACAGCAAGACAAATAATAAAAGGGATTGCTGGAAGGTCCAAAACCGATGCCTATTACCAAACCACTTTCTTATTTCAAGAGAAAATGTGCAAATCTAAATTGTGCAGAGTGCAGATTGACAGCTTCCTCTAAACTACAAGCCTATGTCCCCCTTTCAAAATGTGTTCAAATAAGAATTGGGGCAAGCCACAGCTCCACATCATTCTGGTCAAATGCTGATGAGAATGTGGCTCTTATGAAGTGAAGTGATTCTTCCTTTACTCTCCCCTTCAAAGGAAAAAACAGAAACCAGGGTCCCCTCCAATGTGTACAAAAAAAGCAACTCAAAGCACAAGAATACTGGACCCAGAACCAATCGGGAACCCCTCCAATGTGCACCAAGGAAGCAGCTCAAAGCACAAGAATACTGGACCCAAAACCAACCGGGAACCCCTCCAATGTGCACCAAGGAAGCAGCTCAAAGCACAAGAATACTGGACCCAGATCCAATCGGGAACCCCTCCAATGTGCACCAAGGTAGCAGCTCAAAGCACAAGAATACTGGACCCAGATCCAACCGGGAACCCATCCAATGTGCACCAAGGAAGCAGCTCAAAGCACAAGAATACTGGACCCAGATCCAACCGGGAACCCATCCAATGTGCACCAAGGAAGCAGCTCAAAGCACAAGAATACTGGACCCAGATCCAATCGGGAACCCCTCCAATGTGTACCAAGGAAGCAGCTCAAAGCACAAGAATACTGGACCCAGATCCAATCGGGAACCCCTCCAATGTGTACCAAGGAAGCAGCTCAAAGCACAAGAATACTGGACCCAGATCCAACCGGGAACCCCTCCAATGTGCACCAAGGAAGCAGCTCAAAGCACAAGAACACGGGTCCCAGATACCATCAGATAATGTGACACTCCCACAAAGCAGATCTGTTCAACTCATCTACCTGCCTACTTGGGGAGATAGGAGACAAGCTGGGTATCATCTTAAAGCTCAAAAAACTGATTATATCCTGAGGCTGGCCCACAGATCTATCTTGAAAGCTTACCAAGAATTTGCGACATTTGTATTGTTTTAGTTATGAGATCATTTTGGACACTTTAACTTGGCTTGGCACTCATGCTTTGGGTTTTTGTTCTCCCTTATCCATTTAGAAAATGCCCAATATTCTGCTCACAGAATACAAGGTGTTCTTGGTTGTACAAGAGCCACAGCTTTCAAAGTTTTCATCTTCCCAGTGCCGAAGTATAGCACTGTCTGTACTTTGTAGGGTAAACATTCTTTCCTTTATGACAAAGGAGTGATCTGGATCAAGAAAAAGCATCATTATGGGAAAGTTTTGTACTAAGCATAAAAAGTTTGTGTTTTTTTCCTGGCATTCCACTTTAACAGTGCCCTAAAATTAACCAAATGCAACATATAGGGGTTGATTTACTAAAGGCAAATGCACTCTGTACTGAAAGTTCACTTGGAAGTGCAGTCGCTGTAGATCTGAGGTGTAGATCTGAAATGAGGGGAAGCTCTGTTGATTTTATCATCCAATCATGTACAAGCTAAAATGCCATTTTCTATTTTCCTTGCATGTCCCCCTCAGATCTACAGCGACTGCACTTCTAAGTGCACTTGCAGTGCAAAGTGGATTTGCCTTTAGTAAATAACCCCCATAGATTTATTATAGCACCGTCAATGCTGTGCATTTTAATATCCATTTCATAAACTTCTCCAAGCTATGCATATGAATATCCGGACTTTTCCAACCTTACTTGATATAGCTACACTTCTTAAGAACAAAAACAAGGATCCAGCGACTCATACATTAGACTATTACCATCCTAATTCCACAAAGGAACCTGGAAAGCAGAGAGCTCCAGACATCTGATCCCAAGACCTGGAATGGAAACAGTCACCTGATCCAACCACTCAACACTTCCCGATTCTCCCCCCCCCCCCCCCCCACATCTGAGTCCTGTACTCTGCTCTACTGATCAACGATACACGTTGGGAGGATTTTAGCAAACAACATGTTAAAACCAGACCTTTAGAGCCGGTTCACACTGGGGCAACTTGGGATCAGACTTGAAGTCGTCTCAAGTCGTCCCAAGTCGTGCTGTCCAGAAAAACAATGTAAGTGAATGGGAGCGGTATTAATACACACTACTCATGTCGCTCCGACTTCAGAAGAGGTTCCTGTACTACTTCAATCAGACTTTTAGGCGATTTGTACCCATTGATTTCAATGGAAGTCGCTTCCAAGTCTGATCACTGTTTTAATTGAAGCGACCTTTCAGCAAGATAACATACATTTCTCAGGCAAACCCCTCCCTCCCCCTCCCTCTCCCAGAGCTGATTGTTGTTTTATTGGCCACTGGAATGTCTCCTGACCTGAAAAGGACTTCAAGTCGTGTTGTAAATCTCCCCAGATCGCCCTGTGGTTCATGCTCATGTCGTGTTGAAGTTGCTTCTGAAAGTCGTGCTGGATGTCGTGTCGCCCCAGTGTGAACCGACTCTTACCCACTTCTGTTCTGAAGATATTGATGCAGGCCTTGCAATGCCATTTATGAAGCCTTCGAGTGTGCCACCCACTGTAACGGACTAAACAAGAGCAGCAACTGATTGCTTTGGACACTTTTGTAATAAAGTGTACCTCCCACCTGTACAAAGAGGCAGTGACACTTTATTCCTATGTTACTGTATAGCCCCATTCACATCTGTGCGTTTCACGCATTTTTGCGACACGTTTAGGGCAGCCCATTCACTTAAATGGGCTGTCCTATTTGCAATAAACCTGCACCTTTTAGGGTGTTAAGCTCTGCACCTTCCGGGGTGCTTTAAACAACACGTTTTTGAGCATTCTGGCAGGCATCCAAGCCTTAAGTATTTTTTACCCAATTATTTTTAGCCCATATAAATCTAGTTACTTGGGAAGCGCACCATTGAAGTCTATTGAGCCTGAAAATTGTAGCCCAAAAAAAAATAAGTCGTCACTACGCTCGAGTGTGAACAGAAACAAAGTGAAAACCATGGGATTTTGTAAGCTGAGCGTTCTGGAGTTTTGAGCTCCAAGGAAGGCTGAAGGAAGCAAGAAAGAGCAGCAAAAGCCAACAAAGCTCCTACTCCTTACAAAAACAAATTAAAATTGAATGTATTTTTTCCCCCAATCTAATAACACACACTTTGTTTTCTACTGTTGTCAATGGATGTATACATTGTTGGGTTCCTCGAATGTGATCACAATCCAGTGACAGTCTCAGTCTTATGGGCTCATACATGCAGGCGCAACAAAAGCTGCTAGGCAGCAGAAGCCGCCTGAGTGCTAGGCAAACAGGTACATTTGCGCATGCGCTGTATATACACGTACAGGTTAGTAGGAACGTTTTATACATACAGTGTACAGCCAAAATTTGTATGCAGATCTTGCTGTCAACAAGTTCTTATGTTAAGCATTTGAGGTGCTGTTAATTTTTCAATGGCACCACAAATATGGCTAGAAAACATGCATTTTGTCATGCCGAAAAAAAACACAAAAAAGTTACAGGAGCTTCTTTTGGCACATTTGTTGTGCATAGGGCAGCCCTTTCAAATGTATGGGCTGCCCTATGCCGACGCATGAAAAAACGTATGTTAGCACAATGCACAGGTGTGAATAAGGCCTAAAACTCGATGCCTTGTGTGCACAGGGCCTATACCTGGCCATTACTGCTCAAAGTACGAATACAAGAACATTAAAGACTTTCCGAACAAAGCAAATGCTTCAAGAAATCAGCAGCAGAATATTAACAGCATTAAAAAGATGAACCTCTACGGGTTTGCTTAAGACTTACTCTGTCTTTGTCATCAGCTACATCACAAAGAATGTCATCGAGGTCCAGAATGCCGCCATCACCATGTTCTAAACGATGAACTTGAATCCAGTAGTTGGGGTCCTGTCAATGGAAAACAAGACAAAATTACTAATACTATATGTGTATAGTGTGCCTTATACAGAGACTTACAGCAAATCACATACCAGCAGTCTAATGTCATCCAAACATTCGCCAAATGCCAGGTTAAGAAAGAAGTGATGTTAAGAAAATTAAGCAAACTTAAACCTTTCTAGTCCATCTATCACTCGCCTCCCTCCAGACTGACAAATGCTGTTATCCAAAAAGTGTCCCCTGTACGTCTTTATCCAGAATGGGCAAAGGAATCGGATCGCATAAGTGTTTGAAACCATGTGATCCGATACCACCAACTGCATTGCGTTTTACAACCTGTTTGGGGTGTCGTCAACTTGACACCCCATAGTGGTTCGCATGAATGGAGTGCGATTGTGATGCGGTGTGGAAAATGCACAGGAACCTCTGTTAATCCTGCACTGTATCAGTGTAAACAGACTAATACTGCTTCTACCCAGAAAAGCCATGGCCACCATCTTGAACTACAACTCCAGACACACGTACTTAAGGAGAACATATGGAACACACAGGCTACAGAACCCAAATTATAAACCAAGAAGAGAAAACTTATCATTAGCTTCCAAGGTTCTGGATCACAATCTTGTTTCCCTCCAAGTTCTACATAGAAAGACGTTGGCCAACAAGACCAGACAGGCCAAGAATACAGGATCTGTCAGTGAACTTCTACAAAGTGTACCGATCAGTTTCTCAGCATTGCCCAAGGTGAATGCTCCAATGTGTTCATCCGTTGTCGTCATGTCATGGCTATGGGCAGCTTAGAGAGGAATCTCCAGGTTTCCAGTCAATTTAATGACTTGGCTCGGGTCATTTTGCCGAATGGGGACATACAGGATTTACAGTAATACCGAAAAGTTAACCCTTATATGTAGTTCTGCTTCACACATCCTGCATTTCCAGCAGCTGCTACATAGTACTACCAGATCTTTTTTTTTTATATTTATATGTATAGTATCTCTTAATAAAAGTAAACAGTTTGTGGCAAGTACATATTTTAGTCATTAATGCAAAACATAATGCAAAGTCATTTTTGACGTGACATTTTAATGTTTGCTTTTGAAAAAAAAAAAAATAATAATGTTTTTAGGTTTTAAGATATCAAACTTAAAATTGGACCACTTTCACACTGAGGAATTTTTCAGGCGGTTTAGTGCTAAAAATAGCACCTAAATACCGCCTGAAAAACTCCTGCCCTGCAGTCTCAGTGTGAAGGCCATGGGCTTTCACACTGAGGCGATGCGCTGGCGGGAACGCTCCAAAAGTCCTGTCAGCAGCATCTTTGGAGTGGTGAAGGAGCGGTGTTTACCGCTCCTTCCCATTGAAAACAATGGCACACCGCGGTAATACCGCCGTCAATGCGCCTCTGCAGAGGCGCATTTCCAGTGGTATTAACCTTTTTTCGGCCGCTAGCGGGGGTTAAAACGCATCGCTAGCGGCCAAATACTGCCACAATTTTGACGGTATAGCGTCGGTAAAAATAGCGGCGCTATACCGCCACCGCACCTCCCGCCCCGGTGTGAAAAGAGCCTTCGCTTCACTGGAAAAAAAAACAACCAAAGACATCTGTCGATGACCGATTTAAAGAATCTAAATTTCTTTATAATTTCAGGCCAATGTGTATTCTGTTACATGTTTTTGGTAAAGAAAAAAGAAAATAAATTACAAGCGTATAGCAGTTTTCCCATAAATTATAGCATCTACACACTATAGTATATATACTGGAGTGTTTATTTGTATACTAGTAATGACAGCAATAAGCGACTTATAGCAGGACTGTGATATTGCGGCGGACACTTGACACATTGTGAGAACCAACACCACGAATACAGTTATTAGTGCTAAAAATATGCTGGGGTACTGTATGGGAAGGGGTTAAACATCTATAGCATTCGAAACGTTAAATGTTTGCCTAACCAGTGTTTTTGTGTTTACTATGTGCTGTTTTTACTAAGGAATGTGATATTCTTTTAAATCCACCACATCCCAGCTGACAGAACTATGCCTTGTTTACATAGGCAGAACTCTGTTCTGAGTCTCTCCTCACAGATCAGCTGGTGCTGGTGGACATCCATTGGCTGACAGCTGCTGCTCAGCTTGTGCAAGGTCTAATCACAGCACAGCCACGGTGCAGGTGCATTCCCCCTACCCGATGATACTGGATCATGTACGTACGTGATCCGGCACAGGCCTCTGCCGCCGTGATCCTACGCAAGGAGTTGGCAAGAAGTTAATCTGGCCATCAATGGATCCATTCCTGCTGGAGAGAAGTCGATCTAACAACCATCTTCTCTCCAATGGAGGAATCCCACTGTGAGTATACAATAGTGCAGCAGGGAGGATTCCCCCATCCACCTCAATTACTGGCTGATCAAAAAAAAGAAAAAGAAAAAAGGGAAAAAGAAAATAAGAAAATAAAAAGATCCATCTATGGCCGGCATTAGCAAAGCATGCTGTGCTCTTGTGATGATTGCAACACTTCTATCCCCAGGGACAATTGTACCCGCTATGAGTTTCCTCCACTTTTGCATCTCACTCTGCTATGGAATAATGAACATCCAGGCGTTAATGTATACAACTTTTTTTTTTTCCCAAGTCAGGATAACTTTCCCCTATAGGTTCACAAACTTCTTCTATTAAGGCTCTTGAATATTTAAACCATTTGTTCAATAAAGATGTAATGTAAAAAAACGACGTTGTTTGTTTAACACAAACAGCCTTTAGTTCTTTTTGTGGTTTGGCTGAAGATCAGATCACATTTTAGGATTTTGTCACAAACACAGGCAATCCCAAAGGGTTCACAAACTTTGTCTTGCAGCTAACCACATAAAACAGCATACTACAGCTAGAAACAAGTTGGTTTACATTAGTTAATACTGTATACAGTGGGACGATCAGACATATAGATACCTTAAAAAAAAAAGAAAATACATAAAAAGTAAAAAAATAAACGAAATTTTCCCTTTAAGTTGGCCAACTCTAACACCATAAAACATCCCACAAAGCCAACATGGGCCAACCTACCCAGAATGATCCAATAACACTCCAAGTAATGGGAGCACACCGCATTCTATCTACGCTCAGTGGAAAGTAAACTCCTATACCAAAAGCTTTTGTGGAAAATGTGTACCTTTCGGATTACCAAGCCCACAAATATTAAACTCACGTCAGGGACAATCCTTTCTACAGATCCAAACCCTCCACAAAACACATGAATAATGGAGGAGAGACCACAGGACAGCTGATGTTGCTAAATAGTTTTCTATAAACTACCAGCCAAAGATGAATGTCTTCACTTTACACCGCTCAGCAGAAAACAGCGAGCTTCAAAAACCGAGCAACAAAGGAATTTATAATCATATAAATATTAAGACGTTTGGTATTTTACAAGACTAAATAATGTTGCTACCAAACATAGAGGACCAAAATCACATATGGATAAAATTACCGATATGACATGTTTGGATTTTACAAAAGCATCAATTCCAACTGCGTACAAAAAAAAAAAAAAAAAGTGGCATCTTTGTCTTGGGCACTAGATGACAAACTGCGCCCCCTCTCAGACCCCTTTCACACTGGAGTTTTTCAGGCGCTTTAGCATTAAAAAAAAGCACCTGTAAAAGCGCCTGAAAGAAGCTGCATCTGCAATCCCACTGAGGCGCTGCGCTTTCACACTGAGGCGCTGCGCTGGCAGGGAGTCAACAGTCCTGCAAGCAGCTTCTTTACACCCCTCCTAAACCCACTTTTTTAAACGCCAAAGCACCTGAAAAATCCCCCAGTGTGAAAGGGGTCTTAGCGGCGCTTTACCAGCGTTTTTTTTTTTTTCAGGGCTGGCAGTGTGAAAGGGCTCTGAAAGCACTCAGGCTTTCACAATGGGGTTGCAGATGAGGCTTCTTTCAGGCGCTTTACAGGCTTTTTTATAGACAAAGCGCCTGAAAAACACCCGAAAAAACGCCCTAGTGTGAAAGGGGTCTTAGGGTTAGCAGTGATGTTGCCGTCACTACTCCCGTCTACCTTGTAACAGAAGCAATAAAGCCCTGCGCCCAGGGCAGCAACTTCCCTCCTGCCCACACCTTGTCCTGATTCTAAGCTAAGCTGTTGGCAAACCTTAAAAAGATAGGAGTTTACTACAGCAGATAGAAATCTGCAAATGTAGGAGAACCAGGTAAACGACTTTCAAATGCCACATGATTAGACGTGCGCTGCTTTTTCTTTCCCTACCGCTCTTCCAATCAGAAGAGAGTGACTGTTTTGTTTTTTGTTTGTCACCACTGTGCTGCTCACTGTTCCAGGTGAAGGGGAAACTGTACTTGGGGAGAATTCGTGCAAAGATCTCCCCTGCTTCTAATTCACTCATTCCAAGGCTCCTCATTTCAGATGCTCTTGCTGCTTCCTGATCATAAGGCTCCATCCACAATTGGCATTTTAGGATCTCAGGCAGAATTGTTGCGATTCTGCTCGCAATCTCAAATCGCACTACAATCATAATACCCATGTTTCGGGTGACATTCGTTTTCAATGGCTTCTGAAAAGAGGTGCGATTTTGTCACGATAAATCAGGCTGCAATCGTGGCAAACTGCAATCCTTGGAGTTTGTCGCCCCAAAAAGGAGCAGGAGCTTCTTTTGACCAACAAACTTCATGAGTTGCAGATTGCCATGTGAATTATTGCGGCATTTTAGATCCAATTGCAAATAAATGGCGCCTAAACATGCGTTTTGTGATTGCAGTGCAATTGAAGATCACGGCAGAATCACAGCCATTCTGCCCAAGATACCAAAATGCCAAATGTGAATGGAGCCTGACCCCACAATTCATTCAAATCGCCATTCATTAGTACTATGCCCACATCTGGAAGAAAAGCTTCGTTCCTCTACCAAGATAATCGCATTAATATAGAGAGTGTGGAACAAGGCATGGCAAGCAACAAGAAAAAAAGATTAGCTGCGGAGACCACTGGTAATACTGTGCCCTCTGCTTGCTTTAATTGGGCACAGCTTCCACAGTACAGGTCCTCTTTTAATAGGTCGATCGATCTTCTACTGGCAAAAACCCAAAAGACTGTTTTTTTTCCCCCCCTCCTTAAATTACTCTTCTACAGCCAAGATAAAAGCCTGTAATCACAACGTGTAGACAAGGAAATTCACCTAGATCAAAGCAGATTATTTACTACATCAAAACAGGGTTGTGCCTTTGTTCCGTAAATCCTCAGTTATGAGCATTATTCACCCAAAATACCACAAATTAGAAGGCAGGTTATGTATTTTCTTGGCAAAACCTATTTCACAGAAGAGGTCATAGGGAGATCATACATTGTCAGATTGAGCGAGAAAATGTCATATACAAAACGTAATAGTCTGATTTGTGAGAAAGCCCCTTTGGGTGGTGGGATATCACTACCAGCTGTAAAGGGAACTCCACTTTCAAAGGAAAAATAGTGCCAATAAAAAGAAAATATACCGTATACAATTGGGACACAAATCATATGGTAATTGAACGATATTAAAAATTACCCTTTCTTTAAATCTGCTGCACTCTAAATTTATGTCAAATGTAATGCAGTCTGGTCACCTAGAGGTGTATACAACACCCCCAGTGATTGGCTCACTGATTTTCCCAGACGTCTGCACTAAGATACAACAATTATCCGATTTTAAGCATCCCCGCCAGCCTTCACCAGGCCCGAGCAGCCCCCCACTGCGCGAAACCTCGGATATGCAGCTCCGGCGCCGAGTAGCCAACCCAGTTCAGAAAAAAAACAAAAACAAACACACACCAACTAATCAACCACACCCCTCCAGCTCTGCTGCTTACCTGCAGCCGAGCCAACATTTTTGGTTTCCTACCCCAACAGCACTTCGTGCTCGCTCTGCCCCCTCCTCCAGCAGACCCACTGCCACTGTGCCCCCATCCCTCCCATTGTCGTTCCCAGTGGGCGGCACCAGAAACAAGCAGGGAGCTGAGCAAAAAACCTTGAGCCCCAAAAGGGAGACAACCCCCCAAACCACCCGTCCCATCCAGCAAGCACTGCCCCCCAAACAAATCAAATATTTTTTTTATTTGAAAAAACAACTCCCAATTTTTTTAGCTGGCTCCTAAATGCAAAGCAAATTTGTCAAGCCTTGTCCTAGGGGACAATTAAATCTAAAAGAGTTCCAGACCCTGAAATGTTCCTCATTAGAACAGACAAAACAGCTAGCTATTTCCTCAGCATAAAAAAAAAAAAAGGGTAGGAATTTGCAACAAATTTGTTAAAATCTATGTAATGTACATAGTAATGTACATAGATCACCCAGAGGGGAATGTTTTTTTGCAGAACTGCACTTAAAAGTAACGATCCCCAATTGATAATGAAGAGGCGACTCCATTTCCTGAAGCCTATGCTTGTTATTTCCACTCTCACGATCTTTTACAGATAAGGCCGAAAGATCCTAAAATGGTTTTAACCCCTTTCCACCCAGTGCTGACATTTAACTGTATGCCCGGGGGGAAAGATTGGTCGGTCAAATGACCACTGATTGGCTGTCACAGTAGTCACATGATTTAGAATCGGCCCCACCCTCTCCTGATCATTAGTACAAACTAAAGCTGGCCATACAGTATAAACACAAAAACATTTCTTCTACAACTTTCCTTTAGATTTACCAAAGACATATAACAAAGGGCCGCACCTACACACTTTCAATTTTCTATGCAACCAGGCATCACCTTGTACTACATAGTTAGAGGTAAATCTAAAGGAAATTGAAGACAATTGTATAATGCATGGCCAGCTCAAGAGCGGTCTTTGACATCTCGGTCATGGTCCTGGTAAGCATGCAGTCGGCAGGCTCTCAACACAGAAAGCTCCGCTGTCCATGGATGCGACACACGCGTGTGGTATAGGAGCAGCAAGAGGTCTTAATACGGACACATTCCATGTATGGAAAAGTACAAGGAGCATGCGACTGCTACATTGTAAACAAATTCGCAGATGGGGTCCGCCGGTCATCATACTAACAAAAAGGAGTGTTGGCTGGCGCACTATTTACCCTTGAAAGAAAAGCCGAACCTGGCTTCGCACTGCCCCTTGAATGCCATGTTTAAAAAAAAAAAAAAAGTATAAATGCACTTTTTCTTTAAATGTTAGACTGATCGCAGCAAACAAAAACAGTAAAGTTGGCTGAAAACGCTTGAAGACATCCCAGTGCACAAAATAAAGAGACAATTATAGGTTTATGTCTGTAAATAATGGGTAGTGACATGCCTAAATAACCAGCTAATGATTCACACCAGGAAATCGTACAGCTACAACTGCCCTAGGACACGGCACACATGGGGCAGCCTATACCAATAATGGATTGCTTTGTGTACAAATAAAAAAACAAAAACGAAATATAATAAACAAAGCAGTTTGAGCTGGGAATTTGGCTTTAATGTAAAATAATAATGTGGTTTAAAGATACCATAATGGTGCCCACAAGCATCACAAAACACCCAATTCTGCCAGACTTGAGAACATTCCAAAGCACTTTGCCAACCGAGGGCCCGATAATGGTCAAATCACACATGTATGTTTGACTACCCGCTAATGTCTGTGGCCTGCCTTAAAGCGTATTTCCAATTCTGCAAATGAGTTTACTTTAGATTTACTGTATGTTCTCATTCACATGGCACAACCTAAAGTGGTTCTAAAGGCTTAAAAGGAGTTGTAAAGGATTTTTTTTTTCTTTATTTTTTTGCTGAAATGACTGTTTACAGGATAGAGACATAATAGTTAACTGCTTCCTTTTTAAAACGATTAAAAACAGATAAAAATCAATCATAATGTACCTGTAGTTTCACTTTCGTATCTAGTTTTGTTTTTGCATGTTATTTCCTGCCTCTGTGCTATACAGAGCCATAGAGCAGTGATGGTTTGGAAAACGAAACTAGAAGCTCCCAGTACTGTGGTC
Source organism: Rana kukunoris (assembly GCA_029574335.1). Classification (NCBI taxonomy): domain Eukaryota; kingdom Metazoa; phylum Chordata; class Amphibia; order Anura; family Ranidae; genus Rana; species Rana kukunoris. The sequence goes on from CM056053.1 coordinate 63,083,717, forward strand.
CTCAGGAAACAGACAACCAGAAGGTGTCCAAAACAGAGGAGAATTACAGCAACATCAGAGCAAAAACAATGAGGACATGAAACCAGGACTGCAGTAGGGTAATGGAAGCTATTTAGCTAAAAAAAAAAAAAAAATGTTTCCTTTAGTGACCCTTTAAGGTTTTACCCTAAGAAGGATGTAAAGTAGGAAGACTTGATCTTAATGCATTCTATCAAGATAAAAGGCCTTTCGTTTGCAGAAGCCCCCCTAAGCAGCGGCACCGATCAAAGTTAGTCAGCGAACCAAAGAGGAGAGAAGGGGGGTGGGTCCAGGTTGCAACTCCATGTCTGAATAGACACAAGGAGCTGTGGCTCAACTCGGTGCTCCCATAGCAAGCTGCTTGCTGTGGGGGCACTAACCAGGAGGGAGGGGCCAGAGCACCAAAGGAGAACCCGAGAAGAAAAGGAGCGGGGCTGCTCTGTGCAAAACCACTGCACAGAGCAGGCATTTATAACATTTTATTTATTTTTTATAAAATAAATCACATTTAATGCATCATCTTAACCACTTCATCAGACAGCATTTTTGGCTATTCAGCACTGCTCTACTTTAACTAGCAATTGCTCGGTCATGCAACACTATACCCAAACTAAATTTATATAATTTTTCACAAATAGAGCTTTCTTTTGGAGGCATTTATTTACCAGTGGATTTTTTATTATTTAAAAAAAAAAAAAAAAAAGACTGAATATTTTGAAAAAAATAAAATCTATATTTTCTACTTTCAGTCATAAAACATATGCAATAAAATTAAACTTCTTCATAAAATGTACTCTGCTACAGGTCTTTGGAGACACTATGCAGTAAGGTTGTCCCGATACCACTTTTTTAGGACCGAGTACAAGTACTGATACTTTTAAATGTGTCCCCAAATGCAGCCATGTCCCCCCACATATGCAGCCTTGTCCCCCCACATATGCAGCCTTGTCCCCCCACATATGCAGCCTTGTCCCCCCACATATGCAGCCTTGTCCCCCCACATATGCAGCCTTGTCCCCCCACATATGCAGCCTTGTCCCCCCACATATGCAGCCTTGTCCCCCCACATATGCAGCCATGTCCTCCCACATATCCAGCCATGTCCCCCATACCTAGATGCCATTGCCGCATGGTTAGTCAGCTTTCATTTGAATAGCTGTAGTGTTTCCCGCTGCGCCGTGTATATATCACCTGTCCAATCCCAAGCAGGGGGGAGTGTCTATACGCGGCGTGGCGGGAAACATTACAGCTATTCAAATGAAAGCTGTTTAACCAGGCAGCGGCGGCGTTGCGGTATGCAGCGGCGGCTTTCGTTGCGGCGGTGGCGGGGGGGGTGGTAGTATCGGATGAGGCATCGGGGGCATTTGCGGGAGTACAAGTACTCCCACAAATGCTCAGTATCGGTCCCGATACTGGTATCGGGACAATCCTACTATACAGGGATGATCCTACTGATTAAACCCTATATCCTACTAATAAAAATTACACACACACCAGTTTTTGTCCTCCATTTTGCTTATAAATGCTACCAACTGGTAAAAAGGAGGGAGCCTCGTGATATTTGCCAGTGTGTGTGTGGGCACACAGGTTTATTTTATTTTTGCGCTTGTATGCGAACATATCCCTTCAAATTATTTACAAGCAAAACGTTGCACCAACATAACTGTGTAATCACTGAAAATCCTTCATAGCTTCCCTTTAAGCACTGCTCACCTACATAGCATACACAAAGCCATCACCGTGTAGTGAAACACAATGGGGTGAAACAATAGGATTATAGGAGGCAGCAAAGAGGTCATATGTACACTGAACACTCTTCAAGTAGGATTAGTCGCATTGAGCGGGTGCTTTGTCCTGCTAGAATGTCATTTTAAGGTATTTTTCTCCACTTATAAAAGATAATTCTTGCGATTGATCCAAAAATCAGAGATAATCTACTTTGGGTTAATTATTACAGTAAAAAAGCTTCTAAATTACCTTTTAAAACTTAATTCAATGAACCAAGTATCCCCCATAAGATAAAGGGGGGTCATGGATGGCCCAATAATTAGAAGGGATGCTCCTGATTTGCAGCATTAATGGACTGTTCACTCAGCTCCTATGAGCCAATAACCAGAACTTCATCACACAAAAGTTGTTCTCCCTTGATGTAAAATCTCCATCCAAGCTAGTTTGATACTTTCCTCTACCGCTGGGTAGGAGGAGAGGACCGACATACTGACATACTGTACATAACTGCTGGCGCCCAGGTAACCCGTTTAAGAATGGCAAATCATTACCTCCATCATCACCCTCATAGAGAATCTGTTTTATAGCCACAGAAAGTCTAAAAAGCATTTAATCACAGAGGGACAAAAAAACACATATTCAGAACTTGGCATACAGAATGTGCATGGGTACAAGCAGTGCAGAGCTAAACACGCTTTGTACCACTTGAACCGTGTTAAACACAAGCTGCAGTATCGAGGTTTACTTTTAGTGAAAGCGGAGGTCCACCTGTTTTTTAGTTTATTAAAAGTCAGCAGCTATGCTTTTTGTAGCTACTGACTTTTAATGAACAGACACTCACCTGTCCCATGGTCCAGCAATGCAGCCGCTCGGAGGCTCACTCCTCTCCTCCTCACCGTGCCATTGGCCAGTGATCTTCTGGGACCTGTGTTGTGTCCTAGAAGATCGCTGGCAGGGAGGGGCCGTCTAGGGCGAGAGTCACCACCGAGGTCCTGGAAGGAAGAAGTGGGACAGGAAGTCCCACTAAAAAGAGGGTACACACTCCGCCCCCCCCCCCCCCAAATGTGGCATGTCAGGGGGCAAGGAGTGCTTAAAGCGGAAGTTTGACTTTTGGGTGGAACTCTACTTGAAGTTCTCCAATTAAACCACCCACCCCATTGAGTGCAGCCTGCCTGGTACAATACTCGCCTCCTCCCCCTTCCCACGGAATGAAGACTTTGATATGTCCAGAATTAAAGTGGTTGTAAACCTTAGACATGAAATATGAACAAATCCTATCCCTCTATAGTGTAATTTCTGTCTGCTCCCTCATTCCTCAGCGGGAGTCACTTCTATCAATGTTTTCCTGACACCAATAGGAAAACAGCCGCTAGCAGTAATCACTGTTCTCCCAGTGTAGACGGGCCCCCTGCCAGTAGAACACAATGGCTTTGTGGGAGGGATTCTCCCATCAACACAGTCAGCCCATGGCCGGCTTAGGGGCAGGTGAATTCCAGAAGTAAATGCTAGATAACTCATCTGCCCTTACTCAAGATGGCCACAGCTACAAATGCTTGGTGGGTGTTTTAGAAATATTTCTTAACAAAAATAAAGCATTAAGACATGGATGGGCCATTTTTCTTTAAACATTAAAAATGAATTAAATGGAGTTTGTTCCTCACACGGGGAAACCAAAAAAAACATGAATTAAAAGGCGTCTATTTTGTGGTGATAAGATACAGTTTAGACGAACTTTAAAGTGGATGTAAACCCCATTCATGAAACTTGAGCCAAGCACATATATCTGCAGCGTTTTCTTATCTCTCCCCAAAGCACCAAGTCCTGTAGCTTTCTCCTGCTCCGTTCTTCTGTTATCAGCATACCCTCTGGCAAGTTCTCCATCAAACCAGGCTGAAATTTGTGTCAGCATGGGTGCTATAAATAGATTAGCAGAGAGCTGGTCTATTTACAGCACAGCTCTGCAAGTCTCTGCCTTTGTGGGGGGGGGTGCCTTTCCTCCAATCAGCTTTCTCACAGTGTATGACAAGAATTCACACCCACAGGTGAATCTAAAAGTGAAAAATCTAACACGTGCACATTCTAAATGGTATATAAAGCTGAAGACAGCAGATATACATGTAAAACTTATGTAGGGAGATTTCGGTGTATAATCTGCTCACTTCACTGTGTATAGTAGAGGGGTTACATCCACTAAGCTTTTAATATTAAAACTAGAAGCCATGCACAGCTGCTCCAGATTTAGTCTCCTCCAGTTTTGATAAATTCCCCAATATGTTTTTCTCTCTGGAAAGGTTTCAATTTAATTTAAGGCTTTAATTGTAGATTTCTGCAGAACACCCAGCAGCTGCATGAGGGGAAAAAGGTCATTTCCAGATTTCCCGGTTAAAAAAATAAAAAATGCCAGCATGCAGTATAAGAACGGAGAAGTTTGGTTGACACAGCACTTATAAAATTGCAAAGGAAGGTGGGAAAATATTCATAAAATATGAAAGCAGGAACCAGATCCTGCACACTCAGCTGTTTTTACGGTTGCTTGATTCCGATTAATATCTACAAAATCAGGCACCGTTAATTGCTGTTGTGGTGAAGGGCTCTGAATGATAAGCTGTCTCAATGTTAGACTTCAAGCTCTGTGAAATATTCTGGAAAGCGGTAGACGGGCAGCTCTGCCAGCACTCTCTTTAACTAGGTGTGTGTAAATCAATGCTGCTGCACACTGACCGTCCAAGCAGTACAACTCATTCCCCGTAGAGCCATTACATGGCTGCCATCCATATCACCAAGAATAAATCTTTTAATCTAGCCACATGTCATCTCATTTTCTGAAGGCTAATTGACACGTCCCTTCTCAATCCTATTTTGTAAAGCCTTCCCATCACTGTGGCACTTGCAGAGATTGGACAGATAGAGGTTTAATCCGAGAAGATGCACGGTACATTAGTTACCGTGTCGGAGAGTGACGAGATCAGGGCCCACAGCCAGAGAGCACAACTCTACATCCAAGACCCCAATGCATCATGGCCTAGCACCTCTGTCCTAGCGGATACAACATTTTCACTGGGGTTTGAGAGTGCCAATTAAAAAAAAAAAAAAAAAAGAAAGGAACGGATTGGTTGTGACACTTTACAATGGTCATACAAGAACATAGGTGCCTCATTAATAAATGAGAGTTGACTTTTCAGATGACATTTTCAAAATCCCGAAGCTTCAGTCACTTGACTTTATGGATGTTGAGATGATGTCATCAGTCCGCTGCAGACAGAAGGAAGCTCTGCCTCAGTCTCCCCTTCCCCACTGATATTGTTAAGCCTCGTACACACGATCGGATTATCACCTCGTACACTTGATCGGATATCCGTCGCACCAAACCATGGATTTTGGACAGAAGGGCGTTGGCCGCGAACTTGTTCTGCATACACACGGCCCAACATTTTCAGCCAACATTCATAAAACTATGCGTTTCTTCAGCTCTTTAGCGCCACCCTTTGGGCAACTTCTGCTAATGTTGTCCGATGGCTAGCATTGGTTGTGAGCATGCGTGTTTGTACTTCAGATTTTAGTCTGATGGACAATCAGACGTAACAGATTTATTGTCAGACAGTTGGTGAGCATAAACAGCCAAAATGTGTTATTACCACCAGTAATATACACGGTGAGATTAATTGACAACACATCCATCAGACAATTAGTGGTAAATCCGATTGTGCGTACAAGCCTTGTAGGATGAATCTTCATCTGTTTTTTTGTTGCTAGTCTCACTTTAACGCTCTCTCGCTTTAACGATCGCGGCGATACCTCACATGTGTGGTTTGAATACCATTTACATATGCGGGCGCTCCTCAAGTATGCGTTCGCTTCTGCATGCGAGCTCGTCAGGACGGTCACGTTTTCTGGCTCCTAACTTTTTTAGCTGGCTCCTAGATTACAAGCAAATGTGTCAAACCCTGGCTTATAAATTAAAAATATGACTGCCTGGCATGATACAGCACCAGCTTACTAGCCTTTGGCTAAAATGAATATGGACTAATTCAGAAGTGCCATGTCTCCTTAGCCCCTGTATTGGGGTAAAATTTGAAGATCCAAAAGAACAAAGGCACGTCAGGACACCGTGCAACAAATAAGTAGGGGTGCACCAATTAAGCAGTGGCAAATTATAACTGATGAATGCTGCAGATACAAGTTTTAAAAAGCTCAAATAGGTCAAAGCCCCGATATTAAAGAAATCCACAGTAGGATGCCAATCTTTTAATGCCACGCTCACCAGTAGTGACACTTGCAGCACCATAAAACCTCTACAATATTAGGCTATATCTGTGCTGTAATTCAGCTCTTCCAAGTTGTCCTAGGGCCATAAAGAAATTATTTGCACCACCATCCTGAAATAAAGAATAAACCTTTTTATACATTGTGATGACATGTAAACACGACTGTTTAATAAAGGCTCTGCCAGGCCTTACAGTATTAACAGAAGTGCTTGCCAGTTAATTAAAGCAATAATAAACCCAAAACTAAAAAGGTAATAAAGTGCAGTTTACCAATCATTAGATGTGGTAGCTACATTATTTTTCTTACGTTGCCCCTCAGTTTTCAAATGGTAGTCTGGCCAAGACCACCCTCCCATATTACAGTACCTCCACTCTGGATAAGGGAGCACAGGGGGAAACGTTTGGACAGCGGCATTGTTAATCGGGGAGGGGGGGCATGTTAGGTACCCTAGCAGATGTAAATACACTAACAAATTGAAGCCAAATGCCAGCTAATACAACAGTTTCCCCCTTTGGGATAAGGGTTTTACATAAATAAATAAATAAAAGCAAATCATTGGAATCATCCCACTAGTGTTGAATGGGGTGGTCTGATCTCTAACTAATACATTATGTTGGAGAGCTGTTACTTTTGAAGAACTACTGACCTACTGGTTAGATTCTCCAGGTGAAAAAGGAAAGAAAGCCTAAAGAGGAAAATAAATGCGGCCATTGCATCACCAAGTATTGATAAGCTGCAACATAATAAATGGTAGAAAGAGGGAGGTAATCCCGCGTCACAATGGGTATATGGGCTATTTCGTGATGTGAAAAACCTGTGGAAAAATTAAAATTTAAAAATTTTAAGCTGCTCCCCTGAAAAACAGAGTGTATACCTCCTATTTGTTGAATGATTTTGTGATAGGGGGCGCTGTGAGGTGCATTGGTCACTGTATAAAAATAATGACTAATTAGTGGTGATTGGACATATATTAAATGGTTCCCAAAAAAGTGAATGAAAAAGCAATAGTGAATTAATATAATACAATATATAATAAATGTCTGCTTTTGGGTTTAAAATTATATTTAAGTCTCTTTTTTTGTTTAAAAATAACAAACATGTTAAAGCGGATTTCCCTTCAAAAATGGAACTTCTGCTTATCCCACTCCTCACATGCCACATTTTTTTTTTGGGGGGGGGAGCGGGGCTGGTTAGGCGATTAAGCTTAATCACCTACAGCAGCCGCTCCCTGTAGGCGATCGCCTGGGACACATGACAGGTCCCATGCGATCGCCTGTCCAATCAGCGGCGAGCCGCGCCGCGCGCATGCGCAGTGGGTGCCCGGCCGTGAAGCCAAAGGCTGTCATGGCCTGGGTGCCCACAGTTACGCGGAGCCCCTGCCGGCACATCGCTGGAACAGGTAAATGATTGTTTATTAAAAGCCAGCAGCTACACTTTTTGTAGCTGCTGACTTTTAATAAACATAAAACAAGGCTGGAACACCCCTTTAAAACAGTGGTTTTGCAGAGAGCAGCCCAGATCCTCCTCTTCCCAGGACCCCCACCAGGACTCTAGGCCCGAGTATGCCCACAGCAAGCAGCTTGCTATGAGGGCACCCAAACCGAGCCTCTGCTCTGGTAGTCCATCCAGATATGGAGCTGTGGCTCCACCTCACCCCCTCCCTCTCTCCTCATTGGCTCCCACTGCTGTCAATCAGTCGGTGAGCCAATGGCACTTGCTGCTGTGTCTCAGCCAATCAGGAGGAGACCCTGGAAGCCGAGGTGCTCGCGCAACAATTCTGGATCGAGATAGGGCTCAGGTAAGTATTAGGGGGGCTGCTGCACACTGAAGGTTTTTTTATCTTCATGCATTCTATGAAAAAACCTTCTGCCTTTAATACCACTTTAATTAGAAGTCAATTAAAAGGGACATTTTACTTTGTTACCTCCTAAAAACATTTGCCTAACCTTTGGCCCCTGTTCATCCCTGTGACATACGCAGTTTCCGTTAATTGTTGAGAATCATTGGACCAATAGTATTCCCCGGGTCACTTCTATTTGGTCATGTTCAGAAGTTAAAAGCGGAAACTCTTTTTAGAGGGTTCCAGGTCCCACTTTCTCCCAGGGCTCCACAGCGCCAGAAGGAAGTTCACCTCTCCCCCTCCCTCTCGGCAATCATCTGGGACACGTCACAGGTCCCAGATGTTGTTACGGCTCACACATGCGCAGTACGTGCCCGGCTGTGAAGCCACAGCCAGGCAGCCACAATCACAATGCCGGTGCCGCAGAGAGGAGCGGGGCTTTGTACGCCCACATTGCTGGAACCTGGGAAAGGCGAGTGTCCAATTAATAAAAGTCAGCAGCTTCACTCTTTGTAGCTGCCAACTTTTATATGGGTGGAACCCCGCTTTAAAGAATACCTGTCACGGAAGAAACCAACATTAAAAATTCTAGTTGCCAGCTTTCTATTCTGAGCTTCTGGATATTCATTTCTTTCACAGACATGCCACATTTGCATACTTGTTCTGGATCATCGGCTCTAGGTTTTGAAAGCTGTCAGTCAGTATAACAGCCAGGCCTCATTGACAGTTTAGGAAACCTCTCTGATAGATCTGTACACAACCTCTAACCTTACCAAACATGCAATGGACAAGATTTAAGAAATAAAAGACCATCAATGAGGCTGGATTTTCCTCATTAAATAAAACAAGGCAAAGAGCCAAGTCCAAAGTGTAGCACAAAAAGCAAACAATAAGTACCCATCTATTATTCAAAAACGAAGTGAAAGGAGTTAAGTGCAATGCATAGTAACCCAACAGAATTCATTTAACTGTCCAATGAATACACATTTACAGTATAAATAATCTTATAGGAGAATAGAACAAATTCTTCTATTAGCAGTAACAGAAGTAGTACCAAAATGTTATGCCGTCCAATATCTTGGGTACATTAGCTGCCCCTGGCCTGACCAATAATATATTTGTATCCATCACTACTGCCATTAAACAGACATTATAAAAGGACAGGAAGTTCCAATATGTATCAAGATAGTTTTTTTTTATCCACTTCCAGTACAAAAAAAAAAAAAGGAGGAACTGGAAAATTCCTGTCACCGAGAAATAAATATTACACTAGAGCAAGCCTTTAAACTCAATGGGCCTCATACATTCCGGTGTCTGAAAGAAGAACTGCTTTGCAAATATTAATCAGAAATTACTTTTCCCTGTTTTCTATTCTGAATTTAACAAATTCCATCGATATTTGACTGATGGGCTACATAGGCATATACTTAAATCACAACATAATTAAAGAATAGAGCAGAGGTATACAATTAGCGGACCTCCAGCTGTTGCAGAACTACAAGTCCCATGAGGCATAGCAAGACTATGACCGCCACAAGCATGACACCCAGAGGGATGACAGGATTTGTAGTTTTGCAACAGCTGGAGGTCTGCTAATTGCATATCCCTGGAATAGATCAACAGTCTCTGAATAGCCCACAAGCTGGTTATGACCCACTCACTGCTTCTCATACACCCCGCCATGCAATTAGAAAGTTCTGCCTGCATGGCTCTCTCCCTGCAAAGCTGTATGCAGAATGGCTGAGAGTGGCAGGCATGGGACTGCAGAGTGTTCCAGTACACGGTAAAATAAAAGGCAGTACTGGGCTGTTGGATGTCCAAGCCAATAGAGCAATGCATTATGGAGTCTACATTGTAAGTGACCACCAGTGTTGGACACCATTCCTCCCAATGACAAAAGAAGGTGAACATCCCTACTGCTGAAAATGGGGAATTTTTTTCTCCCACGGACTCCCAGTGTAGAGTTTTGTTTTTTCTTTAAAAGATCACCTCTGGGAACAGGTTACATGTTCTACCCGTTTTTTAGGGTGGAATATGTAACAAGCTCCCACTGCTGTCACAGGGAGAGAGCGCAGCAGGATGGGGACAAGTCCCCCATACTATTTGTCACTTTTTGAAAACCGCAATTCATTCATAGAGCTCTGTGTGTGAACAAACTACAAGTCCCAACATCCCTTGCAGCTGTCGGCTTATCGTTCTTAATGACCTACCAATGTGCTGTGGAGAGCTGTAATAGTTCATCGAGTCTTCCTGTCAGTATATAACTGCCTGGCCATACGATACACAGGGCAGACGGCTCACAATGACAGTCTGCAGGAGACCTGCATGGCATCAGCGATCTGCGCGTCGCCTTTGCAATGCTTTCCAGGCTTCTGCAAAAAAAATAAAAAATTCTTTCAAAGTGAGCTTATCATTTAAACTGCCCATTACATCATGGTAGTTATTACAACCACTGATGCCAAGCATGTATTGGTCCAAAAGCCCACATAAAGTTTTTTTTTTTTTATAGGCCTGATATAGGGGCATTTATTACCTCTACTGACCAGACATCCCAAGACATTTATTACTCCTACTGATCACGGACATCCTATTAAACATGGATGCAAGGGTGCAATTACTAATGCTGGTCACGGTCCAGCCCCCAAAAATAGAAAAGGCCCTCTCAGGATCCAGAAGATTGCAATGAAGAGATAACCCTAGGGAAAGGCAACCAGTCTCTAGGGTGCATGCTGGATCCACCGACAGTCGGCAGACCTAGGGGAGTTATAACAGCTGCCAACTGGGTGAGAGGGGATAGGAAGAAGGGTGAGAGAGGGGTAGGAATATGTGAGAGGGGGTTGAGCTAGAGAGATGGGCTGTAAGCTGTGGAATGGAAATAAAAAGAACTGGATAGTTTACTTGAAGTTAATAAACCAAAGCCATATTACCAATACTAACTGTATTAAAAAGGCAAGAGACAAATGTTCTGATCCAGGGAATTGATCTGACTGCCCATGAGGGTTCACAAAGGAAATTCTAACCTTTTGTAATGGCACACATTCTGTGTCCAGGGCCAATGATCCACAGCCGATTGCTGGATGAGCAATTACAAATGAACAGCAGCAAATAGCTGTGGGCACTGTCAGGCTCCTGTTGCATTCAGTGTGGCTTCTAGCCTGCAGCTAATGGCAGGGAACCCCAGTGAGTCTCCTGCAGTTGACCACAAATGAGCCCATTCATAATTGTGCATGGGCCTTACAGGTATCCCAGTTAGAACACCAAACCCCACCACCCCCACCCGGTAGAATGCTTACCATGACATTTAGAATTTCCACATACAATCTATTCTGGTGAAATTGTTAACCAGGACAAGTAGAGACGGTAACCATCATGCCTTGTACACACGACCAGTTTTCCCGACAGGAAAACAGTCATGTTTTCTTTTGGTCGAGAAACCGTCCCGTGTGTATACTCCCTAGCAGTTTTCCCGACAGAAAAACTGCAGGGAAAAAAAAAAATTTTTGAATTTTTTCTCGTCCTGAACCGCATCGTTTTTTCCCCCGCAGTTTTCCTATGGGGAAACACTGCTCGGGAGCATAAACACGGACGGTTTTCCCGACCAAAGCTCTCAGGCAGTTTTCCTGTCTGGAAAACCGGACTTTTGTACACAGGGAAAACTGAACGAGCCGGTTCTCGGTTTTCCCATCGGTCTTTTGACAGCCGAGAAACCCGATCGTGTGTACAAAGCATCAGGAACAGAAATAAAACCCTGACAAAATTGCTAACCTTTCCTCACGATATCCAAAATGTAAAAAAATTAGACAGAGTCTGTAAACCACAAGAGTTTGTTGCTTACATCTCTAAAATGATAATACAAATCCTGCCATCATAAAAAAAGTAATCTATGACCAAAAGCAAGGTATGCAGACCATCGAGACATAGCTATGCAAACAGCATCAAATAAAATGTACAATACTGAACAATGAAAAGGCCATATGAGATGGATAAGCAAACGCAACCAAACAGAAGGCAGTCAGACCATTAACTATCTCAATAAATGATATTGGTCAATTATGTAAAGAAGAGACAGATCATCTACAAAAACACAACTTATCACTACGGAATCAAAAGAAGACAACTGGTTGGGAGCCGAACCTGGGCTGCAAGATCTAGATAGTGTTTCCCAAAAGAGCAATTTACATTCACAGAACAGATACTTCAACTTGTCTTTCCCTTTGGACAATTCCAAAAACAACCTCTCTAGTAAAGTTCACAATAAAAGCGATCAGTTTTAGGAAGACACTAAAAAGTCCAGCTTCTGGGAAAAGGGCATTTTATATGTTGAGGAAACACGTTATGAAAGAAATGCAGGTGTAGCCATTTTGACTTTCAAAAAAAAAACTCTACCTCGAGTCAATTACTATAAACACGTTTTTGTGTATCGAAAGTTCTGATTCACTCTACAGCCAACCTTTCCTGGGTCGAAGGGAAAGTACGGACATCAAAAGCAGCCAGAGAACTAGCATTTCTTAGAAGGTCGTCAGCAATGGCAATCAATATAATTCACTCATGATGGGTTCTTTTTAATATACAGCATTTTTTATTTTAATTTTTTTTAGTTTAAATACATTATGCTTTTTTCTTTGTTAAATTTCACCTTTATTTCCTAAAATGTTAAGGGTCCATTCACACCTTTGTGTGGGATAATGCACGCTGCGTTAAGGCAGATCATGTGCTTTGAAAAGGCTTTCAATGCGTCAAAAAACAAAACAAAAAAAAAACGACACAACTTCACCAGTTTGGACAATGCAGCACAACACAAACATCTGCGTGTCATGGTGCAATGTATCACAAGTGTTTTTTTATTTGGTGGTTGTTTCTGTTTTACGGAAATGCAATACATTGAGATACTTAATATGGATTTTTTTTATCCTTACTTTGACCATGTGGGTTGGGGTACTATTCAAAACAAAGAGAAAAGAATGCAAAATCTCTACAGTCATGCATTAACCCGTGTTGCAGTAACACACAAGTGTAATGCTGCCCTGTAGAAGAAATGCTCTACCAAGTAAAATGCAACAAAGTGTGAACACAAATCTGTCAACATTAACATGAAATAAAAAAAAATAAAAAAGACACTACCAACATGAGGACAGTTTCAACACCACATCAGCTGACAAACCCAACTATAGAAAAAAAAATGTCACTCTGGATAGAGTAAGGAGGGGTTGTAAGCCCTGCATGGCTTATTTTTAACATTGGTGTCCCCATTGGGGAGATTTAGCTTTACTCCCTGCTGCACAGTCAAAACAGGAAGAGGAGATTTCTGCAAATTAAAACAAAATCTCTTCGGACATACCAAGTCACCATAACTAGTAGGGCTGCAACGGATCAGAAAACTCACGATTCGGATCATTCCTCGGATCAGAGTCAAGGATCAGATCATTTCCATATATAGTCCCCACTGTAATGTCCACATCTCCCCCCACTGTAATGTTCACATGTCCATCTCCCCCCCCCCCCCCCACTGTTGTAATGTCCACATCTCCCCCGTCAGCATGCCGCTCTGAAGCGCTCACCTAGGCCACCATCAGGTGTACCAAGATGGGCGCCACTGCGATGCTAGGCCGAAGACGCGGCCTTTCCTATGGGCTCAATCGCCGGATTTAATGGCGTGCCGATTCACGGATGTTGATCCATTGCACCCCTAATAACTAGTATTCCTATAGGAAGATTTCTCCTCTATTACAGTTCTGAGGACAACCCAAAATTTTGCATTTTTTTTCTCACTTTCAACGATAATGGTAAATAGGACAAATTGAGGTGGTATCTCTGTAACAAGGGGCACAGACAGCAATAAAAAAGGAGAGGGGGTCCTAATCCCTCTCCACACTATCCCCCCCAAAAATGTATTGCTTTTAGTTATACTTTAAAGTGCTATATCCGGTCTACCACAGTACACAGAACATGGAAATGCAATACATTGAGATACTTAATGTGGATTTTCTTATCCTTATTTTGACCAGACCTACACCTCAAAGACAAGTCACCAATGGCAGTTTTGATATTCCCATTCCTAAAAGCTCTCCCAAAAGTACCAACATACTTGTAAGGCCATCCCCTATAAACAAATTGTGCAAGGACCTGCCTGATTGCATACAAATGGAAAGTGTTTAGGTTTGACCTCATATGTTGTTGTTGTGGTCAATCTAAAGCAAAATTGTACGAGAACATTTTATACTGTATGACCAGTCTTATGGCCCGTACACACGATCCGAACACGATTGTCCAAGGAAGAATCGTACCATTTTCAGATCGGGTGTACACTACTTTCCAGAGTCAATCACGCCAGTTCATCCGATATTATTCGATCGGACATGCACAAACATTTTCCTCGTACGATGCCAGATTATACAATTTTCGTTTAGTCAGTTCAGCTGTCGTCCGAAAATACAATACAAATACACAACACATGACATCACTTTTATTTTCTGTCGTACGAGAATTTGTGACTTTAATAACTTTGTCAGTTTCTACTTGCGACTATTAAGCAAAAAAAATTATTACGATCTGTCGTACGATATTTGGATCGTGTGTACGAGGCATTAGGCGCCCAGTCTGGCAAGTGAATTTGGATTCATATTGATTATTCCGAATAAGTCCACTGGTGCCAGCAGTAGAATCAGCAATATAATAGAGGCCAGTGTATTCCTGAGGTCACCTAAGGGTACCGGCTCTGCTTGTTTATCATACTTTGCTCACAGCGCTCTGGAAGGTGACAGCCATTGTATGGCCATTTTTCAGGTGAATGAACTGAGTACACAGAAAATCTATCTTTCCAGTCAGTCTGTGGACAGCGGGTATTATTTGCTCAACTGGCCCATGACTATATGTACACATAGGCCAAGTGGTTCATTAATCTGGAAGGAAACATTACACAAAGGATGTAAGGTTATTTCACATACTTCAACAATCAACATTTATCACAGCAATGGCCACCAACATGCTTATGACAAAGTCAATCTCATGGCTTACAGAGCTGCAGCATTACATGTGAACTATACATTTTACTCTAGAGTCATTATTAAAGACTAATCCCTAATCATAACTAGTTCTAGAAAAAAAAGAAAAAAAAAGGGTTACTTTTGATAGCTATTATGCAAACCCTGGATCTCTTTACTACTTTTATTTCAGAAACAGATATTCTATGTCACTAAAATTTCAAATTTGATTTCTATCTGGGCAATGTGGCAAGACTCGGCATGATCACGTGGCCAATTCACACATAACAGACAAATAACTATGCCCAAATATACCCCTCGTGGGGCCTACTTTAAAAAATAACTGAAAATGTAATGGTTTTCTGCAACAGTAGTATTGACATTAATAATGCAAATTTTCCAGCAATTCATCCAGTGAAGCCGCTTGTCGTATTGATACGTTTCTAAACTTTCTAAGCAAAGGGCAAGTTTACTTTTCCTTTAGAATTTAGAGGGGGGCCGGATTGTGGCTAGTGGAAGTAGAAAATGCCCCAGTCAGTGGAAGTATACAATACTTTAATTTTTTATTATTTAAGGTCAAAAGGAGGAATAGAGCCCAACCATTGGTGGAATAGAGCCCAACCATTGGTGGAATAGAGCCCAACCATTGGTGGAATAGAGCCCAACCATTGGTGGTATAGAGCCCAACCATTGGTGGTATAGAGCCCAACCATTGGTGGAATAGAGCCCAACCATTGGTGGAATAGAGCCCAACCATTGGTGGAATAGAGCCCAACCATTGGTGGAATAGAGCCCAACCATTGGTGGAATAGAGCCCAACCATTGGTGGAATAGAGCCCAACCATTGGTGGAATAGAGCCCAACCATTGGTGGAATAGAGCCCAACCATTGGTGGAATAGAGCCCAACCATTGGTGGAATAGAGCCCAACCATTGGTGGAATAGAGCCCAACCATTGGTGGAATAGAGCCCAACCATTGGTGGAATAGAGCCCAACCATTGGTGGAATAGAGCCCAACCATTGGTGGAATAGAGCCCAACCATTGGTGGAATAGAGCCCAACCATTGGTGGAATAGAGCCCAACCATTGGTGGAATAGAGCCCAACCATTGGTGGAATAGAGCCCAACCATTGGTGGAATAGAGCCCAACCATTGGTGGAATAGAGCCCAACCATTGGTGGAATAGAGCCCAACCATTGGTGGAATAGAGCCCAACCATTGGTGGAATAGAGCCCAACCATTGGTGGAATAGAGCCCAACCATTGGTGGAATAGAGCCCAACCATTGGTGGAATAGAGCCCAACCATTGGTGGAATAGAGCCCAACCATTGGTGGAATAGAGCCCAACCATTGGTGGAATAGAGCCCAACCATTGGTGGAATAGAGCCCAACCATTGGTATTCAATGGCCGCAGAGAGTCAATTATTGGTATTTGGAGAAATCGTGTCCCATCATTGGTTGGAAGCCCAGTGCCCCATCATTATATTAGTTGGAGAAATATACTCCTCATTAATACAAATGATGGAGCACCAAGTGCTCTGTCGTTCTTGTCAGTGGCAGAAATTGGGGTTGATTTACTAAAGGCAAATAAGCTGTGCACTTTGCAAAGTGCAGTTGCACTCCACAAGTGAAATTGCTCCAGAGCTTAGTAAATTAGGTAAAGCATCACTTTTCAAAAGTTACCCTAGTAAAAAAAAAATGCATTTCTGCTTGCACATTATTGGATTATGAAATTCAGCAGAGCTTCTGCTCATTTACTAAGCCCTGGAGCAACTTCTCTTGCAGTGTTCAACTGCACTTTGCAAAGTGCACAGTGTATTTGCCCTTAGTAAATTAACCCCATAGTCTTTCATAGCAATGGGAGGAATAGTGTCCCAAGGACTGCATAAAGGCAAGCAAAAGGGCAGCAACTGGCCCACAGGCCACAGTTTGAGGCGACGGTTCGGCATTGGACATACTGATGGTCCCCAAACTGTTACCCACGGGTTGGCTGCGGCACTTTGCGCGCCTTTAACTGGCCCTTGGAGCATCATTCCTCCCACTGACATGAGGTACTATTCCTCCTACTGTCACAAACTTTGAGACACCATGCCTTCAACTGTGGGGCACGATACCTTCCACTGACAACATTGGGGCATAATCTCTCCGGGCAACTCCCAAGATGGGGCGCTATTTTACCTTTTTATTGCCGGGACGTTTTTTACTCCCACTCGTCATAGTTCAGCCCCCCTAAAGTCTAAAGAGTACAATGAACCGAGGACCCTTGTTCTATAGGACAAGTCCAGTCACATTGATCATACTAATGTTCTATAGGACAGGACACGTCAGCTTTTTACATACCGAGGTTCTACAGTACAGAACAGGTCAGCTTTTGATGACGTCATAAGTGTGAAACTTTAGATTCGGACACCTGGGTTTTGGGTCTCCAGTTGTATTTTAGCAAGCTTCTAAACACCTTGGGGGGGGGGGGATAGAAAAAAAATAGCATATACAATTGCTATCCAAATTATATTGTAGTTGATTATTAAAAATACTATTGCTTTTCAAACTGCAATGCTGTTACTTTCTATAAAATGCAAATCAATATGGCAACCTGAAGACATGCTGTACACAGATGGAGTACAGAACGCCCCCCCAAAAATGCCATTTCCTTCTTCTGTGATTGGCTCACCGATTTTCCCATAAGCAACATTTTTCCATAAGATTTTTCCATAAGCAACAATTTGTTTTATTTAATAAAGGGATTCAGACCCTGCCACTTTCTTCACTAGAGCCCTGCAAGTGCAACAGCTGATCGAGAATTCTAAAATCACTCCCATACAAATTTACTCTGCAAATGGACACAAACAAGCCGCTATTACTTTAGAATAACAAAAAAGGTAAGAATATGCACAGAGTTTGTAAAAATCTTTGCAATGTACATAGATCACCCAGAGGGAAAAAAAAAAATTCTCCACAAAAGTGGAGTTACTCTTTAAATATAGGAAACCGGCTTCACACCACAAGGCCAGCTACATTTCTGATGAAGAAAAGGAAACCGTTGCAGTGCCAAAGAAACATGCCACAAAGACATATTCATTTTGTAATCTATTATCTGTTGTGGAGCAACCAGGAAAATATGACAAGAACATGAGATGTTCAGCCATACATAAATCAACTTTACTGCTATGTAACACCGGCATATAGAACATGGAAACTTCATCAATTATGAATGTAGCAGCCAGCGATTAACAACTCAGCTGAGCAGAACTGCACAAAATGCAGCACACAGAGGGACAGAACATCAGATTATCCATTGGCAGTCCTTGATTATCCATTTCCTACAGTTTTCTGATTATTACTAAAAACACTATAAACAAAAAGGGGCTTGACTGAAAAGTTCGATACAGTTTATTGGGGTTGTAAAGGTTCGTCTTATTTTCTAAATAGCTCCCTTTAAGCTAGTGCATTGTTGGTTCACTTACCTTTTCCTTAGATTTCACTTCCAAATGTTTTTTTTTTCTTTGTTTTAATTTCTCACTTCCTGTTTCTCCTCAGTAAGCTTGCCCCCATCATCTGAGTGGTGTAAAGTCATTTAGAACAGCTTACTGAGGAGAAACAGGAAGTGAGAAATTCAGACAAAGAAAACAAAGAAAAAAAAACATTTAGAAGGAAAATGGAAGGAAAAGGTAAGTGAACCAACAATGCACTAGCTTAAAAGGAACCTATATAGAAAATAAAAATGAACCTTTACAACCCCTTTAACCATTTATACCTACGGAGACCAGTAAAGAACTATTCCCTCAATGCACACTGAGAATTACAACATTTTATTGTTTGTATAAATGTGTGAATAGACTCTATACAGGAAGAGCTGACAAACTTTTCTCCTCTTCATTCCATGTAGTAGCAGCCGCCAAGATGAATTGCAGGGCCTGACAATTAAAACTGCTTAGCCTGTGTCCTCCCTCACTACATTCGGCCTCATACACACACACAATAATTTAATAATAGTAGTAGAAAAGTAAAAAAAATAAAAGTAGTAAAAAAAAGTAGTAGTAAAAAATAAACGACTGAGCAATGTAACAAATGTGAATGCAGTTATCCAGCACCAGCTACCAGTTAGATGTCATCTGACTTTAGCCCACTAAAAAAGGTAACAAAATTATTTTATGGTAATGTATAAAAATAAAAATAAGTAGCCATTTTTGTAAATCACATATTCAGGCTCTGCTTAGTAATGCAGCACAACGGCTGTACCTTATCTTCCTATTTAAAAAGGAAGGACATCCCTTTGCCATGAAGGCATTGCAAGAGTTAAAGTGACACTGAACAATACCCTTCTCCAAAAATAATTCCTGCACATCCACTACTTAAAGTGTTTGTAAACCCTCTACAACGACTTCTTCCTACAGATAAGCCTAGATTAATTCTTACTGTAGGTGCTAAAATTAATCACCTAAACCTCCACGGTTTAGGAGATATTTACAATAATGACGGGCAACCAATGTGCTTTAAGAGCCCTTTCACACTGCCAGCGCCCAAAAACACGCTGGTAAAGCTCCGCTAAGACCCCTTTCACACTGGGGCATTTTTCAGGTGCTTTGGCGTAAAAAAAAAAAAAAAAAGCCTCAATGGGAAGGGCGCTTTAGGAGTGGCGTATTCAACGCTCCTAAAAGGCCGCAAAAGAAGCTGCTTGCGGGACTTTGACGCCCTGCCAGCGCAACGCGCCAGTGTGAAAGCACTCAGGCTTTCACATTGGGATTGCAGAGGAGTCTTCTTTCAGGCATTTTTTAACGCCACGACCCCTTTCACACTGCAGCGTTTTTCAGGCACTTTAATGTGAAAGCACTCAGGCTTTCACATTGGGATTGCAGATGTAGCTTCTTTTAGGCGCTTTACATGCGTTTTTTATGCTAAAGCGCCTGAAAAACGCCCCAATGTGAAAGGGGTCTAAGGGTGTGCATACTTAAAGTGGATGTAAATCACAATGTAGAGTATAATATTTCCTATCATCTGTGCCCAGTCTTGCCACACAGAGTTAATCCAGCTCTGAGAAATCCTCTTATGTTCAGTGAAAATGAACAGCCTTCCAGATAAAACCCTGCCTAGATAAAAAGTCAGTTTTCTCTCTTCTTGCTATGAGTGACAGGTTATTTACATATCTAGCTAGGACATGTTTATTATACAGTGCAGAAAATAAGTATTTGAACACCCTGCTATTTTGCAGGTTCTCCCACTTGGAAATCATGGAGGGGTCTGAAATTGTTATCGTAGGTGCATGTCCACTGTGAGAGACATAGTCCAAAAAAAAAATCCAGAAATCACAATTTATGATTTTTTTTAACTATTTATTTGTATTATACAGCTGCAAAGAAGTATTTGAACACCTGTCTATCAGCTAGAATTCTGACCCTCAAAGACCTGTTAGTCTGCCTTTAAAATGTCCACCTCCACTCCATTTATTATCCTAAATTAGATGCACATGTTTGAGGTCATTAGCTGCATAAAGACACCTGTCCACCCCATACAATCAGTAAGAATCCAACTACTAACATGGCCAAGACCAAAGAGCTGTCCAAAGACACTAGACAAAATTGTACACCTCCACAAGGCTGGAAAGGGCTACGGGGAAATTGCCAAGCAGCTTGGTGAAAAAAGGTCCACTGTTGGAGCAATCATTCGAAAATGGAAGAAGCTAAACATGACTGTCAATCTCCCTTGGACTGGGGCTCCATGCAAAATCTCACCTCGTGGGGTCTCAATGATCCTAAGAAAGGTGAGAAATCAGCCCAGGACTACACGGGAGAAGCTGGTCAATGACCTGAAAAGAGCTGGGACCACCGTTTCCATGGTTACTGTTGGTAATACACTAAGATGTCATGGTTTGAAATCATGCATGGCACGGAAGGTTCCCCTGCTTAAACCAGCACATGTCAAGGCCCGTCTTAAGTTTGCCAATGACCATTTGGATGATCCAGAGGAGTCATGGGAGAAAGTAATGTGGTCAGATGAGACCAAAATAGAACTTTTTGGTCATAATTCCACTAACCGTGTTGGGAGGAAGAAGAATGATGAGTACCATCCCAAGAACACCATCCCTACTGTGAAGCATGGGGGTGGTAGCATCATGCTTTGGGGATGTTTTTCTGCACATGGGACAGGGCGACTGCACTGTATTAAGGAGAGGATGACCAGGGCCATGTATTGCGAAATTTTGGGCAACAACCTCCTTCCCTCAGTTAGAGCTTTGAAGATGGGTCGAGGCTGGGTCTTCCAACATGACAATGACCCGAAGCACACAGCCAGGATAACCAAGGAGTGGCTCTGTAAGAAGCATATCAAGGTTCTGGTGTGGCCTAGCCAGTCTCCAGACCTAAACCCAATAGAGAATCTTTGGAGGGAGCTCAAACTCTGTGTTTCTCAGCGACAGCCCAGAAACCTGACTGATCTAGAGAAGATCTGTGTGGAGGAGTGGGCCAAAATCCCTCCTCCAGTGTGTGCAAACCTGGTGAAAAACTACAAGAAAAGTTTGACCTCTGTAATTGCAAACAAAGGCTACTGTACCAAATATTAACATTGATTTTCTCAGGTGTTCAAATACTTATTTGCAGCTGTATCATACAAATAAATAGTTAAAAAAATCATACATTGTGATTTCTGGATTTTTGTTTTTGATTATGTCTCTCACAGTGGACATGCACCTACGATGACAATTTCAGACCCCTCCATGATTTCCAAGTGGGAGAACTTGCAAAATAGCAGGGTGTTCAAATACTTATTTTCTGCACTGTATGTTATGTTTTGTTTATCATAACATGAGGTGATATAACATCATAACACATCCTAGTAATATACAATGAACTTTGGATCACCTCTTGTTATCATAAACATGTCCAAGCTAGATTTGTAAATAACCTGTCACAAAGCAATAACAGAGAAACGGGCTTTATAATTTGGCAAGTTTTTATCTGGAATTCTGTTAATTTTGCACGAACTTTAAAAGAGGATTACTCAGTGCTGGATTAACTCTGTGTGGCAAGACTGGGCACAGATGATAGGAAATCTTATACTCTACATTGTGACATAAAAAACAAATTTGGTTTACATCCACTTTAAGCAACCAGATTATTTAATTTTTTATTTCTACTTCCCCACACCTAAAAGATTTCAGTTTGTTGTTTAACCGAGTTGTACAGTTTACAGGTCATATTAAAGCGGAGGTTCACCCTAAATATATTCTCTCTCATGTGATCCAGCATACTGGCGTCAGCGCCAGTATGTTTTTTTTTTTTAAATCCCCCACTTACTGTATTATCTTCAATTTTAATTTCTTTCCCCCACGGTGGACGGCTCTAGTATAGCGCGTCACATCTTACGAAAATACTCGATTAAGGACTCGGGTATTCTGCGCACAGACCTAGGAGCTGACTGCGCAGGAGAAATACGGCGCCTGCGCAGTCAGCTCCTAGGTCTGTGCGCAGGCGCCGCATTTCGCCGAGATTACCCGAGTCCTTAATCGGGTATTTTCGTAAAATGTGACGCGCTATACTGGCGCCGTCCACCACGGGGGTAAGAAATTAAAATTTCAGATAATACAGTAAGTGGGGGATTTAAAAAAAAAAAAACAGCATACTGGCGCTGACGCCAGTATGCTGGATCACATGGGAGAGATTATATTTAGGGTGAACCACCTCTTTAAGGTAGAAAAAGTTCAGGACCGAATTATCTTGGTCTCATTTTTTTTACATCACAGAAACCTGACATTTTAACAGGGGGTGTGTAGACTTTTTTTTATCCACTGTAAGTGATAAGTCACATGACGAAGTGTAGTCTTTTCTTTTAATTCATGGTAAATTAAGAAACAAAATGTGGACACGTGTCCTACCAATTCATGTGGAGTGAATTCTGATGACAGGGCCACTTTAAATCTGATAGTTGCAGATTACTGCATTTAACTATAGCGTTGACTTATTGAACAAGCCGATTGGTTTTAAACTGTGGCTATTCTTATTATGTATTGGGATTCACACCTATCCTAAGATTAGTTCCTGGTGTGACAACAGGATCCCCAGCCCTGAAATCTTGCCACTCTAAGTGGCTTCATTTTAGTCATGTGGGAAAAGGTGTGCTTCTGTTTTCTTGTATTACTCAGCTTCAATAGAACAATGAGATCATTTAAAGAATAAACTGTCTCATGTTACCTTTCTGAAACAAAGGGAACCTGTCACCAGAACATCCAGCAAACTGCCAATAATAGACTATAGATTGCACCACAAGATGCCGATACAAATGCATTATGAAACTTTTCTTTAAATGCCCTCTATTCCATTTTTTTACTTCTTTTCACACTGGTGCGGGAGGTGTGGTGGTGGTAAAGAGCTGCCATTTTTAGCGGCACTTTACTGCTAATTTTGCGGCGCTATTCAGCCGCTAGCGGGCGGTTTTGCCCCCATTTGGGGCCGAGAAAGGGTTAAAACCGCCCGCAGTGCCGCTTTGCCGGCAGTACAGCCGTGATGTCCCATTGATTTCAATGGGCAGGAGCGTTGATGGAGCATATATACACTGCTCTTTCAACGCTCCAAAAAAATTTTTTTTTGAAAAACAAACTATTTTCTGATCAATGATGGGAGAATCGTGCGAGAAATGCAATAGAAAAAAAAATGTGCATATGCAAGAAACGAATATTCCCGGAGAATAAAGAATATTCCTAGCCACAATTTTTTTTTTTCTGTAGCAACATGAAGGTTTGGTCGACCAATTTCGAAAATCAATGGTGGCATCATCGGATCCCAAAAATAAAAATAAAAAACACAACTTTCTGATTTTGAAAAGAAAATTGTGTATGGCCTGCTTTAGTAACATTTACACGTTTAGAAAATCTCATGCTATGGAACGAATGTGATCGCTAGATCCATAAAAGCCAATGGGCTTATTCACATGCCTCATTGGCCCAAACAGCAGTGCGGTTGTCCCTAACAAGCATCAGAGGTGAGCACACGCACCCAGTTTTTGTCAATGGAGATGGAAAGATATGAACTGGCCCACAGCCGATTTTGACAGCTGTGCATGGATCATACACATTATATAAAAGATCGGCTACCTGCACTCCAAATTCAGCTCCGAGGAAGAAAGGACACCCCTCGAAATGCGTCGGCTTATTTGGACTCTAAATTCCACAACTGCCACTTGCCAGCAGACCATGCTGGGTGGAGCCCTTGGTGGGCTGTATTGTGCTTGACGTATGCTTTTGTTTGCGAGTATAATGTATACATTTTTTATAGTACCGTATTTATCGGTGTATACCGCGCACTTTTCCCCCCCTTAAAAATCAGGGGAAAATCATGGGTGCGCGATATACGGCGATCCCCGCACTGTGTTTAAACGCCGCCGCCGACATATACAGAGCGCAGTAAACTCAGCCAGGCTCGGCTACCCTCGCGGTCATGTCCTGTGCCGCCTCCTAGCCTTTATGCGTGAGGAGACGAGCGTGCCCGAGTGTACTGTACTTGGTATATGTTGGTGGCGGCGTTCAAACACAGCGCGGGAATTGGCTGAGAGACTGCGGGGAGGACACCACGGCCCCTGGACCGGACAAGGTCGCCAGGCAACTGTAAGTAACTGTAAACTGTCAGTATTTCTTTTTTTTCCCTTAGGATTCCCTTCTAGGTTTGGGGTGTGCGTTATAGGGCGATAAATACGGTAATTTGTTGCAAAAGGTATTGCGCTAGGCTGGTGCACCCCTGTTCCTTTTTTTTATATATAGAGATGGGTGCATGGCCCATGACACAGACAATGTGCACCCAACTTCTGTATGCATCAAAATCAGACCGCTGGCAAGTACTTAAGCCCCATTGGGATCTGTTGTAAAATTACTGACTTGATCACCAGGTGAAGACAGAGGAAAGCATTAAAAAAAAAAAAAAAAAAAAAAAAAAACGAATGCAGCCATCGCATCAAAGAATTGGTAAGCTGCAATATAATGAAGGTTTACTTTTGGGTTTATGGCAGTTTAATAAAATAATGCCTTTACAATGAGACCTCCAAATGCATCAAAAGATATGGAGCTAGTCAAACAAAGATGAACCGAAACGACACTCATTCACAATGTTCTAATATTACATTGACATTGGATGTGTAATATTTATCATTTTCAGGCAGTGGAATTCCCCTTTGTTTTTCCCCGACTGACCTTCGCAAGTCATTTAAATTTCTAAAATGGGATAACTTTGTTCTTTCTATCAAGCATGCACACAGTTCATTTATGCAGAACAACAAAAAGTGCGGCTTTCTTATCTGCGAAAAAGCACACAAAGCCTAGTTTCCATTAACTTTTAGGGTAAAAGTCCATTCGTTATCTCAGTCTGGAGCCCCCATGTCACAAAACATTGCCCTTTCCCACAACAGCCGCCATACCCCTTCACTCAGCGCCATCTCAAAAAAACGTTTAAAACAGGTGTCCAGGAAAAAAACAAACGAAAAACACACAGCTGAACTACTGTACATAAGTTAATTTCATTATGTGCAATCTTGTGAGTTACACATCCCGACTCCATCCCCTCCACCTAACTAGAAAGTAACTTATTCCAGAAGCAGTAAAGTCATCTTCCTGGGTAAGCAGTAGAGCAAGAGTCTGCACTGCAATTCATAAATCTGGATGAGCAATACACACTATATTTTCAAAAGTATTGGGACACCTGCCTTTACACACACACACATGAATTTTAATGGCACCCCAGTCTTAGTCCGTAGGGTTCAATATGGAGTTGGCCCACCTCTTTGCAACTATAAAAGCTTCAACTCTTCTGGGCAGACTGTCCCCAGGTTTAGGAGTGTGCCTATGGGAATGTTTGACCATTCATTCAGAAGCACATTTGTGAGGTATGGCACGGATGTTGGGCAAGTCTTGGCTCCCAGTCCCTGCTCCAATTTATCCCAAAGGTGTTCTATTGGGTTGAGGTCAGGACTCTGTGCAAGCCAGTCAAGTCCCCCCACCCCAAATCACTGATCCAAGTCTTTAAAGACCTTGCTTTGTGCACTGGTGCGCAGTCATGTTAGAACAGGAAGGGACCATCCCCAAACTGTTCCCACAAAGTTGGGAGCATGAAATTGTCCAAAATGTCTTGGTATGCTGGCGCCTTAAGAGTTTCCTTCACAATTCCAACCCCTGAAAAAAAAACAATCCCACACCATAGTCCACCCCCCCCCCCCCTCCACCAAATGATTTGGACCAGTGCACAAAGCAATTTTGGCCTAATACGAGCTGCAAATGAAAAAGGCTTAAAAAAGGTTTGTAAACCCAAAATGAAAAAAAGGAACAAAAACATATCTTTTTATAGTGTGCACTAGGCTCAACTCAAAGCACCTGGTGCGATTTCTGTCATTCCTCTGCATGGGTCACTTCTGGCAGTCTATGACAACATGAAGCAATCCTAGGTGATGACCCTACCTCCTTCTCTGCCCCAGGTGATTGACACCCTTGGTTGTACATATTTACCTATGAGACTCTGTACAGGGGTGTGTCCTTTCCCTCCACTCAGGTCTCAGATTACACTCAGCTCCCAGCTGTGCAGTGTGTGATATCAGATCTCCGCCTCCTGCCTTTTGAAGCTGAGAAACAAATTCTGTACTTTGAACAGATAAAGAAAAATGAGGGCTGCAGATTGTATTTGGAAGGGATTACAACCACTTTAAAGAAAATGTAAACCCAACATTTCAGATCGCTGATAGAGGTCTGCTGTACCATGTACTGTGTGCCGTTTCTCCTCCCCAGCTCTCTGAGCCCTTTATGCAGATGTTTTTTTACCCTGCATCGAATGGAGCAGGAAAAGCATGAAGAATGGTGAGTATATACTGCTGGGAGCCTGGCTAGGTGACCCTTTTCCACCCCCCCCCCCCCCCCCGAGTAGAAAAAGGAAGAGCAATTTAAAAAGGCACACTGCCAACTAGCAGTAGTACTTATCCTACACTAGATGAACCTTTTTAACCCTTGCTTACAAAAATTCTAGTAAATAAAAAAAAAAAAAAACAATTTGTAACCTAAACGCACCCAAATGTTAACCTGAACTCCCTTCCCTGGGAAGGCAGCTGTCAAAAACTTGAATTACATTATTTATATTGTTTACACTGACTAAAGTATGAGGTGCAACAGCAAAGCATGTCATTGCATGATCGTGACACACCTCAGAGACTGGAGACAAAAGATGCTTTCAAGTAGGCAGAATAGACAGTATGTGTTCCCCACACAGTAATGCCGTAATAGCCGCACATTTTATAGCCTGGATTGAAAAGACGACACTGCCCAGTGATCGAATATGGAGCCCAGGAATAGATTTATCTACATGCACAGCCGTGATGCAGTTACACAGATCTTGCCATAAAAGATGAATGACTTTCCTATCTAGCCATTGCTTTACTTTCTACACCAGTGATTAGGACACTTTAGAGGACAGAGAGTGCCATGCAAGCTTTCAATCTCCGGTGAGATGTACACGTAATCCACCGTCAGAGAGATCGCTTTGTTTGCATGATATTCCCCACCTTACACCTCTCCGCTGATTCTATCAGGAAGGCTAAACTGGGTCATACTTGACTACAGAGCACACGCAAGCTTCAGATGTGAAATATTTATTAAGGAGCACGACGCAGATGCGACTATATATCCAGGAATATGGAAATGATCAGTCCTAGGACTGCCAGCGTCGCTCTACCCACCGACATTGAAAAAGTAAGCCGAAGTTGGGCTACCAAACCTTTTATTGGGCAAGTTTGGATTGGCAGTTTAAAAAGAGGCAATGGATTCCCTAGGTATCCCCAAAATCAAAAAACCAGCCCATGGACAATGAAATAATTTCTAATGAAAGAACTGGATGACATTCTTAGTGCTGGGACACCCTCCCTTCCACACAGCACACAGGAACATAGCTGAGGCTGTCAATCACAGGCTGTGTGCTAGAGTACTCCGTCACCTTTTTCTCTCATTGTGTCAGGAAAACTTGTCAGAAGTGGCTTATGCGGAGGAACCAGGAAGCAGACAGAAATTACACTTAAGCCTTGTACACGCGATCAGTCCATCCGATTAAAACGGTCTGAAGGACCGTTGTCATAGGTTAACCGATGAAGCTGACTGATGGTTTTGATGTGCCTACACACCATCAGTTAAAAAACCGATTGTGTCAGAACGCGGCGACGTAAAACACAACAACGTGCTGAAAAAAATGAAGTTCAATGCTTCCAAGCATGCGTGGATTTTTAACCGATGGTCGTGCCTACCAAAGTTCGGTTTTGTCCTATCGGTTATGAGTCCATAGGTTAATTTTAAAGCAAGTTGGCTTTTTTAACCTAAGGTTAAATAACCTATGGGGCCCACACACGATGGGTTTTGACCGATGAAAACGGTCCATCAGACCGTTGTCCTCTGGCTATCCTATCGTGTGTACGAGGCATTAGTGCTCTGGATTGAGACAAGTAATGCTACAGAGGGATATGCTTTGTTCGTATTTCATGTCTGAGGTTTACAATCACTTTAACATAAGTAAATCATATACACCGATATAATAAAACATTAAACAAAAACCACACTATCACTGTGTTCTCTCAGCTAACAATAGTCAACAACATATGTGGGAAAAATGTCAGTGTATGACATCTCAATTCCAACAACTACAGAAAGAATGGGCCACAAGAGTGCAGATCTAGCTACTATAAACCAAATATTGGGTAATAAAAGTATTGCAATAAACACATTAAAAAAAGGTACCCCTACAATGCCCATGTCAGTTGGGTAAAAATAGAGAATTGCTCCAGAACCACAAACACACAGTTTAAATGATCCAGTGAGATAAACAACTCTGAATGATTCCAATATGCATAAAAAAATAAAATAAAAATTCCCAGCCAAAGCCATTTTAATAGCATTTTAGAGAACCATATTAGCACTAATTAAGCTGCATTGTTTTATAAACTGGACACAGGCTTTATATTGAGGATTGGAGGATGACAGGTGGCATTAGCATTCTGCTACTCACTCAACCATTCAAATTAGCCCAATAATGCCAAGTACACATTAGCAGATCTTCAACTTCCCCGACAGTTAATCTCCATTGGCTAAACCAATGTAAAAAAAAAAAAGAAGGTACCCGGGTTAATATATAAATGAACACACACTTTAGGATTAATGGAATGATCAGATGCCCCCCACTCTGTAGAGACCGGAAGAGTGAGAATGGGCCTGTATACAGCACTAAGCATATACAAGACACAAGTCCTGCACAGCACTCAGGGAAACAATGGCACACAGCCTGCTCTCTACACAACATACCAAGGACAGGATTACAGAGATTACCATTTTTGACTTGGCAGGCCATCCATAGGAGACTAATTCAATGGACATGCGATTGATGTACACAGCAGCAACTACATTATTATGCAAGGTTTGCTGACTATCTTTTTCGATAAAATAAAGTTAAAAACTCACTCAGGGATAAAATTATCCCCCACTCACCAGCTTTTAACCACTTCAATAAAAGGGCACTTTCACCCCCTTCCTGCCCACGCCAACTTTTAGTTTTCAGCGCTGTAACATTTTGAATGACAAATTGAACGGTCATGCAACACTTTACCCAAATACATTTTTATCATTTTTTTCCCCACAAATAGAGCTTTCTTTTGGTGGTAATTTGATCACCTGTTTTTTTTTTTTGTTTTTTTTTTATAGTGCAAAAAATTTAAAAAAAAAAAAGGGAGCGACCACATTTTTTCCCA